>PYAF01000074.1:0-34760 GCA_007407185.1 Glycine tomentella
ATGATCATTTTGTTTCTCTAGCAATATGGACAAGAACCATTTTGTTTGTTATCTACATATTTTATGGTTATATTTTGATTAATTAATGCATGTTACTTTTTTTTAGACATTATCAACACTTTCATATGGCAAACAATATTAAGAACAATGTATGCTGCACTTTTTGGTATATCAACTTATTATTAAATGCTTTTATCACCTTTCTCCTTCATTATGTATTCTATATATTCTCCTTGATTATTTGGTGTTTATTTTAAAAAGCACAACATCTAACCAGCAAAAACACATACGGATTATGCCATCCGTAGCAGTTATACGGATTGGACAATCCGTACGTAATATACAGATTGAGTAATCCGTATACTGATATCGCCAGGGACATTTTCGAGATTTCAAAAAAAAAAATGGTGTTGAAGAACTTTTGAATGGTGTATGTAGTAACACTCGTACAATTTTATAAAAATATAGCATAACATGGCGGAGCGGAGCGGAGCCGTCCCGTGCGTATGCGCACGGGTCCAAAACTAGTTAAGAGTAAAGTAAAAAGGTGAGATCAGCCAAAACTCATGTTTGACACATGTTAGTCAAGACTCTAGAATAGCAATAACGGCTGTTGAACAGTTAAGCCTAAGCAGCGTAAGTTGCAACTAAACCTAAGTAGGAAAAAAAAGTAGCCTAGGCTCAAGGACCATATTTAAGTCCGGCTGGAAAAAAAAAAGGTTTAAACATGACAAATTTTTAGTCCAATCCTAACCCATTTTGCCACAGTTATTAATTACCTATTCTGCTTGGTAGTATTTCAATCTTAAGTTGAAACTCTCGAGATTCGGGTTGACAAAATAAACTGGGTAATATAACTACTACGTGAGACATAAACATTTTATTATACATGTAAAATTGTAGGTATGATTATGATGGATAGAAGGAAGGGAAGCGGACAGAGAAGATTGATGATGATCATCAACATCACGAACAAGAATGATACTATGAGTAGGATTCTAAGTCCCACAGATACAATGAATTATGTTATCAGATAGCTTACAACAAAACAACATGCTCATCAGTTAAAAGTCACCTTTCTCAGTGTTAGACCTGACCTTGGTGGAAAATCCTTGGCACTGAGGTGAGTCTGTCAAAAACCGCATTTTGACCAAAAACCAAGTCATAAATGAACATAGGGAAAATTCTTTGCTTCCCAGTTCATTTCTTTTACACAAAAAACATGTTGAAGAACAATGGTATATAATCCACGAGCATGCAAAGGCTTTGCTGAGCTAGCTTAGCGCTCTTGTGTAGTCTACAAGGTAGCTCTGGTTGATCTCGTCACATTTGGTATTTGGTTATTTGACTCATGAACTAATAACTCCAGAAACCCATGGAACGATCACTGGTGCAGAAGGATGGGAATTTCGATATGATTCAGGATACTTATCCTTAAAATTTAGTCGAGGTTTCTCAGCCTGGATTCAAAAATCAATTAGAGTATATTAGCCAGCGGGGAGGAAAGGTAAATGATCACAAGATGAAAATTTTCAAACCAGACAAAATATAAAACTCAGTAGTATTTTCTCAGACCACAGAGAGAATAAAAGTATCAAAAGCCATTATGCAAGTACATAGAGAAGTTCTTACATATTTCAGCCAACATTCCTGATGTTTGTGCTGGTAGATATCTGGAGAATGACACCCAAACTCAGATGGGCAATAAACCCATATATTGCATTTCTTTTCACCTTCTTTGGCATGTTTCGCATGGTCCAAGCAAGCCTGACAGCAATCAGCTGCACTATCTTTGTGGAAGGTAAGACCCCATCTTACTGCAGAACCATCATAATCTGTGTGCAGTTCAGCATGGCACTCGGGTGAAACAGGTCTGCCAGGAAGGACCTCCTCCTCTGGAGATAATGTATACTTGGTAAGTCCAAAGAATAAATTTCTGCAAGAAATAAATATACTTGCACACTACTTCCAGATTCTATCATGCATAATGCATTGTTCACTGATTCCGGAAAACAACTCAAGTGATGCATAAGGGGAAAACTACAATAGAAAAAATAATGGATATTATGACTGAAGAAACTGATATTACCAAACTCCTCTGCACCCTCAGGTTTGTCGTCATGTTCTTTATTAGAAACTTGAGCAGGTATCCAGAGGCCAATCTCTTCACAGAGCACAGCCCAATCAGACTCCAAAGCTCTTACTAGCATACCTAGAAAGTTGAAATAACATTATGTACAAGGTGTGAAAGGTTTGTAAAGTATCCATTACCAGTTTGCAGAGCATTATCTAAAAGCATCACACAATCTGTCACAGACACAACAGAAAATCAAATATCATACCAGCTTCTTCATGGGGGATGGTTGAATTGGAAGTCCCCTTCACAAGAGCCGACTTGACCTCTTCCAGTTTTTCTTTACGCCAACTCTCAACTACTTCTGTATTATTGAAAATGTAATATCACCAAAATGAGCAGAATGACTTGTGTCACAGATAAGTTAGGAATACTTCCAAATTCTTTAATTTTTTCCATTTAAATGACACCACCAAATTTAATGTCTAAAATAGTGTAGCTTATAGTAACTCATTAAACCAGGGGACTAGACTCCTCATTCTTGGGATGAACCTTTTCCTCAGCACCCCCCCATCCCGCACACACACACACACATTATAGAAATGACTGATTATGCAGTACAATATTAATCTTCACTAGAATGATCATGCTATGTTACAAGTCACCTTTATCTAAGCTATGCCTTAAAAGGACAATTAAATTGGAAGGTAGGCACTGGACCTTAGATCCAACATTGCTAAGCTTTTCAAGATTTCTATTAAGGGAAGATCCAGCATCATCAGAAAAGAAAAAGCATAGAACAAATTATGAAAGCATAAATAAAACAATTCCAGATGGAAAGTTTGTCCCCCCTCCCCAGGTGAGAAAAGGAACAAATAACACATTTAAAATACCAAGTTATGTGACATTGTGATGTTCAAAGATTTTACCAATTAAATACAAACTAATGTTAAGTAGTTTACTTGATCTCTCTCTCTCTCTCTCTCTCTCTCTACTCTCTAGATATGGATATGATGAGCATTTCATACTTTCAATTTGAGTGACTAAAAACTAAGTCAATGTCTGCACTTCTTACTCAATATACACACACAGAGGGATCAATTCAGTCAAAATCACTCTTATCCCCTTCAATAACTTTCTACTGGATAAATTTATCCCAAACCCTACCCTTGGAATGAAAGTTTCTACATATAGAACATATCAACAAATCTTAAATTACTTCAAAATTATTTGATACCTCATTAGCATGAATAAAAAATAATGTAACATTTCCTTTCAAAATATTTTTAACTAAGAACTGCACAATTAGATTCTTATTGTTGCTTAATTTTTAAAAGATTGGCACAAACAACTAAGGTGATTAAATACAGTTATGATTTATCAGTTGGATTGGCAAAACTAATATTCTACATATGTTAACAAGTTATTGAAGGATGTAAGAGTGTTAAGTCTTACATCGGTGTAAAGTGTAAACTGATCTCTCCTCAGCTAAAATTAACTGCAACAAATTTCATTTTCCTTCCTTATTGTCTCTAAAGTTATAATAGAATCTTCCACTCTCATTGATTAACATAAACAATTATAATTTAGCAAAGGACTTATTCCTCTTGCAAAAGAGAGATGCATCATGATAAGAACCTTAGAGAGCCACACCACAAAAGCTATTTGTTGTAGTTGGAGAGCCTAAAGCCTACAAACTCCACACCAGAATTCCCATACTTCCAATGTGGGATTCAAGTCCCATACCTTGTGATTGGATCCTAACATCCCACCATGCTCTACAGCCTTGACGCCCACATGGGCTGGATGTGCACTAACCCTTTGACTAGGTCCCAGAAGAACACTACAATGCTAGCGTCACCACCCACGCTGCTCGTTTGCAGATGAGAGACATGGCAGAAGGCTCTAATTATAAGAATCTTGGAGAGCCACACCATAAAAGTTAGTTGCTGTAGTTGGAGAGCCCAAAACCTTATAAACCCTGCACTAAAATCTCATACTTCCAGTGTGGGACTCAAGCCTCATACCTTATAATTGGATCCTAACACATTATATGGACCGATCTAGATTAATGAGAAAACAGCAAGAACTTAAACGAAATTCCTTATCATCAAATTCTCAAGCAGGAATAAAAGGTTAGACACAGCTATACAACCAGCAGTTGGTGCACTTTGTGATAGTAATGAGGTGAGCACCCGACGGCTGACACTCGCAATTGGTTGCAAAGCTAAAAATTATGGTAAGGTGGCGGAAAATGCATTTTTATTACTGAAAAGCCAAATGCCAGAGTAACAATACAAATCATATCTTATCTTATGTCAGCTTAGCTTGAATGTAAACACAATAGTGTTATCAATACATAAGATGCTTCACAATGTTCACAGAGATTCTTATCAGCAAAATTCACAAACATTCATTCACATTCACCTCGTTCCTTAGCAATATCTGTTCTACTGGAATTCAAGCTCCTTAGTCTCTGCAAGATCTCATCAATTATGTTCTGTTTCAAATGCCGGGGCAACTTAACCGCCACAGTTTCACTCGAAAACTCCCCTTCTAAAGCCTTCACCTATATTTGAACAACGGTTTCACAACATTAACTTCAGCAAGTGACTAACGGAAGCAGATACAATACAAACGGTTCACACCTCTAAGTTCTTACCCACTTAATTAACTCCACAGGTTTAAATTCCCAGCGGATTTGGATTGATTCCTCCATTTTCCGAATCTGATCTGGGCTATACAACGCAGCTGAAAAAGAAAACCCTCATGCAGAAACCGTTATTATTAGTGTTAAAAGGAAGCATAGAGAGGAAATAGATTGGTGTTAGTTAGTAACTCACCGTTGCGGGAAACGTTGCCGGAGTAGATGTAAAGAGAAGCATAGAGAGAGCGAAGAACGTAGAGAGCAACGGCAATGTTGAAGAAGCAAACTAAAAGAGTGGTTTTCTTGTAGGAACAAAGCCACTTCCCTCTCGCCATGTTCCTCTCTTCTTCATCCCACCATTGCACGCTTCCTCTTTTGTTTAGAAAAGCCTCTTCTTTAGTACACTTTAATCTGAGATCGAAGAATCGAAGCAAACCTCAAGTGACAAGCTTGCGCTACCAATTTGTGATTTGCTTTTCTTATTCGACGGCGATTTTATTTTTATTTAGCTTTCGGGGTTGTGTAGTTTTCGGCAGTGAATGGTGATCAGCCTATATGGACTATGTCTATGGAGACATCGAACCTGGGTTGGTTCTATCGTACGCTTTTTGTCTGAGGTGGTTTGGTTGGGTGAGCTGAGGTGGGAATTAGACGGAACACCTAATCTTTCGGTGATTCCACGATTATTATTCATTGTGGTCATGCTATACACCACATTTAGACTAACGTGCGCCTTAATTTTCAATTTTTTTTTTTTACTTGGTAGGGAAGTAAATATAAATCATATAGTTTTTTCATGAGTAATTATATACAAGGAAAAAACTTAAATATATTTTTTATTTCTGTAAGTTTATGTTTTTTTTATCCATGTAAGTTTATTATTTTAATTTTAGTTTTTATAAGTTAATATTTTTTAAAATTTTGGTTTATGTAGATTTTTTATTCATTTTTAGTGGTATCAAGTTTGTGTTTTTTTTCTTTCAATTTTAGTCTCTTTTAGATTTTAATTTTTATTTATTTATAATTTTCATAAGTTTACATTTACAAGGTCTAAAATTGAAAAAACATAAATTTATATAGATTAAAAATAAATAAAACATTTTACAGAAGGGGGATCCTCCAAATTCTATTAATAGGGCGTCTTTTGCATTGTTAATTAGATGTGTGTCACCGCAAGCCAAAGACAAACTCAAACATGCATTAATTAAGAGTGGTATTGTGACAAGGAGTTCCAATGACTTGCAAGTTGCAACAGAACGGCCCAGACCTTAACCTTATACAGTGAACCAAAATTATGAAAAGCTATACCCTGCATACAAACCCTATAATCACTACGTGAGATGTTGCGGACAGTGTTGTGTTTGTATATTCCACACGTACAAGGATAAATCAAAGTTGTGGAATTTGGCCTTACACCACAACCATGCTTTGTATTTTATTGCTTCAACGATAGCCTCTGAATCAATAATCTTCATGTTGAATTTGATTTCATTTTTGTGCAGCCAAAGTTCCCACACCACAGCTTCCCACACGGAACACCAGGCTAAGGTTGGCTTGTTCCTCTTTAGCGTGCCCCTATGTTGCCAAAAATGCAGTTCCTCCCACGAAAAGCTAATGAAAATACTTTGAATAAATATATGCAGTGCATACATTTCCTAAAGCTCATTTATATTGCTTAAAAAACGCTCATTTATATAGAAAAAGCTATATAAAAAAGACACTAGCCTTAACAGCTAAAAATGGATAATTACTCCGAAATAATTTATTGGAATTATACAATTGAATTGATGCTTGAAAAAAAGTGTAAGTTTTTTGATATTGACAACTAGTGTAAGTTAATCCAACAACAACAACAACAAAACTAGTATAAAGTTTAAATAAAAAATATCACCCACTATTATACCGCCACAATATATCAATTATCATGCTCTTATTGTGCTTAATGATCCAGACTTGGCCGAGTTTAATAATCTTGGCTTTAAGTCAATTATTAAAGCTTAAAATCTTCCATGGAAAGCTACCAATCGAATAATGGACCAGGAATGGTGGAGGATAAGAACAACGATCATCAAACTCGACTTGTATCTATCTTCAAGCGTCCTCATCTCATGTGCGCGTAATGCTTAGAACAAATAGAAAGGAAAGAAGAAAAAAAGAAATTAAAGAAAAAAGTAGTGAAAAACAATTTTTGTGTTGAGAGAAAGAAAGGACAATCAAGGTACTGAAGGTAGAGACTTGAGTATTACGAAATACGAACGTATGTTTTGATACATTTTTTAAACACATTTTCATTTTATAGATTAGAATTTATTAAGATTTATAAAACTATGTGATTTGACTTGTGAGTCTGAAATTTTGTTTATCATTTTAAGATATTTCTTTGGTACAATTTTTTAGTACCATTTTAAGATATATAATAATTTTTTTCACAGAAAGATATATAATACATCTTGATCAACACTAATTAAACAACATATTTAAAAGAATATATGTGAGAATGAATAAATTTTCAGGTTAGTTTTTGAAATTATATGAATTGAAGATATATTTTTTTCAGTTTTATTAATTTTCAATATATATGAATTGAATATTTCAAGTAGTTTTCAATTTAAAAATAATTTTAATTTTTAATTTATTTTCCATTAAAAATAATTAATAATACGTTGATTTGAATGAAATTTTGAATTCAAGTTTTTTGGAAAGAAAAAAAAATGTAACTTTTAAGAAAATACTCAAACAAAGGTGGTCATTGAGTTGACAAATACATTACAACTATAACATAGTAAAAAAATAAATTAAAACGAACATTATTTTATAATTTCGGTATAAGTACCAGAATAAAATCATTGGATGAAGATTATATTACTTAAATTATAATTTTTTTTTATAAGCAAGTTTTGAATCTTCATTTACCGATTCTAATTTGCTGATTGCATCATCGAATGCTTGATTATCAGTCTCACACTGTCATAACCAATCCAAATCCCTTAAAAACGTGTTGAGAACTATTTAATAATTAATGACATTCATAATCTCTCTCGTGAAAGGCTTTGACTTTTTTGGGGCGAATCCCAAATTCCCGTTTCCCATCGCCACGAGTTGTGGACCACGCAACGCAACAAACACAATATAAAAAGTGGGTAAACCAATAGAAATGCCCTTCTGTGTTGTGATCTTCGAAGAAGCGTGAGCTCAAACACACAACAACACCTGCCTCTGGTTCAGACAACCTTAACTTTGGTCGCTCTTCGGTTCTTTCCAAGTTCCAACCACGGTTTTTGTGTTTTTCGGACGAGTGACGGAAACAGAGAAAGAGCTCAAATTGCACGTGCCTCTCTCCCTTCTCAAGTAAACTTTATCCATTTCTTGTTCGATTTTGGGCAAATTTTGGAGTTTTGTTTCCCCCTGTTGGTTCTTTGGAAATTAAGTGTTCGGAGCTCTGTGGTTTTTGTTGTGGCTTGATTAAGAAGAAGAAGAAGAATGTGGGGATTTGGTGGTAGATATTATTGGGAAAGAAAAGTGGCTTGTGAAAAAGTCGATGGGATAGTTGTGGTGTTCGCATGGATGTCAAGCCAGGAGAAGCACTTGATGAAATACGTGGACCTCTATTCCTCTATTGGATGGAATTCACTCGTTTGCCATTCTCAATTTCTCAATATGTGAGTTCTATACTTAATTCGCTATTGGGTGCCCCTCAATTACTTTTTTATATTAATTAATCCTCTTTGTAGTCACAGACACTAATTGTTGATCTCAAAGTTGTGTCAGTCGACAGGATTTGATTCCTAAACTGTACGGTGATAGCTTGTCAATCGACATTTGTTATCCATGTGTGTTCCTAGCACTCCTCTTTATCACAATTTCAACCCTTGATTTTCCAATTAAGAGGATTATCCCTCCACACTTTGTCCTCTAAAGTGTACTTTAGAGACGTCCAACCGAAGAAGATAAGAATTTACCTTATCCTGATTCCATTGTAATCAACTCACCTATTTCAATTGTAAGTTCTGATCATAGTATGATTTCTGCTCCTTAAATTTTGGGAGACTTGCACACCACCTTCATAAGTTCTAATCATAGTGTGATGTCTCATGCTATTTTTGTTCATGATCATCTGAGCTCGCGAGTTTGAGACTGGGTCGTGGTTTCTGGTTTGTGATTATTGTTGCGCGGTCGGCAAGTATACCGGTCGTACAAGTAATAAAGTGGTAAAGAAGGGATTTGTCATTCCCAACGAGGATTGTTTGGTCAATTAAATCATAAATTGTATCTCAAGGTTGGATGACAAAAAGGTATTTGAGAGACATGTTGTTGGACAAAGTAAATTAAAAGCTAAAGATAAACATAAAGGATATATATACAAGATAGATAATGGGTGTACCAAACGCAACCTAAGGTAACTAGGGACTCACACTTAACATTCCTAGCATTCTTCATGGATTAATTGCAACATTCATTTACACTACCTATTCAGCTAATGTGTTCTTCTTATATTGACTAAGCTTTGATGTCTCTTCCACTTAGTTCTTTAACTCACATTCCAACCCTAATCTCTTAGTGATCTTCCGCAAGTTAAGCATTAAGCAAACACATAAATAAATCAAGCTGCAAGCACCCATCCCTATGTCTAGGTGATGTTAGCAAGTCACCACACTTGGTTCCAAGACTAGAGCCCCAATATGTCTATTGTGAACCCTAACTCTAAACTCTCACCTAGGTTAGCTAAGTCTAGGAAAGAGATGAAAAGATTAAGACAAAGTGCAGTAAAATAGCATAGCATAAAGGAATAATCACATTCAATCCATTCCAAATGAAAGTTACATAGAATATTTGCCCTAATTACAAGAGAAACTAACCAAACCTCACAGGGCTGGCCTTGGTACAACAAAAAGAAGCATGATGCAGATATGTACAAGGAAGAAGAGGAAGGGAAGAGGGAAGAACCCTCTTCCCCTCACACCCAAACCCTAGCAAAGGCTTCCAAGCTTTCTCAAACCCTTTTCCCAGTGATTTTCGTGCTTCAGAAGTCCCTTCATTCTGTGCTGAGGCTCATTATTTATAGGGTAGCAAGTGCAATCTCTGTTTTGCCCTTATTATGCAGAGTCTGTCGACCTGTGGCGCTCCTGGCGCGAGAACGGCGCTCCTGGCGCCAACATACAGAAAGAATGGCGCCAAAGGCGCCATTATGGCGCTCCTGGCGCGGGCTGGAGAAAACGTGGCGCTCCTGGCGCCAGCCTGGCGCTGATGGCGCCAGGTTCCAGAGGCGGTGGCGCTCCAGGCGCGGGACTGGCGCTGATGGCGCCATCATGCAGAACTAGCCTATGTACCCCCGATAGTACATAGGCTTGTTGGTGCCAGACTTCTTCTCTGCATAATTCCTTAGCTTTTCACCTGCTAATCATCAATCTAGACCAAAATACCTCATTAAAGCACATAAGTTACATTCATACCAAAAGGAAGCTATTTATCATATAAAATGATGCATTTAATGATCTAATTGAGCTTGGAAAGCATCATGTGCTAGGCACATATCAATTATGGACAACTAAAACAAAAAAAAAAAAAAAAATCCTCGCCTTAAATTTTTTACCTACTGAGTAAGAAAACCCCTGATGAGTGACTAGTGAACCTCTGCCAGCAAACATACTGTAGTCTTGTTGTCTTGGCCATACATGGGATCAAGGACTAAAGACAAATAGCAGCAAGAGGATACATACTGTGAAGGGTGTTGCTGATACACAGAGGTAAAAACAACTCGAAAGCTAAATAGAAAACAGGAGTTGCTACTACTAAAACCATATTATCCAATAGTGGGACTGGGGAAAGAAGGGGGGGGGGGGGGTGCTAAGTGGACATTTCAAACCAAATGATCTCAAAGCAGAAAAGAGGAGAGATTCCAGACTAAGAATTAGTTGTATGAACTACTAATACCTGGCCTTACAGTTTACAGGTATAATTGAATATTGAAGCCTGATTTCAGTTTATACTTTCCAAAAAATTGAGGTTGGGGGAGGGGGTTCTCTCCATCAGTGTACCACGTTTTGGTTACTGATGGAACTGTCACATATTAGCTTCATGAAGTGTAATGAGTAGGAGTAGTGCCTTTGTCTTTTAGGACTCTAAAATAGACAACAATACCTGGTGTTAGCTGGTTGGCCTGAAGCATGAAATGCCACAATAATCTTATCTGTGTATATGAATGTTGTCTTTAGCAGCTAAGCTTGCCTTGAATTTATCAATATGGTTATCATGACCAACAAATTAGGTGAAGTTTCTATCAATTTTTTTCTTCTATTGAATTTTAATTTAAGCTTTATAAATTGAAGCATTTTGGATGGAAGGGGTTCTTATTCCAATTGTTGAAAGTTTGAGTGAGCTAACTATTATGTTATAACCTCAGCATTGATGAATCACAGAAGGTAACACTTTGTTTAAAATTTTCCTTGTATTATTTAGAAATTAGAATGGTGATGGGATAAGCTTGAGTAGTTAATCTTCAAATCTCTTCTTTAAGGGGTTTATTGGGTGCATGATAAACTAATGCTAAGTACGCTAAACTATTTTAATTGAAGTCTTTGTTTGGTTGTTAGGTAAAATGATCTGCAGGTGCTTTGGGATTTTATTTATTTTCCATGAGAAATGAGGCCGTTATTGATATACTAAATGATGATTATATATCATTGCCATTATTTGCAGGTTCTTCCCAGAGAAAGCCACAATTCTTGCTGTTGATATTCTTAACGAACTTGTTGATGTAAGTTTTGCTGTAATCTCGATTTTGTAGGTCAGTCAGAATGACTTTATGATAGTTGAAAATCTCCTTTAACTTATATATTAATTCTGAGGCGGTCTACATTTCTCTGATCTTGATTAAGATTTGCAACAAAATGAGTCTGGATGAGATAAAGAGCATTCTTGTAACGCCCGTTGTTCTTTTATATTCCATTGTGTAGAACCTATGTAAAGCAGTCTAAGTGAAGTAAACCTATTATATTTTAAACTACTGTTGAATTTGTAAAAAAAAAAAAAAAAAATTGTCAAAAGTTGATCCATAGGTTCAAGCTTACAAATACTGCCTTTTATTTAATATACAGGTGCTGAAAATCAGGCCTTGCCCCATTGTTTTTGCATCCTTTTCAGGCGGTGCAAAAGCTTGTATGCAGAAGGTTCTTCAGGTATTCTATTATAGACTGTTTTTTTATGTTTTGACCATCATGCTATACAATCTTTTAGTTCAAATATCTGAGGGCTCTGTTTTCCTTTCATCCAGATAATTAGTGGCAACTCTGAAGCTCATAATATGGTATGTTTCCTGCCATTAGCAGTTCAGAACCAGAAGATGGTTGAGATACATAATTGTATAATTGATGAACTCATCATTGTCTTAAATTTTCTTAAATCATTTTAGTGTGTGAAATGAGGCATACAGTGTTGAGTCCATACCCTGCATTCTGTTAGTTCCATGATGTAATTGCTCATATATTCCCTTTTACCTAGTGTTTTGGTCAAGTTCTTGTTACATGAACTTATGTGCGTTGGACAGTATTTTTTGTCCTTGTAACTCCTGTTCACACAACAAAAAAATTTGTTCACTTGTAGTTTTATCTTTTATTTTCTTTACCACTTCTAAACTATTTTCATGGCACAGGATGACTACCAGATAGTTAGAGACTGTATTTCTGGCTATATCTATGATTCAAGCCCAGTTGATTTTACCAGTGATTTGGGTGTTCGATTTCTTCTACAACCAAATGTTTTAAAAGTGTCCCACCCACCAAGATTTGCTTCATGGATTGCAAATGGCATAGCTTCTGGTCTTGATTCTCTTTTCCTCAGTAGATTTGAATCACAGCGTGCAGAATATTGGCGGACACTTTACTCCACCATTGTAAGTAGCTAAGAATCAATCAACAAATTAACTCTTTTTCTTTTCTCAGGTCTCTTGAATTATCTTCTTATCAAAAAATATTTTGCAGAATATGCAGGTCCCGTATCTCATTTTATGTTCAGAAAATGATAATCTTGCTCCTTTTCAAGTTATTTCAAATTTTTTCCAAAGACTAAAAGACCTTGGTGGAGATGTCAAATTGTTAAAATGGAGTGCTTCTCCTCACGTAGGTCAGTATCTTGACTATTTGATTCATTTAGTGAAACAACATTCATTTATGTGCAGTCTTGGTAAAGTTGGTAACCTCTTTAACCATAAGATCTGTATTTTACATTCCAACACTAGTTTGCATGCCAGCTTGCACCTGAAGTTCCAATTACTTAAGTCTGCAAGCTAAAAATATGAATGATTTTGTTTCCTATTTGCAAGATGACAGGTATTCAATTATTTCTGTTGCATTTGTGTACAAAGGGAAAGAATTGGTAATTCCTGATATTTAAGTAAAATTGGAGTGAGTATTGTAACCAAATCATTTTTAGTGCAATGCCAGTTGCCATGTAATATAAGTATGTTTGTAGATCAGGGATTAATGTATTCAATTTTTCACAGGTCATTTTCGGCATCATCCAACTGATTACAAGGCTGCTATCACTGAGATCCTTGGCAAGGCAGTTGCAATTTATCATTCCAAAAATAGTCGAATTGAAGACGAGAAACTGGGTATAGAAGGAACAAAAGATGAGATAACAGATCCGTTCTCTGAATTGAGGAAAGCGGCAATGTCCTCAACTAGTTTTCAGGGTTTTGCTCTTGCTCCAAGTGATAATTTGTCTTCTAGTTCAACGGAGTATTACGTGGGTAAAGGTGTTGGCACCATAGCAGATGAACGCAAAGGAGGGTTTATTCATCTCCCGAGCCGTCCTAGCATCAATGCAAATGGGGTTCTTGGCCAAATATTGTTTGATGTTTGTGTGCCCAAGAATGTTGAGGATTGGTGTATCAGGTCAAATTCCAAGAATGCACTGTTAGCAGGTACAAGGAAGCATGTTCCATTTAATCCAATAAAATGCATTCGGCGTTCAAGGTTGTAATATTGTAAAAGCTTAAGGAGAATTATGCTTGGAAGGTTGTGTTGTGTTCAAGGTTCAAATTTTTTAGGGAGATCTAATGGGCAAAAGAGATGTGTAGTAGTATTAATACCTGAAATAAGAGGCTAACGGACTACATAGGTTACCACCTAAGCTGTTCTTTTAGCACTGTGGACCCAATGTGATTGAGCAGCTTGCCTTTTTCTTAATGTAAAGTTGTACAGATGCTTCAACGGAGAAAAAAAACAATGTTTTGACTGAGATCACCTTGACAAGATTATAGGGGGAATTATAATTGTAGCCCCAAATTCTGTTCGTAAAGAAAGTAGTAATGACTGCTTCTGAACTCTATCAAACTCGTTCGTTCAGAATCAGGGTTGTTTGACGTCTTGAATAAATGGATTGCTCCTCGGTCTTGTACTGTAGTTTTTTTTGCTGAATTTTCTTGTACAGTAGTTAGTACAACTTATCAATAGCACATGTGAATAGTATTGTTCCTCATATATATTTTTGAGTAAATGTCACGGTTCTTTATATTTTAGTATTTTTTTTATTTTAGTATATTAAATTTTAAAAATTTTATTTTAATTCTTTATATTTTTAAAAATTTGATGGTAGTCTTTTATGTTATTTTTTGTTAAAAATGATAGTATTTTATTAGTTTTAAAATAATTAATTTAAGATAATGATAGTAAAAAAATGCTACATTTTTTTTAAAAATCAATTATACAATTCATCATCCAAAACAGATGCGATTCAATCAAAAATACAAATATGTTTCTTACATATTTTTTTTTATAATTCTTAAATAATACATTTGTAATAAAAATAAAATAAAAGAACAAATTTATAATTTTAAAATATAATAACATGCCCGTTTATCATATCATACTATTAGTCACATATTATTTCCAATCCATATTTATGCACCAATGAGGAGAAACAAATTTCTTTAGAAAGCCACACAAATTATTCGTTCACACTTCCAGTTTTTTACAATTATTGCTATTCTGTTTCTCTCCTTTCAAATTTATTCCTTCGGAGGTCAACCAAAACAGAGTATAAGACAACAGCAAATGCTTCAAGAGTTGAATCTGGATTAAAAGCATTGACCAGACCACCCACTAACGGCGAGTGGTGTAGCAAGGAAAGAAGCAGTGGGTGAAGAAACAATGAAGATATTGGTGACCGGCGCATCCGGTTTCCTCGGTGGAAAACTCTGCGACGCCCTCGTCCGGCAAGGTTACTCTGTCAGGGTTCTCGTAAGATCCACCAGCGATATCTCCGCCCTTTCTCCGCACATCGAAATCTTCTACGGCGACATCACCGACTACGCCTCTCTCCTCGCCGCCTGCTTCTCCTGCACCGTCGTCTTCCACCTCGCAGCCCTCGTCGAACCCTGGCTTCCCGATCCTTCCAAATTCTTCTCCGTAAGTTCCTCCAAACACTCACTCCTTCATCGCCCGAACTCAATTCCGGATCTCATTCTCTTTTTCAATTAGGTCAACGTTGGAGGATTGAAAAACGTGTTGGCGGCGGTGAAGGAGACTCGCACAGTGGAGAAACTCCTGTATACGTCGTCGTTTTTCGCTCTCGGACCAACTGATGGAATCGTCGCCGACGAGAATCAAGTAGAATTCAGATTCCTCTAGATGCTGTGTTTGGAGTTTTTTTTTTTTTTTTTGTATCATCAAGTCCAATTCCAATTGCAATTGCAAATGCAGGTCCATCACGAGAAATATTTCTGTACGGAATATGAGAAATCGAAGGTGGCTGCGGATAAGATTGCGGTGCAAGCTGCGTCCGAAGGGGTGCCAATAGTACTACTGTATCCCGGAGTAATCTATGGGCCTGGCAAGGTCACTGCAGGAAACGTTCTTGCACGAATGGTAATTAATGTTATGTTTACTAATTAATGTTATGTTTACTATGGTTTATGGCAATTTATTATATGACATTTAAATGAATTAAATGAATTTGATAGATAGTAGAGCGGTTTAGTGGTCGATTGCCTGGTTACGTAGGGTATGGAAACGATAGATTTTCGTGGAGCCATGTGGAGGATGTGGTGGAAGGGCACATTGCAGCAATGAAAAAAGGAGAAGCTGGGAATAGGTATCTACTAACGGGGGAAAATTCGTCCTTCAAGCATGTTTTTGATATGGCTGCTGCGATTACTGATACTAAAAAACCAGTGTTCAGCATCCCATTGTGGCTAATTGAAGTCTATGGCTGGCTCTCTGTTTTCTTCTCTAGAATCACCGGAAACCTACCTCTCATCAGTCCACCGGTTAGCTCTCTTTCTCTCGTCTTACCTCTTTTTAATTCTACTGCGCATAATATATCCTAATATTTCTTCTTTTTTTCCCCTTAACATTCTCTCCATGAAATTAAATGGATTAACATCTTTTTTCTTTTCTTTTCAAACTTTGATGTTAATTTTAATTTTTACACTACTTTTTTCTTTTAAAATCAAATTTTAATCATTTAGAATCATATTTTTTTTTAAGAAAACTTTTTTTAAATATAAGACACTTGTTTTTAACTTATTTATTGGAATTAATTATACATATTTTTCTTTTAATTTATATTTTTTTTAATTTTACATAAAATATACGCCTACAATACATACATTACTTAATTGTTCCTTTTTCTTCTTTTATGAAAGAGTAAAGGAAGGATGAGAAACCATGAGATAGTTTTAATTTTCAGGGTGTTAATCATGTATGAAAAACATGATTTTCAGCAAGCACAAATTATGGAAATTATAATTTCTAAGAATGACTACAATATTTGATTGATCACTAACATTCTAAAAAATATTTATATAAGTTTCTTGAAAATATTTGGATGACTAAAATATTTATATAGTGCTTTTATCACAATAAAACTTATTTTCTAATTTTGAAAATTTAGATTCTCAAACATTTCATAACACATTGTTTTCTGAAAAAACAATTTTTACTACTGATTCCTATTCTGATAAACTAAAAAATTTCTCTATTCTAAGTGTCCTCTTAAAGAAAATTAAAGCAACTCTGGGTCCATTTTGAAAAGAAAAATATCATTTTATTTATTATTTTAAAATTTACTTGAAAACAATAGAAATATTTTTTTTGCTGTTCTTTATACATTATTTAAAAAATAGAAACAAAGAAAAACATTTTCTTAGACTAGATAATCCCAAATTCTTTGTTCTTATCACTGCAAATCTTGGAGCAGACAGTACATGTTTTAAGACATCGGTGGGAATATTCCTGCGACAAAGCTAAAAGGGAGCTTGATTATAGGCCCAGAAGCCTGAAAGATGGACTTGCAGAGGTACTACTATGGTTGAAGAACTTGGGCTTGATAAGATATTAGCCTGAACATTCTAATACTTTATTTCATTTTTATGAGACATCGTAGTACTTTCTGGCCTTCAGTGCTTCACCTTGTGGAATATCAATCAAAAAATAAATACTGTAATAAAACCACGATAAGATTTTTTTTGGTAGAGAAAACCTCGATAAGATGTAACTTTTACAATGAGTAAGTACCTATTTAGTACTGCTAGTTATTGAATGATTGAATCATTTGGTGTGCGTTTGGTTTACGGCAATCCCACTTTTCAATGCCTATTAAACGGAATTTTATCTCACAAGTTCAATGCAGAAAAACACGTACGCCAATACCTAATACACCCTTGATGGTAAAGGCTACCGAGAGTTTGCTTCATGTATAGTGCATAAATGAGTTAGGACTTCAGTGGATAAGCTTATCAAGAAGAGTTTATAGGATAAGAGCTCTACTGTGAAAAACTCATTTTCTATAAATTATTACCTTCCTATTAATAATTTGATTATTATCTATTCAATTAATATAATTTATAACATATAAATTACAGTAATATCATTAATCATTAATATATGCTTTAGTGACAAATTAGGCCATTGACTTTGACTTGATAAACAAGTCTATTCTACTCATATATTCAACTATATAGCTGACTAAATAACATACGTGCACATTTCTCATGATAATTTGGTCCAAATTGGTCACTAGCAAACCGTGAGGGTTAATGGTGGAGTGTTAACATATTTTGTGGCACTTTTTTAACATTTAAAAACTAATTTTTTTTTTTTTTTATCTTTCATAAACTTTGAAGTGTCACACTTTTTTAACATTTAGGAAATTGAAATTTATTTTTTTATCTTTCAGAAATTGAAGTGTTAGTACTTTACACTTTTAAGGATTTAACACTATTTATTCAAAATATAACCATCCAGAAACAATTAGATAGATACATATCCAAACATGAATTATCCAAATATGAATTGTTAGACACAACAATTAGAGAGTGACAACACATTAAAATTTTAAAATAAAAAAAAAAACAAAAACATAATAAGTCTAACTGATAGTTTCTTGACGCCCGTCCCTGGTCTTATCTTCTTTTCTCTTCCCTCTGGATCGTGAGAGCTGCTGCTGCAACCAGAGGAAACACTAAAAATTTAAAGCATAAAAGTATAAACACAACCTGCAAAACAGATCAATTCTTACTTTTGACTTTTATTATTCTTTTTCCCTCTTTGCAAAACAGATCAGGATCACGCTCCACCTGTGATCTTCTCTGATTTCTTTAGCACGAACCATTATTTTTCTTCTAGCTTCCAAAATTCTCCTAATCTTCCTAAAAAGACTTGCTTGAAACAGCAAACATGAAAAACACCCTGACAGGTTCAAAAGTAAGAAAATCTACACAAATGCAATGACCTAATGCTAAAATACAAATAAGATGCATGCAAAACTCAACCAAATGCTATGTAAAACAAAGGTGAAACTGTAATACATCACTATGTTAAAAGTGTTTTATTTTTAGCAACAATTTTAATGGGTTAATCACTGTGCAATGGTTGACAACAGGGCCTTCCAGTCCATTTCTGCCAGAGCAATCTTCCAAAAGAGGACGAAGTGATGACTTTGATTGATGAGGATGGGAATGAGTATCCAACAATATATTTGGCACGAAAAACAGGACTTAGTGGTGGATGGAAAGGTTTTGCGGTTGCTCATGACCTAGCTGACGGAGATGCTGTAATTTTTCAATTAATTAAGCCCACCACATTCAAGGTGATTAAATATTGATCATATTAGCTCATTCATGCCCTTATGTTTATAACATTCATCATATTTTTCAATTATGTGAATGTGACTGGTATTTATATGTTTGTTAAAAAGAAAAAAATAATTGTTAGGGTGATCTTTGGTGATTTTGATGCCGTGGTGTTTGGAGATGGAGGTGGTTGAATTTGATAAAAAATTTGACGAGTTATGTTTTGATTTGACAGGAATTCACACAATGCGATTTCAGTTTTGGAGAAAGGATTTCTTGTATTTTTTTTTTTTTTTTTATAATTTGTGATGATTTTTAACTTAAAAAAATTATATTTTAAAATTTAAATTAAAAAATTATCATATATGTTCAAGATTAATCCAAGTTTATTTTCGAATAAAAAGTAACATCAAATAATTTTACAAAGATAAAAAAGTTGGATAATTTTTTTTTAGATGAACTAAAATAGAACTTTGAATATTTTGTAAACATGAAAAATATATTTTAATTTAAAATGAATAATTGTAACTTTTTTAGCGGCAGAAATGAAATGAGGAAGGAAGCTAGGTGGGGTTGCAAGTGTTGAGGAAATGATGCAACACATTGGGAAGTGGGAATGCAACGGTCGACTGAACAGACACAACTGCAATCGCAATACCATTTCAGTACACAACACAAACACCAAACCACATTTCTTCTGTATAACATTATTCTGGGTGTTGTTGTTGTTGTTGTTGTTCTCTCGGTCTAAAAGAAAAAAATGGTGGCAGCAATAGCATACGAGGAGAGTCGTCGCAAGAGAGTGGAGGAGAACAAGAAGAGGATGGAAGCCCTCAATCTTCCCCTCCTCTCTCAAGCTCTTCACAAATCATCCCCTTCTCCCAAATCTTCACTGGTAAATAATAATAATAGTCCCTCATTTTATTTATTTATAATTCATGATCCATTTCACAAGCTTTGGTTGCATTGCAGCTGAAGCAGGTAAAACATCGCGCCATTCAGAAAGAGGTGGTTGTCGTCAGAAGGTCAAGCCGTGTGGCAAACTTGCCATCTCCTGTTTACAAAGAAGTCAGTTTTTTTTTTTTTTTTTTTTTAATCTTCCTTCCATCAATCACTTGTGGGGTATTTTTATTCATCTTCCTCCCCCCTTTTTTTGTTCAATAGATAGTTATTGATCGCGTGACAATGCCTAGAAGGTTTGACTTGGACTCTCTCGCTGGCTCGCCCTAAGTAATTTACATTTTATTATTTTATTAAGAGGGGATGGATGACATGTTTTTGCATTGGTGTCTGTAGAAGCCTTTGTAGGAGTTATGATAAGTACAGGGATTATGCGAATCGGGTGTATGCTTCAGATGAGGCGAGAGCGGAAGCATTGGAGAAAGCAGAACAGTTAATGTCCGGTTTAGAATCTGAATATCCAGCCTTCATAAAGTCAATGCTCCAGTCCCACGTAAGCGGAGGATTCTGGCTGGTAATATACTGTAAAACTATTTTCTTATCTGCAGTTTTTTTTTTTTTTTTGTTCCATCTGCATCCTCATTCATTCATGACTCACCATTTTTGTGAAGAATAAGTATTTGGATACAGTTATTTTTGGGGTCAATAGTTGAGTGAGTTTGAGTGCACCATTGGAAAGAGAGTTTTTCAATGACAGGATTAAAAGACCTAATTAAATTTCTGAGGATAGCATAGAATTTTTCTTTTGTGTTTTGTGTCAGTGAAGCTATGCCCCTCTCGTTCAATGGGATGACTCGTTCTCTACCTCATTCAAAGCGTCTCTTTATAATAGAAATACTAATTCCTAGTTATGTTACGTTAAAATTCTAGGATTTCTCTCAAATTCCTAAGATTTTTCGTTGAAGGTGGGATTTAAACTAAGGTGAAAGGAAAATTGTTAGATTTATTCAAATTTCTGTGTTTTTGATAATCTTGGTTGCTTTCTTATTTATTTGCACTTTTCTATTTTGAATTGTGTGCCAATTTGAATGAGGGAAAATGGGTGCAAAGTGTATATATAAAAGAATGGGTACTAGTATTTAAGGGGTGTTTATCTAGGTGTCAAAGGTTTCAATAAGAGGGTGATAATTTTGTTCATTCAAGCTATATACTTATATTACCATTTTTTTATATTATTTATATGTAAAAGTAAATATATTAAGTTGAATCCTGATAAATTTTAGGGAAAATTGCACTTATCTCTCGTGAGATCTTCCTAAATGATTTTAACATCTTCTCTAGTTTTTAGATCACTCTTACTTCTAAATACTAGTAGCACCAAAGAAGGAGTGTTTGTCACTTTAATAAATAATAAGTAAAGTTAGGGGTGTGTGCCACTTTATTAAATATATAAAGAAGGTGAATGCTTGTTTAATGTGTGAGTATTATTTAATAAAAAGACTCGAAGTTGAGTGTAATTTCTCCAAAATTTTATATATAGTTTGTTTGTAATTACTTAAAAGCATTGTTTAAAACACACAAGGATTGGGATACATAATTTCTACGAAAAGCTGATCCCCTTGTGACACCACCAAATTGGCTTAGCTGCAAATGTGTTACCTCAATACTGCTAAGTGACTCAGTTAAATGCATTTTGTTTATATCCGCAATTTATAATCACCGTGCAATCGTTGACAACAGGGCCTTCCAGTCCACTTCTGCAAGAGCAATCTTCCAAAAAAGGACGAATTGGTGACTTTGATTGATGAGGATGGGACTGAGTATTCGACAATATATTTGGCAGGAAAAACAGGACTGAGTGGTGGATGGAGAGGTTTTGCGATTGTTCATGACTTAGCTGATGGGGACGCTTTAATTTTTCAATTAATTAAGCGCACCACATTCAAGGTGATTAAATATTGATCATATTAGCTCATTCATGCCCTTATGTTTAAAACATTCATCATATTTTTCAATTATGTGAATGTGACTGGTATTTATATGTTTGTTAAAAAGAAAAAAATAATTGTGATGCGACAAATAATTGAATCCTTGACTCTTCTATTGTTACCTGATCCTTTTTGAGCTACTTTCTGCAACTTTAGTTCATGAATTGTGAGCTTCTTCTGTTGCCACAGTTGTACTGTTTGAATTTGAATTCACTAATCATGACCCATACTGCGGTTTCTAATATTTCCTTTCAGGTTTACATTGTTAGAGCAAATTGTCCTCCGGAGGATAAACAGCTCGAGTGAATTGCAGTTGGAGATTGGAACCAGTAAAATTAATGTTGGTATTATTTTCTCCTTAATCATAATCAATAATCAATCATAAGTTACATCCAGAGCAAACATAACCTTTAAATGAAGTGTGAATCCGGATGCAGCAGTAACAACTTGAGGCACTTCTGATGTATACGATCATCAAATGCAGCTTTGTTAGTCCTGCTGGGGCTTTTGGAAATCAATAAGACTTTAGGGATGAAAAGTTAAGCAATAACTTGGTAATGTTAGAAAGGATATGTACTTGGACAGGACACCTATATGAATGACACAGATTGCATAACAAAAGACATATTGGGGAAAAATAGAAAACAATGAATCTTTTTTGAGGTTCAGGATGAGAGAATTGGCAAAGCCAATTTGGTACTCTTGGCCTTTACGATTAGAGGCGGCATGCTAGACACTAGATATGCACCATCCATTGGTTAAGTCAAGATGTCAATCATTTAACAAGATGTCTAGAGTCTAGAATGGACTAGGTATTGTATAGCAATTGTATATGTGCATTGGAGAAACTAATGGCATTAGGTTCTGAAAGAGATCATTGCCATTTGATAATTTTTAAACGTAAAACGATGCCTATGAATATACACTGGGATGCTTAAGATATACCTCAGCAAGGCTTACTATAATACTTGAAAACATTAAAATTGTAAACGGTATAGTTTTTTAACCACATTTATTTTCTTAAATTGGGTTTATTGCAAAAGTGAACATAATGTAATCATATATTGAGTTTCTTAGTTGCTTCCGAGGGTATAGGCTAGGTTAGGCACGCTAAATTCCAACTTTTTCCTATCACATTCTGTCCGGTGGTTGCAATCATAGTCATGTATATTGAATTTTTTTTTGTTTGTCGTCTTAATGAGACATGTGGGTCTTATGCTTGTGTCAAAGGGATTGTTATAGATGGTTCCATTTTTGTCTTCAATCAACGTTGTTCGTATTTGAGTCTTGAAGCAGTGAAAGTTTTCTTGTTTCAGTATTAAATTAATTCAATTATTTCTGCTGGGATACTGCCAGAGTAGCATTTGAGTGCAGCTTTATTTAGGCTCTCTCTAATGAATGCATTATTTATTTATTCTTTTGCAGGTTCTCTTATGTGATGGGAAGTGGAAGGAACGTTTTGGGTTCAGTTTTTTGGTCAAGTTTTAAAGACTAATGTGAAAGGGACGTACGTGTTTATATCTGTATGTGAAGGGAACTCTTCAGCATCTATACGTAGTAGTAAATAATGAAATGAATGATCCCACGGAATTTCTTGAATCTCATGCTCTCCATTGTTCTATACGTAATTCTTATACAGTACCTTTTTTTTTTCTTCTTTTTAAGCAGCGTTTGATGTTTTGTGAGGAAACGGTCGGGATCAAACTTGTTGACTCTTTAACAAATAGCTGGCCTTGCCCGAACTCCCGGCTAAACCAGGAGCGCAAGGGCAGAAATTAGTCTTGTCGCACATGTGGCGATGCGGAAACACGTTACAATCATGTGTTTTCTCTAACTAAATTTAGGAGTTGTTTATTTTTTATTATCAAAGTTCCAATTAGTATTTTAATAAATACAACATTTTTCCCTCTAATTTTTTTTATAGTATGTTCACTAAAAACTATTTATTTATTGGATATGTTATTAAAATATTGCATCATTCAAATCATTCCATAAATCATAATTTATTTAATTTTGTGAAGATAAAAAAAACGTGCATTTTTTTTTTGTCATTTCTATGTATTCATGCAATATAAGAAAGGAAGTAAATTTAAAAACTAAGTCAGCAAAAAAAAAATGTAGACTTAAATAACTAGTATTTTTGTTTAACGAGTTTTAAAGAGTAAAAAAAAATACAATTAGACATTAAAATATAGAAGAATACTCGAATCTTTAAGTAAAGTTTTTAAGTTTGAATTTTATGAAAAAAAAATGTAACTAAGAAGATAAATCATAATAAAAGTGATTTTTTTATTCTAAGAATTGAATGAGATTTATAACACTCTCACATTCTACTTAACCAATTGAGTTAGAACCTATTGATCTATTAAAAATAATTTGAGTTTAAATATTGTGAATATAAAAAATGTGATTAAGAAGATAAACTTTATTAAAGTGATTTAGTCAGATTTTTGATAGGAGATAATCATCAACAAACTGAGTAGTGAGAGTTAGATATAATGAATTAACGTGTGTTTTGACAAGTTAATTTACCATCCAACTTTAGGTCGTGTACGAGGAAGTTAATCCTGTTTTGATGGAAGAGAAGTCTAAATTAATTGTGGCAAATTGTAATAGGAAGAAAATGTAGTATTGATTTTTGGCAAGTTGCATGGAAATAGCGCATGTGACGGAGGTGCAGTGAATAGCTGTGGTGGACTACGCGTATTTGAATTTTGATATATATTATTTGACGGCAACGCTTGGTTGGAAAGGCCAGGTGGGGTGTTTACAGCTTGCAAAAGCATCTACAACAACAATAACTTCTCCTGCCTTTCTACTACTAATTTACAAGTTAATTAGCATCTCACTCACTAAGCCATCATTTTTATATTGATTTTTTGTAGTGGCTGATTAGATTATGCACTATGATTGACTACTTTCACGCGGACTATGTCTACCTCTTCTGTTCTAACACCCTCCTCACTCACGCTCACACCATTGCCGAATGTATCAAACCAAGAAATTAGGGCCCGTTTGCCTTCATTCGGCGATGCTGTGGTTTGGACGCGCCCATAATACTATAACAAGTGCCGATAATTGCGGGTTCTGCGCATCAAATTCAAAGCTCTAGCTTCAACCTTTTAAATTACTTGGATTTTTTTCCCGTCTCTTTTCTTACTCGGGGGATAAAATTATATATGGTCTCCAAAAATAAATAAATTATATATCATAAATTTTTTAATTTTTAAAATAATTATCTTAAATATGATGTATCAATCATAATTTTTAACCAATTATAAGAGCTATTTAATATAAAAATAATTTGTTCATATTTAAGAATCATGATTCTTGCAATAAAGAATCTTGAGAATAATTATTTTAATAAAAGAAATATTTCAATTGAAAAGTTTCACATCGCTTAAGAGTTTAAGATTATGAATTATTTATAAATATTATCTCTTTTGAATCTATTAAAATGTGCTTTTCAAATATAAAATAAAATAAATAATATAATAAAAAAACAAAGTGACAAACTATATTATTTAAATATGACACATTTTTCTATTTTATGTCGTTTAAATCAAGTTACAATCAAAACAATGCAAACAGAAATACATTTGGCACGATCTTCTGTTTCTACTCTGTTAGCCTTGATCGCTGCATTTCCAATTAGGTGGAAAAACCAGGAAGATAAAGAGCAATTAAAAGAAAAACATGTGCTTAGCAATTTGTGTGAGATGACGAGCTAACCACATTGTGTGGATAAGGAAAATCCCAAAAATAAAATGTAGGGCCTTCTGAATATGGGCGAATTTGGATATCCGAATCCGATGTTACCAATGTATTTTTGTGTAGATGTAGACTGGACCAGACTACACTACACTAGAGTTGCTTTTTGACCAAAGTGAAATTACTGTTCATACATAAACTGCGTCCTATATGGTGCAGGAACATAAAATAAGAGGAGTTTGCTGTTCTGGCGTGAGTAATTATTTTTAAAAAAATCTCAATTATTAAACTTAAAGAATGAATTTTCATAAATCCATAATATATTAATCACAATTTTTTTTTTCTCTCCTTCAAATAAATCACTGAATTCGGTTTGGCGGAGGAGATAGAGCGGCGCAAGAGTCAATTAAACGTTGACATTGACTTTGCCTGGCTGGCTCCAAAGGAAAATGGCTGGCGCCGAGCGAGCGAATGAAACGATGTCGTTTTTGCCATGTCATGTCATTCACCGTCTTTGAGGGAAAGAAACGGTTGATTCATTGGATTTGTTTTATGCTTTATTGTTGTCTTGTGTTGTATGCATCAACCAACAAACCAATGCAAGTTCTGCAGAACGCCGGGATCCGCGTTTTTCGACCACTCCATTCCACCCTATCTTAACCCTCAAAACCTCCCTCCTTCTTCTAATTACCCACATTAGCACCTTATTATTATTATTATTATAACAAATGCCGAATTGCCATTAAGGTAATTAGTTAATGTGTGTGATTGTGTCGTAATTTAGGATTCTATTGCAACTAACGACACAGTTACACCGAGGATTAAAAAGCAGAAGGCGTTGGTTGGTGTCTGGGTATTCGGAGAAATTGAGGTTGATCGGCGCCAACAATGTCTGCTCGAAGTGAACACCAATCGGTTCCTCTTTCGGTGCTGCTGAAGCGCGAGTTGGCGAATGAGAAAATTGAGAAGCCCGAGGTTGTTATTTTGCACGGCCAAGCTAGTGAGAATAAGAAAGGAGAGGATTTCACGCTATTGAAGACGGAATGCCAAAGGGTGCTTGGAGATGGGGTTTCTACCTATTCTGTTTTTGGGGTATGTTCATGTTATATTTCTTTCTCACACCATCACAACTTCTTTTTTTTTTAATTTTTTTTTTTTTGGATTTAATGGATTGTAAATTTGTAACTCATAAGTGGATTTTAATGTGATTGTGATGCATCAGAAGTCAATGTGTGTGTGTGTGTGTGTGTGTGTGTGTGTGTGATGTGTTATTTTAGGTATGATACTGACATGGCATTATGATAGGGAAAAGTGAACAAGCTATGTCAGTGAGTACAATGTGTTCAGCTTGTTGACTAGCTACTTCTTGTTGAGTTAGTTAGAATTTAAAGCCAATTATGTCTCAATTTTGCTTATATCTGATGTTTGTATCCATATCTCATGATGTGGTTTTTCACATTTAATGAGGAACTAGTAGTTAAAACTTCCTCATCTCCAACATGATTTCTTACTTTTCAACTGGTTTCTAAACATGATCTTAGACCATCAAAACTCGAAAAGATTTAGCATTTTGCATATTGATGTTTGTATCAACTAGGAAAACCATATTACTGTCTTTACTGTTCATTGACAAGTTTTTTTTTTTTCCCCCCAGAAATGATTTTCCCAAGAGCCCCTTCCTAGAATGATTTTCTAGCAAATTGCAATGATTGTTCACTGGCTACTTCTTGACAGCTAGCTTTTGTTTGTGTATATGTGAAAGCAATTAAACTGTGTTTTCTTTCGAATTCACTTGTATTAGTTGAATGACAAGAATATTTTAGCGGTTTATGCAACGAATGCTTATGTTATAACAAAATAAAGTATTTTGTTTTTCTTTTCTTGGTTTTGGCTTTTTGTTGTATTATTTTCCTTGTTGCATTTGCATTCTCTGATGTAGAAGTTTTACAGCTATTCGATGGACACAATGGATCTGCTGCCGCTATTTATGCCAAGGAGAGTCTTCTAAGTAATGTTTTAAGTGCAATTCCTTCTGATCTTAACAAAGATGAGTGGGTAGCAGCGTTGCCTAGGGCTTTGGTTGCAGGCTTTGTAAAAACTGATAAAGATTTTCAAGAGAAAGGTATAACTAGTTACTTCCTTGTAGTGTTTGTTCTTGCCTCTATTAATTATTAGGTTATGAGGCAAAGTTATGTGTTCCTTCTGGAATCTTCATAGTAATAATGTAATATTACCAAAGAGTAATGCTATATCTTTTTATGTAATGACCTCCTTCTACTTTATAATGAAAGTATTAGGTGGAAAAGAAATGTATTTAATGTCTTATAAATATAAAAAGTAATCATACTTTTTCATCTAGTGTGTAGGGGGATTAATAGGAAAATATTGTAGGAGAATTTAGAATTATTTATTACAAAAATAACTTGTCAATATTCCCAATTCCCATAAGTAAAAAAAATTAAAGAGTAGAAGGTAAAAACAGAGAAAACAGGTGGAATGCATGCTGAGCATGTTGACTATATCGGGAAACCTTGGTAATTTTTTTCCAACCTCTGTTGGCACATTGCTACTAGCCTAGCTCTTTTTGAGCTGTTTAATTGGATGTGTCAAGAAAATTTGAAAAATGTACTTATATTTTCATCAGCTTAAGCTTAATTTGTGTAATGCATACTGGGAACAGTTTAATATTGTTTAGCCATATAAACAGTTGAGTTAATGTGGCTATTTTATATATATAGTTGCTGGAAACATACATTTCCTAATGAAAATTATTAAAGTTTTTGTAACTGAGCTGTGACTGATAGGTCTTATATTTCTGAATTACCGAGTTTTTGTTATATTTTTCTCAACTTGTATGCGGATTTTATATACATTATTTTCTTTGCTTGTACAGCACAAACATCGGGAACAACTGTAACCTTTATGATTATAGAAGGATGGGTTGTAACAGTTGCATCAGTTGGTGATTCCCGTTGCATACTTGAGCCTTCCGAAGGTGGGATTTATTACTTGTCAGCAGACCATAGACTAGAGAGCAATGAAGAGGAGTAAGTTGCTACTGGAATGTTTTGTTTGAACAAAACTGTTTGGAATTGCTCCATTTCATTGCAGCCCAGTCTCACCCTTTATTTTTCTGTTCTTTCATCAGGAGGGTCCGCATCACTTCTAGTGGAGGTGAGGTCGGTCGCCTAAATACAGGAGGAGGCACAGAGGTAATTTCCTTTTAATTGTGATCCCTTTGAGTCTGATGCCTCTAGCAATAGCAATACTACTCTTTTGTATATGATGCTTGGCCAGTTAAACTACAAAAGCAGAGATTAAGAAATAAACCAGGTCAATTATAAAATGGAGAGTTAAGAGGCAAGATAATTGATGCTAGTTATATGGTCATGTCTTTAACTTAACAGTACTCATCACATATGTCATTAATTTTTTATAATATTTTGGGAAAACTATTGCTTACATTTGGTGTTATACTGGTCATATGTGATGATATTTAGATTATCATCCTTTGCAATTTACTAATATTCTCTCTAGAAGAAACTTGCATTTGAGTTGTATTATGCCTGACTAGATTAATGATATTTGTAGGTTGGTCCTTTGAGATGTTGGCCTGGTGGCTTGTGTCTCTCACGATCCATTGGTGATATGGATGTTGGTGAATTTATTGTCCCTGTACCACATGTAAAGCAAGTGAAGGTCAGTCACTGCTTTCCTGTATTTTATGTTTATCAGTTGCTTTTCTCATGCTTCCCTTGATTTTACTTCGGTGTATATAATTTGTTTGTCTACTTAAGTATAGTTTCTTTTCTATCTCTATGCTTCATAGGCAGAAATGGTGTCTTCATTAGCATGATTTTCTTCCCATTTATAAAGAGCATTTGAATTTTCTTTTTTTCCTCTCTTAAGACTATCTATTGCCTTTTAAAAGTTGAAATGAATTTTTCTTGCTTTGTTGCTGTAAATCCTTTTGTATTTTTTCTTCCCAAAGTGCTTAAATCCTGCATTTTCCACTCGGGTCTGGTTTTGCAGCTTTCCACTGCTGGAGGCAGGATTATTCTCAGCAGTGATGGTGTCTGGGATGCTCTAAGTGCAGAAATGGCCCTTGATTGCTGTCGTGGCATGTCACCTGAGGCTGCAGCAACCCATATTGTGAAAGTATGCACATCTTTTCCATAATTTTTTAATGTTATAGTTTCACCTTGTAAGTTGTAACTTATGTCATTTTGTGGTATGCAATATGCATTACTTGTTTCTGTTTCTTCCATTTATTCCTGTCTCTTTTCTTCCTTCAGGAATCTGTGCAAGCAAAGGGACTTAGAGATGACACAACCTGCATTGTTATTGACATATTACCCCAGGAGAAGCCACCTACTTCTGTGCCAACACAAAAGAAACCGGTGAAAGGAATGCTTAAGTCCATTTTTCGCAAAAAGTCCTCTGAATCTTCATCTTTTATTGACAAAGAATACCTGGAGCCAGATGTGGTACAGGAACTATACGAGGAAGGGTCTGCTATGCTTTCAGAGAGGTTGTTTTTTGTAACAAGTGTTGTGAATGTTGGCATATTGCTCTCCAGTTATGTCTTCTGACATGGAAACATCTTTGTCTGAGATGCAGGTTAGAAACAAAATATCCACTTTGCAACATGTTCAAGTTGTTCATCTGTGCAGTGTGTCAGGTAGAGATTAAACCTGGGAAGGGTATTTCCATACACGAGGGTCTGCCTAACCCAGGAAGATTGCGTCCCTGGGATGGACCTTTCCTTTGCTCAAGTTGCCAAGAGAAAAAAGAAGCCATGGAAGGGAAGCGGACATCAGGTATTTTGATAATTCTTGCTTGTTTTTATGTCCATTTATGTGTTAAGTTATGCATGTGTATAATTTAATTCTATCTTTCAACCTTTTTGCTTTCAGATAGACTTAGCAGCGGGAGTGACTGATGAATTATCATGTACATTTGCATTTTGAGAATAACAAAGATTGTTTGTATAATGGGAAGGTCAAACTTCCATGCAACAGTGACCCCCCTTGACTACCGCGCTGGCTTCTCAGAATACGGATTTATTTTGGAAATCCACATGATAATCAATATGGAGTTTTCTGTGTTGTTCAGTCAGGAGATTAACCAACAATTGAAAGTTTGTTAGAAGAATTCTGACTTAGAAGAGAGGAATATGAACCATCCAAGTGTTGTAGAAGGTTGTGTTAAAAGAGGGAATGCACATTTGTATATAGGACTATAGGTCTTCGGAATCTCGAAATGTACCTTTAATGGAAGTGGTCTTTGTTGTTGTATTTTTCTACATGGAGGGTTTTCAATTTTTTTGGGGTCCATACAAGGAAGATTATTTAGACGTCATATAGATCAATTCCACTAAGGCTTCTGAACGATTTCTTTTATTCTTGTAGCCATTCAGTTTTGATAATTTCTTTTATTCCAATATTAACATTATGTAATTGAAAATTTGAAATGTTCGGAAACCCCCACCTTCATAATCCCTTTATTTTCCCGAGTAACTAATCCTTTCAATCCATTTCATTGTTTTTCTTACGACTGTTAGATACATGATCAGGAACTAAGGTGTGAGTTACTTGTACAGGTAGGGTTTCCATTATTGCATGGGCAAGAACTGAAAATAAGTTTTGCAAAAACTCTGAAGCATGTTACTTCTAAATGCCGAGCACGTACTAGAGATGTACCCGTATTTGGTACTCATTGGATACTTATGGGTATGTACTAAAAATATTTTTCAGAAAAGAAATGGGTGCATACATGAGTACTTTTTGGCGTATGTACTCATGTTGAAGAATTTAATTTTCTTGTATATTATACTTATATTTGGTTGAATGATATCATACAACTGTTTTTTTTACTGGCCGTGCATAATATTTTCTCTCTATGTATTATTCCTATGATAATAAAAAAGAAAAAAAGTGAAATATGTGATTAATGATATGACAAAAAAGAAAAAAAAAAGGTTAAAGAGAAGTGGAAGTACTGTCTAAATATGGATATCATTGTTATTGTTGTATGAATATTAATATATTATTATTTTTTCTTTGTAAAGGAGTTAGACTTCAATGAGCAAAAACAATTGTCATCAGGGGAACCAAATAATTAGTGTGATCTTTGTTTATGATTCTTTTGTTGGGAAGGAATGCATGATAATTGATAAAGATAATTCAGTAGTCACTTCAACTGCTAAATCTAATTGAAAGCCAGCGAGCAAAGGGAGGACAATATGTGGACATGCAAATTTGAACCAAAGATGCTGCATGTAAAATAACGAGTTGGTTTTGAACATGATTACGGTAATTCTATTTTGGAACTACCAAATCTATTACACCATATAATCAACACAATAGACTGTACCAAAAATAATAATAATCAAGACAACAGACTGAACAGAGATACATCACACATGTGTCTAATAAATTGATGCTTTCGCGTGCAATTAGGTAATTAATGTAGTACACGTTTACTACTAGCTAAATTCTGGTAAGAATTATTATTGATATGCTTTCTTAATTTTTTAACTTACATACCCAGAATATGTAAATATCAATAATAAACAAGTAAAATTATTTTCAAATAGTTTTTTAGTTTTTTTAATTATAAAGCAAGCGTCAGCTTAGTTAATTCTATCTTTTTCATATCTACGTACCCCATTGTTGTTAGATTTTGTATGATTCATTAAATTTGTACTAGAAATGTCTACATAGATTAGTTCAGACAGAGAAGATTATCAAATAAAAATCAGAAATCTTATGAGAAAATGAGAAAAAAAAAGAATCAGATTCCAGCGCCCTATCTACTAACTCGTGGAAGTATGCCATTTTTTTAATGAAAAAACATAAAAGAAATTCAACGAGAATTGACATAAATGATATAAGCAAACTAAACTGATTCAATAAAATTTGGGTTGGATATTTGTCAGTGACAAATTAAAGGCTTCCCCTCCTACATGAGTTAAAGCATGTTCACAACAAAAGTCAGCATAAACTAGTAAATATATAGTATGTTAATTAAAATTAAAAGGTCAAAGCTATTTCCTGTGTGAAGTTTTGAACCATCAACTTCACCGTCGGATAGCTTGGGGGATACAAATGATCTGATATATTGTGTAAGGAACATGTACCTTACAATTTGATTAATTGAACTTGAGTTAAAATTTCACAGGATGTGTATTTTTCTGAAATAGTATCTCGGGACCAATTAAAACTGAGATTTACATATATTCGGTTCACCCGAACCTAAAACTCTTGAAGCACAAACACCTTCAAGGGGCGTGAACAGGTCACTAGAACTATGTCACCGTAGCCGTTTAACTATTTTTTCCGTCCAAATTTGCACTTATAAAGGGAATCCCAGGTATGAAGTTTAATTCAACTCTCATAATTTACTCTCGATCTCCTCTCTCAAACTTTGACTTGGGCTTCAGATTGTTTATAGGTACTGCACTGATGTTGTGCACGCCACCTCCAACGAACATGTACATCAATTTCTGATGAATATGATGGAAACATTAATTGAATTAAGCATTTGCTGTAATGGACAAAACTTAGATAATACACCTAGTATTATCTACGTAATAGTTTAATCTCGACAATCTACAAAATAGTTTCTATTAAATGGTAACTTAAATTATTAAGATAAAACTATTTGTAATTAAAAAATGACATCAAAAGCACCACCTATCATACTGTATCTAATTTCGCGAAATATTGCAAAATGCAAATCATTGTAATCTCTAGGTGGGTGCACATGCATGCTAAGATGAAAACGTGATCCGGTTTCTTGGGGATTTCAGAAGAAGATTTTCTGACAAGTTGAAACGAAAACAAAAGCGATCGAGGAAAGTGAGGTGATCCCTCAGTCTGATTCAAGGTTTTGGTGTGCTGTTTCATGTCACCACTAGAAAAGCTGTCTTTTAAGACGCACGTTCTAAGACGATTCCCAAAAAACTGTCTTTGTATGTTAAGCGGTGACAATTTGTAAAAAATACGATATGTATGAAGACGAGAAAACCGTCGTGTTTACAACCGTCTTTAGGTAGTGTGTTTTGGAAAAAGGGGAGTGTGGTTAATTGAGTTGAGGGATATTGAATGGCTAATATGAGAGGCGGAAACGCAAAAGGATCTCTATGTTGTTGGATGGTGAAGGATTTGTTTTATGCTCTCTCTTATCTCAAAAAGAAAAGACGATCGATCGAGAAATGTAGAATATAGTAATATAATATTTAGTGGTGAAAGTGGTGAGGATGGTTCAGTCCAACCAAATAATGCTTCTATGATTAAGATGTTGACCTTAACCATGCATACAAAATTCCTTTATGCTTGCTTGAAGGACCACCACCGCATGCACGTGTGTGTGGGTCTCTCACCACTCCCACCACCTAACTATCTATATAATCTCTCTCATTTTAATTTTCTTCTATTCTATTCTTGTAATTAATATATTATATGGCTATAGGATATAGCAGTAGTCAAATGTATGGTTGTGGACTTGCACATATATAATAAGATAGATGGTTACGCAATAGGGTAGTGTTGGCCACCGTCCGATAAAGGGGCTCACAGTCACATGACCACCCTTCCCTAAACGACATTGGCCATTCTGTTTCTTTGAGCTTTCACGTTCATCAATGAATGAATGGATGAACTGAATCATTCCCAACAGCTGGCGGCCGGTGATCATGGCCCTCTCCCAATCTCTTTTTCAATTAAACAATGTCCGGCCATTTATTTATGTGATCATGCTAGAGGATCAAGTTAACATTCTTTTCAAGACCATGTATTTTTCACAGTAACAGTTATGTTTGAATTGAGTAAAATTATCATGAACAATAAAAAATTTCTTCTAATACAATTATATATTTTAAAAAAATTGTTTTTTTTGTACAGCAATGACACGGGGAATTATTGAATTTAAGTTTTTAAGACTCCAACTTCAAATCAGTTCTTAAACTAAAATAATTTTGGGTTAGTTGACCTTTTGGTGATATTCTTGTTAATATAGAACAAAATATGTGATGTTATTTTTATTATTATTTATTTTATAGGTAATTAAAATATAGTCTAGAAATGAATTTGTAGAAAAATTATAGTTATAGAAAAAAAATGTAATAGAAAATAGTTGTAGTCATTTTATAGTTGTAGAAATCAATTTGTAAAAAAATTATGGTTGTAGAAAAAAATGTAATAGAAAATTATTATAGTCATTTTATAGTTGTAGAAATGAATTTGTAGAAAAAATTATAGTTGTAGAAATAGATCTAATAGAAAATTATTGTAGTCATTTTATAGTTGTAAAAATAAAATTGTAGAAAAATGATAGTTGTAGAAAAAAATCTAATAGAAAATTATT
>PYAF01000074.1:34860-48381 GCA_007407185.1 Glycine tomentella
TAGAAAAAAATCTAATAGAAAATTATTGTAGTCATTTTATAGTTGTAGAAATAAAATTGTAGAAAAATTATAGTTGTAGAAAAATTTCTTAAGAGTATGTTTTGATAAGGTAATTTTAAATTCTTATAGAATTTTAAATTCTAAGAATTTCAAATGTTTCAATTGAAATTATTTCATCTTTAAAATTCTGTATTTAGATAAAAAATTCTTTATTTTCAAAATTTTGATAAAAAATAGTATAGTTGAATAGAAAATAAATTTCCCCGTTTTTATGTTGCGTAGAAAAAAATATTTTTAATTAAATATTTTAATTAAAAAATTATAGTTCTATAATAAAATTTAATTGGAAAAAGTAGGTTATACATAGTTGGTATGTTTTATTATGTTAGTTTGTAGCAAAAAATAGTTTTATCTAATAATTTAATACAAAATAGTAAAATTTCATTTAAGGAGATTAATGAGGAGATATAATGTTGGATTAGAGGCATTTTCAAAGAAAAATGGAGCTTGACACATGATCAGGGTGGATGCAAATATATATGACCATATGACAACCAATTTGTTGGAGACACTAAATTAGATTTTCAAAGGTGCCTGAAATATGTCCATATCGGCCTTGGTTAAGGTTACACATGAGATAATGGTCAACTATTTTGTGAGGAGAGGTGCACAAGTTAGAGCGGAATATTGTGTTGAATGTCATTATTGCAAGAGATTGCTAGATGCCCTTTTTAATCACGCTGAAGCTTGTATTTTTCACATTAAAAGATATGATATTGGCTGAATAAAATTTGACGTTGAAGAGTCGTTCCATCATGCAACATAAAGGGAATAGAAACATGGTCTGTTATCTTAAACAAAAATTAATGCAAGTGTGAAGCTTTTCAAGCCTACAAATATTCTTGCTTCCACATCATTGTAATGTATGTCTATGTTAACATAAGCCCATTCCAATACATGGATAAGGTCTGCAAAATCGAGACCACCATTCAAGCATATTATGGAAACTGGAATCCCCTTGGTTGTAAAGAAACCATACCTGAAAGAAGTGACCCTATTATTATTTCATATGAGTCCAAATTACATCTCAAGGGTCGACCAAAGTCTACACGCATTAGGAATGAAATGTATTGGTTTGAATCTCAACGTACACAAACTTGTGGCTAATGCAAGCATCAAGGGTACAACAGAACTAATTGTCCACAAAATTGACATTAGTTTGCATGAATGAAAAAAAAATCATTTTATCCAAATTATCATTGTAATTATAATGCATTTCAATTTAACTCAATTTTTTGTTACAAATATATATATTTTTGCTATGTAATTGAAAAAAAAAATATCAATAAATAGAAACACATGACCAAATAAAACCATTAATCCTAAACCCTAATCAATATCTCTAAATCTTAAAGACCAACAATTTATAAAAGTAAAAACAACATTCAAAATTGGATGAATAAAAACACATGACCAAATAAAAACAATTTAATCTAAAATTTAAATCATTAAACCCTAAACAATATCTCTAAACCCTAAAGACCAACAATTTATAAAAATAAAAACAACATTCAAATTTGGATGAATAAAAACATGTGATCAAATAAAAACAATTTAATATAAAATTAAAATCATTAAAACCTAAAGTTACTTAAACTAATTAATTATTAAAATTACTTAAATTAATTATTAAAATTATTAAAATCTACCTTAAAATAAGTTTAATGACTAGGTTTAGGATCTTCACCCTGTCTGACGCCACCTGGTGAAGCGACTCAGAGTGGCACCACTTAACTAACAATCATTAGGAATGAATGAAGCCACCTAATTTGGCACCATCAAGTTAGTAAAAAACTTGAACTGAGCCAGTGTGGTGTCACCCTAATGATATGTTGTTGATCTCACAAATATCCTAGGTGACTTAAATCACCCACATTAATAAATATTTTGTGGACAACCCACATTGGTATTAAGTTTTCAAAAAGAACCCATTTTGATTAATTACCCGTCTAGCCTCCTAAACTAATAGAGTTGGTGTACATCTTTCTAATTCTTCTTGTAATTAAATTATGTACGTGGAGTTGATTTATTTCTCTAGGGACCTTCTCATTGATTGGAAAACAAAGTCCAAATTTCTCGAGTGAAATCCACCATGCCAATCCCATCTTCCTTTAGTGGCCAAATTTGGATGTTTGTGACCTCATTCCCAAAACCAGCACAACAATTGCTGTTGGAATTGATAGGGACCCAACAAAGCACACCACTACAACCCTTATAACACGCACGAGAAAAACATATATACCATCTCTTCTCATCTCATCTCATTCCTCTGCACCACCCTTCCATAAAACGCAAGTAATATAAGTGGGAATAAAAAAATAAATATCCATTATTGATAATGCTTAATAATAATCATCACACGTAAATAATACGCATACACACTAACACAGTTTGGTGTCTTATGAAAAAGTTTCAAAAGAAGACAGACCAAGTCTAACAGTGGTTTGACAAAGACCCTCTCTTTCTTTCCATGTTTTTCGGTTCCCTTATCCCTCATAAAGCTTTGTTAACATCCATACAACAAAGAAAAGATCACAACACAACGCCTTTCTCTCTCTCTCTCTCTCCACCAAAAAGAAAAGATCATAAAGCGAGAATTTCACACACACACATTAGTCTTCAAGACAACCTCAACTGTAATAATGGAAACACATCATCAACCCCAAAAGAACAAAGAAAACGATATGCAAAAGAAAACTGAAGAAGGAGTAGTAGCAAAGCCACCTTCACCATCCTCTTCCCCTTCTCACGAATTCTCCTTCACAATCTCTCTCCATTCTTCTTCTAACACCACAATCCATGACAAATCCAAAAACCCTCCTTCTCTTGCAGTTGATCTATCTCCAGCAGATGATATTTTCTTCCATGGTCACTTGCTTCCTCTACACCTCTTATCTCACTTCTCTTCTTCACCTCGCTTTTCCACCAACTCCGTGGACAGTTTCACACTCCCCATCAGAGAGTTCTTAGAAGATGAAAAACGCAACAGCAGCAACAGGAGCAACATCACCGTAGATAGCATTACCAGCTGCAACGACAAAGAAGACTACTACAACAATAGAGTCACAAAGGAAGAAAGTAAGTCCAAGCCTAGTTTCTCATTGTTTGGTTTATCAAAGGGGCGTAAAGGGTGTCAAGTTAGAGATAACAAAGAAGATAAAGAGGATAACAATAAGCACAAAAAGAAACTAGGGTATGATGTGATGCATGCACTAAAGAAGTACTTGAGAATGGTGCAGCCACTAGTGCTTTTCAGAGGGAGAAGAGAAAAGGGTCGGTTCCATGGACAAGCTTATTCTCATTCGGGGAATTTGATTAGGAAAAACAAGCCCGAAGTGAGAGGAAGAAGAGGTGAGTATTCAGCACCAGCTTCTATGAGAACTTCTCCAACAAACAGTGGTCTTCTTCTTGCAACTGCTGCTCTTCCTCCTGCGAATGACAGCACCATGGAAGAGTTGCAAGCAGCCATTCAAGCTGCAATTGCTCACTGCAAAAATTCTATTGCCAAAGAAGAGAAGCTCAGTTGCTGATACACACGTGGTAGATTTTTTTTTTTTTGGTTACTAGTTGTGCCTATTATTGTCATAGTTTTTGTATTTTATATTTTAGTAATGTAAAATCTATTCCAGCTGAAGATTATTACACTCGGTTACCGATATGTTCATTATTGGTTACTAACATTTGTCCACTCGAGATTTATTTTTAAACAATATATATATATATATATATATTAACTGATAAACATTGATGATCGATAATTAACACATTTCTAACAAAATTAATAATATACTAACATTAACCGATATGTTAATTATTGGTAACTGAATGTAACTCTAGCGTGGATTTTTACATGTGATATAATATTTCTTTATTTACTATTTTGCACAGAAAAAAAGAATTTAGTATTTATATTTTAAGTAATTTTAGGCGGCACAGAAAAATTCATGTGCTATTATGAGAGTTAATTTGAAAAAAAAGGGCAAGTGTAAAAAGTATAAGTCAGAGAAGATTGATGATTTGTGTCTTCTAGTGTGTAGTATCTCACAAAATTCTGAAAACTCTGGCAGCCGAGTCTTTTTCCATGATGAGCTGATGGTAACAATTGTCCCTCACTAGGGCCTCCTCTTGATGAAAATGGTTAAGAGTTGGGTTTTTCTAAGTAAAATTTTAAGTTGGAGTCATGATTGTGGGAAAAAATTTGACAGTAAGATAATTTTACTCTTTTACTGTTACTTCGTCCAAATCAATTAAATTAGTCAAAATTTAAAGTAACTTCCGGTTGGAAAAAAAAAACATGCATTGAGATATGATATGAGTGCATATTAACATATATAGTAACTGTTATAATTTTTTTTAATAAAAGGCACTGAACTCTATACATGGGAATTCTCGATTCTGACATTCCAATGATAAGCATATACTATATATAGCAGCTAGCTAGAGACGCATCAGAAAGTTTAAAGTCTAAACTGCCTATGTTTTCTCTGACATTCTCCTAGTAGATATATATATCCATAGTGACCAGACTGCAGAGCGTTTGTGCAAATTGATTGATCTGTTATTTTTCATTTTCATTTTCCTCTATCGTGGTTATTTTGTTTAACTTTTTCCTTCAAAAAAACATGTCCAATCGAAACATATTTGGACCCGATCGATGTACTAGATTCCCCGCCAAATAATCTGCTCTACCTTGTCACAATCATGTCCCCATTGTAAGAAAGACTGTATTCATGGAACCAGGAAGCTGTGGTTACAACTGTCACTGACTTATATGTACGTAAAGGGTGGGAACATGTTCTTTACAGGCTTAACAGTTAGGAAAGCGCAGTGTAAACCAACCAAATTAAGCCCTATAGTCACAACAAAAGGAAAATTACATAGCATTATACTATAGTTTCAAATTTAACTACTGAAATACCTACATTATAAAGTCAAAAAGGTCAAATCAACTTTTTCGTAGCTCCCTACACATGAAGACAATGAATGAAAAAGGTACTGGAAGGTAGGAGGATTTTTTTTTTTTTTTTTTTATCATAAAGTTCCAAGCACAATTATATGACGATCATATACTATAATTCACAGAAAATATATATTTACCTACATGTAATTATAAAGGAGAGACAGTAGTGATGATAGTCATAAAGGTCATGCTAAAAATTAATGATAAACATAATGATGAGCTTAGAAATACATATAAATGTGGGCGAGTATGGTTACAAAAATGTTAGCTTTATGAAAGAGGACCACCAGAGCTCGCGATCGCTGTTGTACTATGAGTCAAATTAATTGGAACAAAATCCCATTCTATATGCAAGGTGCATGTGTTGTGTTTGACCATTCCACTTTAGTATTAAGCTGGAAGCCACGCACAACATATGTCACGGAGTAACCGTTCATGTATCTAGTAATTAAGTTAAGGACATGACGGGATTATTCTCATCAAAATAAACTTTCTGCACCAAATGTTAAAATGAGTAAAGTTTCAATGATGTAAATACGTAGTAGTCTATATTTGCTCTAAATAAAATTATATTTTTTAGGTCAGGGGATTAAGATAAGGAAATGAGAAGAAAAAATACTGGTAGGCTGGCCCAGAAAACCTCACAAGCAAAGGTGGGTTGTTGCTTCTTGCACCTCCAAAAATTTATTCCTGCATCTCTCTGAAATACTTTTTTATCTTTCGGATTGGTCAATCCAAAATGTCAAAGATGTAATCAATTCTGAGTTTAAAATTACATTTTGATGGGTCAATCCAAAGCCAAAAGGGTGCAAGAAGGAATCTTTTGGTGCAAGAAGCAACAGCGGCAAAGGTTAGCCTTATGACCCAATCCGACTAAGTCCACAAACACAAGGTGATAATATGACCATTTTGCCCCTCCTAAACGACACATCATTACATGCTGTTCAATTTGTACTTGTGTGTTGGACTGAAATTGCTATTTGTTCCTGCAATTGGGCCAAGAGACAATGGACCAAAAGCCCAAGAAGAAAACTATCTACTGAACAAAGTTCTAGTATTATTTATCAGCTAAACCAAGCAAGAGACACTGAGGATGAAACATAATTTGATAGAGGAATGATATTTGGACATTCCGTTATTATTTTAAATGATAGACCAATGATACCACCGACAAGAGAATTTGGCTCTGCAAACATGTCCAAATTGGAACTCCCACTCAATAAGTCTTTGAATTTCACTCACCACAGGAAAATCGGAATAATTTTTTGGACATGCTGAATTCAGGATCTAAAAAGATGTTAAAGAAACCTAGCTCGGCTTCAAGGAATACAAAAGGCGATGGCTCAACGTGAATGATGGAGCAGTAACCAACATTACAGCTCTAGTATGATTATGAAATGCCCTACCACAAATCCATCCGTATTAATTAATTCGGGTATTAGTAGTAGCTCGCCATGAATTTGTGTTTTTGTTTTTACGTTATCCTGCTTTCCAATACACCTCAACTTGAGAGAGCCAAATCTATAAATTGGCGTTCAAAAAAGACTGGAAAGTGGAAACCATAGTTGAGCGAAACAATATATACTCTCCTATAAGAACAAGTAACATTGATTCAAACTGGTCCTACAGATAGAACATATCCCAAGTCATATATATATGTTTTGTACGATTGTGTCCATTTGCGCGCGAGAAGAACAATGTATATATCGGCGCTGCGCGCAGCCATGCATCTGCAGAAAAGTTTGGCTGTGGTCCCCTTCCTTTTCAAACAAAACAACCACCTAACATGACACATGAGAGAATCATAATCAGACTTCACTCTCTAGTGGTCCTCAAGCCAAGCCAACTACATTATTATTAGGTCGATCATTGGAAAGTGACGGTTTTTACATAATTTTATAATTTCTAAAAATAGAAAGAGAAAATAATTCAATTAAATATACTAGTATTAAAAACATTTATTATCAAAACATTTTCTCAACAAGGATATCTATAATTATTTGTGAAATTCAATTGGGTCAAATTGGTTGATGAAAATAGCAAGAAAATAAATAGTTTTACTTTTCCTTCTATTTTATACAACATTTTATCTTTCTAGTTATAAGCTATGTCATGTGTAGTAATACTTTTCCTTTCCGTGTAGGCTTCTATAATACTGTTATCTTAGGAATTAAGGATGAGTGATTTGATTTGTGTATGAAAATGGTGAGAATGAAGAAGCATACGTGAAGCAAGCACTAGCAGGGATTGAACATGTGGCATATTTGATTGGATGGAATTTTTTTAAAAAATTTGTGTATCTAAAAATAATTTTGTTTCATTTTTCTCTTCAAAGAAACAGAACAAAATATTTGGATAGTGGTATTTCCTTTCCTTTCATTTTCTCTCTTATCAAACTATTAAGAATGTTCGAACGGTGCGAAATGCGAAAAGAACCAATGAATCCGAAAAGCGGGCCCCACATCGAGCCACGTATGACATAAATCTTCTGCTTCTTCTTCGTCGTTGGTCTTCACCGCCAACAACCTCTCCTCGTCCCTCCCCAATCGCAAAATTCAATCCCTTCTTCTTCAGCTTACACTACAGGATCGCCTCCTTCAAATCAATATCCATTAACAATTTTGATTAGAATATCCTTTTCAATAATTCCGCGATCCACATCTTCCCCAAAGTCCACGCCCTACTATTCTTTCTGAATTGAATTATTTATCAATGTTTTATTTTTTCTTAGATTGAGCGTTACGAAATCGAGATTGAATTTATGAGAGGGAATAGAAGAAGAATTATTAGGGAGTATGAAAGCCGTGGGTAGAATAATTAGTCAGGGCGTGGTCAGGTTTTCAGGGCCGTTTCATCCGTTCGGTGGCGCCGTTGATATTGTGGTGGTGGAACAGAAAGATGGTACTTTCAAGTCCTCTCCTTGGTACGTTCGATTCGGAAAATTCCAAGGGGTTTTGAAGGCCAGGGAAAAGGTTGTTGATATCTGTGTCAATGGGGTTCGAGCTGACTTCCAAATGCATCTTGATCATACAGGGGAAGCCTTTTTTCTCAGGGAAATCGATGCACAAAGACAAGAAGAAGAAGAAGCTATTTTGATGTTTCCGTCTTCTTCTGCTGATGGTGATGCAGATGATCTCTCTTGCTCTCACTCTCTCAGGTCCAAGAGTTTGAATTATGATGCTGCAGCTGCTGCTGAGGTTGTGGGAAGGACTACTAGTTCTCGCCCCTCCCGGATACTTGGCCTTGCGTTTGGGAGAAGGTCTTTGAAGAGGGAAGATGGTGAGGGTGTTGGTGATGGTGATGGAATTGAGAACAGGGTTGGTTCCTTGGAGCGCGCCGAGATTGCGGCTAATTTGTTAGACATCAAGTGGTCCACCAATCTCTCCGCGGAACAAGGGCAAGATGTTCTTGCTAACCCGTCTGGGGATGGTGAGGTGGTTGTGGAGAATGGTGAATTGAATGAGGAATCTTGTTTTGATGGTGAGTGTGACTTGAATGGGAAGGAAGTCATGTATGATACTGCAGGGTCTGATGTGCAAGTTGCATGTGTGGAGGTGGAGGTTGAGGCATGCGTAGAAAAGGGATCGAATGGAGAAGAGCTTTCTATTGATGCGCCGGGTAAAAATAGGAATGAAATATCATCAGACACTTCCAATTTGGGCGTGGATTGTTCTAGTGAACAAGCTCATGGGGTGATGTACCTTGCTGGCCCAGAATGTGAAGAAGTCCGTGTCCGTGTCCACGATGATGAAGTCTTGCATGGTTCTGAGGTAAATTGACAAATTCATGGCAAGTAGCCTTCACCTATGGTTTTGACTTGAGGAATTGGAGAGAACTAAATACTAGTAACTAAGCTAATAATGTTCTCCAATCAAAACTGGCTATATAATATATATAAAACCGGTTGCCAAGATGCCAATTTTGTTTACTGAGATGAAATTGATGGCTGCATTGAAGGTCAGCAGCAGTGGCTGGGATAAAATATCATACAGCCAATTTTGATTGGTGAACGACAGCACTAGTATTTATGGTACTATATTTAAGTTTTGTCCAATAAGAAATGATACTAAATTCTTTGCATGGAACTTTTTACATGTCAACTGGAATAATTAAAGAATCATTCTCAATCCCTAAAATACTTCTTCTAATCCAGTAACCCACTACTAACTATATAAAGAAAGTATTCGATCTTTTTATGTTCTTAAGGTATTAAATGCATTTACCTTTTTCATTTAATACTTTCTTACAAATTATTAGGAGGTTCTAGTAGGAGGGCATACCACTATAGGTCTATAGCATTGCTCATAATTAAATCAAGAGAACATTTACTTTGTTTCGGTTGACACTGACACCCTAAAGTTATCCTTTAGGATACAGAAGCTAAGGATGTTATTGAGAATGCTGCTCTTGAGTTTCATTCTCGGGTTCAGCAAACAGATAGTTCAGATTCTGATGATGTTAGGCACAATGAGGTGGTTGTTGAAGAGCAACCAACATCTACAAAACCTCAAACTGTCAAACTGAGCCTAGGACATTATTCAAATGAGAAAAAAGTTGAGCCAAATTGTGTTATCAAACCTTCCAGTTACATCAGCTTGAATGACCAAGCCTTGGATGAGAATAATATGAAGGACAAAAATGTCTCTAGCACACTATCATTTCCTCTGGACTCTGTTGATGATTCTTTACCTAGAAAAGCATCAAGGAGATCATCATCACCAAGTTCAGAGGATGAAAATTTCCTTTTTAGTGACCTTGACAAAAGTGTAATCATTGATCGATTCGAGAGATCATTCTCCCCCGAACATTTAGATAAAGAAGATCATGTTTCTTATGGGAATGACACTGAAAAGTTAACAGCAATATCCAATCCCATAGTCATTCCTAGAAACATAGCTGCTGTAGAGGAAGTTGTGCAGCTTTCGGGATCCTTGCCAAATATTTCTTCTGGTAGTGACATCATGGTCGAATACGATGTTCATTATCCTTTGAGTCAATCACTAGACTCAAATTCCACATCCTTGCCATGGGCATTTCCTGGAAAAGATGACTTGGAATGTCTAAAATCAGATGAAGACAAAGGAAACCAGTTACCACATGAGGAGCAAGGTGCTAAGGATTACAATGATTCTGGGGAATTCAAAGGTACTGTTCTGAAGCTTCTCCTTGCCAAGAGAACTTATATAAGTTGTCTTTCTATTGAATTGAAAACAATCCATGTCTTTAGATAATATTTCATCTCTTCTAGTAGTGTACTGAATATATTGTTTTTATGGAAGGATAATTGTTATACATTTTATAGCAACAAATTGTAAATTTCACTGAAGATTCAGAAGTGACTTTCTATTTTGAACAATAATTTAGTTTGAGTAAACTTGTGTATTTTGCCAGAGCAAAATGAAGGGTTTTGTCATTGTTGTAGCTTTGAAAAAGGCTTCTCAAACATTAAGCTGTAGCTTGTAGGTAGTTACTATACTGATTTATCATTTATGCAAACAACAGTCTCTGTAAACACTTGTTGTGTGAAGGGATGAAAGATGACTGTAATTCTAAATCATTCAATGCTGAATATCTGGTTGGTAAATAAATTTACTTCTTTGCATCTTGGGGGATAATAGGCTTGTTATTAAGATTGGTTATCATCATTTTCTATGGGATTTGGACATGTCTTTTGAAAGTCCATATATATTTAAACTGAAAGGCATGATACCAGCTGACCAAGTTGAGAAAAATCATACAGGAGATCCACCAACACACAACCCTTCCCCTGGTGGAAGTTGGAGAATTTGGCCTTTCTCCTTGAGGAGAGCAGGATCTAGAAAGTCTATGTTGCCACCTTCTCCAAGTAATGCCAACATCGCTACTTTTGTTAATTCTCCCGAGAATACTATTAGTACTGATATGAACAAAAATGAGCTCAAACCCAATTTAATGAAAAAGAAGGTTAAGGAAATGACTCCAACCTCTGAACAGCTAGCCTCGTTGAATCTGAAGGATGGGATGAATACTGTAACCTTCACCTTCTCTACAGCTGTGCTGGGGAAACAGCAGGTAAATAATCATGATTTTCTATAGTTTTGTTTTAAGAACATGAAGTTTACTTCTTGTTTCCTTTTATGTACATTTGTTCAATTGAAATCTCTCTTCTACCTTTATTTCTTATTTTTTATGTATGACTAACAGGTTGATTGTCGAATCTATTTGTGGAAATGGAACACTCGTATAGTGATCTCAGATGTGGATGGTACAATTACAAGGTGAGGATACATCTTTTAGAAAAGGAAGCTGTTTTTAAAATAGATAATGCACTCAGACAACACTGGTGAATATTCATTCTTTTAAAAGTTGTTTTTCTTTGTCATTTTCTTTGTTAATTTGATGTTACCTACCAAATAAAGATAATTGGTAATCTACCTAAAATATGCTCCTCTGCAATCTCATTTAAATCTTAGAGCTGGCTGACTTTTTTTTTTTTTCAATCAAATATGTCTTGCCTCTATCAAGTGAAAAGATATCCACGATTTGCTGTATTCCTCCATGAGCTTACCAATCCATGCTTTTCAGACCTAGAAGTAACATATCGCACCAAATTTCTTTAAATATTTGTCAGGATAAAATATATTCTGCTATGTATCAGTAAACTTCTACTTTGTGATGTTAATATGGTGGTGATTGGCAAACAATTAGATTCTCTATGGATCTTGTTTCTTTTGAGTCCCGAGTATTTCTTTTCCCTATCCTGTTATCACTTGAAAAAAACTAGGTATGGACTTTCCAACCTTGTTTTCAGTTTGTAGTGCTAACAGGATTCCAACATCATAGTTCATCTGCTTGTTCAGCATGTTCAGTTGTTTGCTCCTAAAACATCATATGAATTTTATTTCGTGCTTTTTCCTCTATCATTTAGTTGCCTTTTGTTTTACATCCCGTCATACGCTTTATAGAATTAGTATGCTCTTGCTAAAATATCTAATGAAAGCACAATACAAACATAAATATATCAACTTATCAAGCTTGGAGTATAAATCCAATAATTTAGTATCATTATGGGGTATTTGTGGTAGATTGCACTTGGAACTATTATGAAGTAATGCAGGGCATATTTTCTGGAGTTTCTCTTCATGTTTGCTTCTTGTTGGTTGAATTGGTATACATAGATTTGTTTACTTGTGCTTAGACTCATTCTCTTATAAACTAAGCTTTTAACTTCAAAATTTGTTTTAAGGGAAATTAGACATGTGAAAGTTTTTAATGGTTTTAAAATACATGGGTTTGATTTCTAATGAAGAAAATCTCTATGGGGCATTTCTTTGATGTGTATTGGAATTTGATCGAAGAAATTTGATCATAATTTATGAACTACTTATTGGAGTTTGACATACCTGTAGAAGGAAAATGTCATTCACTTTGGGGTTATCCGATAATTGAGCTAGACAACCTAGGTTGGCCAGTTGCCAACCAATAACCCCAATTGGATGTAAAAAAATTAAGTAGATAAAGAACCTTGTTTGGTCCGCACTAGTCAATACTCTTGATTATTGTAAAGTTGGCAGGTATAATTAGTTTCATAATTACCATTAGACCTTTAAAGTTAAATTGATTGACGATTTATGGTACTATTTTTATGAAAAAATTTACAAGTTGTAGCAATATCTTGGCCAATTTTGAGATGATAAGGTAAAGTTAACATATTTAAGTGAAACTGTTTTTTGTTGGAATGCCAAAATACATTATGAGTAGTACATAAGGAAGTAAGACAAGATGGAACACAACAGAAAATAAAATTGTAGAAATTGTTTGAATTTGAATACCCTTTCCTTCTTCCTGCAAGGACTTTTAACATCCTGATAAGCTTTTGCCTAATAGAGTCCATGTCTTTTGCTTATCTTCTGTTATTTTCAAAAGATCTAACTCTAGTATAAAATTGTAATTTCTTTTTCTTGTTTCATGTCTCACAGGTCAGATGTTCTTGGTCAGTTCATGCCTTTGGTTGGTATTGACTGGTCACAGACAGGTGTTGCACATTTATTCTCCGCTATCAAGGTTTGCTTATCTTGTCCTTGTGTTTAGATGTTTTGAGACTGCTACAATATGATAATGTGGTTAAATCCTCTGAATACACTGATCATACATCATTGCTTTATCTGTTGAAGTCACTAAATTGTTTATATTCTAATATGATTAATTTTTTAGGAGTTTTATGATGGAAACTGTACCTATGTCCTGCTCATAACAACCATCCTTTGATCTCTTTTCACCCGGTGTGGTGTCTCTCATGATCTTTTCCCTTGTCAATCTCATGTTTACAGGAAAATGGTTACCAACTGCTTTTTCTCAGTGCTCGTTCAATTTCTCAGGCCTATATTACACGGCAATTCTTAGTTAACCTTAAACAGGTGATGTATAAATTTAGCAATAAGTTTCCAATCCATATGGACAAAAATATAAAAGGAAAGAAAGCCATTTACATTTACATTTTCATTTTGTATATTGCAGGATGG
>PYAF01000074.1:51660-67808 GCA_007407185.1 Glycine tomentella
TTTGTTTAAATTTATTTGTTAAAAAATATTTTTATTAAATAAATTAAAAAAATTCTATTTTTTGATGTGTTTGTTTAAATTGTTTTAGCATAAAAATAATTTTTTAAGAAGCAAATTCTGAGTATGTTTCTGTAAACTTTAAAAAAATAACTTTAAAATAAGTGTTTTTTATATAAATATTTTTTAAAGAGTTAGATAGAGTTTTTCTTAAAAAAGTAAAAAATTACTTATTTTAATTAAAAACAATTTAGAGAAAAATGTTAGAAAATTATAATACTATTTTTTTAAGAAAAAAACACTCATTTTAAAAAAAATAAACTTAAACAAACTAGGTTAGATATATATGCTTATAAAAATGTTTTTTAAAATGTTTTTTATTATTATTTTTTAAAATTTAAACAAAAGGATCGTGAAAAAAGCAAACACAGACATTTATTTTTTGGTGAGAAAAAATGGTAAATATCTTAAGCAAATTTATCAATCATAACTACTCAACTATTCTTTGAATGCTAGGAAATCTAGTTAAAGAGAGTTACCTATTAAGTGAATGGTGTTAAGGAGAATCAAACTCACATTCATAATGGAAAAGTTAACTCTGAAATTTTAGTCCATTATAATAATTGATAGTATATGTATTTATATTACTAGAAAGTTTATTGGTACATCTGAGCTCATTTGACCTTTATCGAAGAAAAAATAACTTTAAATCCTTCTCCTAATTATTAGATAAAGAAAGTATTAAATGTTTAATTTTTTTTACTAAACCCATTTGTTTTCATCTATTTCTTTCTACAATGATAAAAAAGAGCAATGAAGAATGTTAAGGTATTTAATGTAGCAGGCTTCAATCTTCAATTTTAAAAAGTTTTCATCTTTGAAACATATAGAAAGTGTGTTTTATTCCAGAATAATACTTTTTCTGAACACAAATATAAGAAATAAAATTTAATTTATGTTAATTAAAAAGTTAATTAATATTATTTAATTTTAATAATCTCATTTAAAAAAAATTTCCTAAATTATTATTTATTTAAATTTGATATCAAGAATAAAAAATAATTATTGAAATTATTTACTCAATTAATTAACATAAATTTTGTTTTCTTTATATTTGAACCTGAAGGGAATATTTATTTCATAATTTTGAGTCATTATTCTTAAAAATAAAATATTATATTTTATGTTAATATATATCTCTTTTATTTTGTGACATGTCTTTTACAAAAATTTATATTAAATTAAATTAACATTTTTAATTAATTATTCAATTAAAAGAAATTCTTACTTTAATAAATTTTAGTCAATACTTCAAAATTTTCAATTAACAATACATATAATGAGGTATCTATAAATTACTATAAAAATAATATTTAATTAATTAAAAATATTTTTTAATATTTTCTAAAACTAAATATTTGTATAGGTTCATTTGGATTATGATAAGAGAGAATACAAAACGGAAAGAAAAATTAGGGGAAAATAATTTCTGAATATTATTCACTTCTCCTTTAACTTGTACAATAAAGAATACAATGGCACGATGAATTCGAGTTCACCTTTTCCCTCCACCTCCAAATCTGAGTTAATCTCTAACTGCTTCAACTAACTAACTTTGTTTTCTTATTTATAGCATTCTTTTGATATTGCGACATTCTAATTATTTTCCTTTTGGTGCCCCTATACACTACACGTACCTCTTTTTTACTATTGGGCGCCAATCATCCAATTAAAAATTATTATATATTAAAGTTTCTATTACGTTCGGTACTTATACAAGTATACAACATTTTTTTAAAGTCTTCTATCAATTGTATGCTAGACTATTCCCAAATTACCATTTTATTTGTATTTGGGTATAGTTGTATTTATTATATTTTTGTCCTTTAAATGCAATTAATTGTCATTAGCACAAAAAGCAAAATGTTAGTAATTTTAATTTTCAGTTAAATAATCATTTCATTTTATCACTTTCTCATAATAAAAATATCGAAACATAAGAACAAAGTTAAAAAGGAAAATTGCTAATCTGCATATAGTATGGAGAAGAATCACCCTTTACGAGTACAGTTTTTACGAAAATGTTTCGTACTAATAAGCGTTTCGAATTCCCTTAAAAAAAAAAGGGAAGAACTGAATTCAGTGAGAACAAGTGGAAAAACTAAACTAGTGTGCGATTCTGACATTGAAATACTTGTCTGCAAAGTGGGCAAGGTTTCTGAATTCGTTATCATCAATGAAACCGTCACGGTTGGCGTCTGCGGACATGAAGGCTCGGCCACTACTCCATGAGGCCAAGAACCCTCCGGTGAGGCGCACGGCGCGGCACAGTTCAGCTTTGCTGATTCTTCCGTCTCCGTTTGTATCAAATGCTGTCATCAGCCACCGCTTAAACTGCTCCACCGTCATCACACGCTTCCCATCACTCCACACATTACGCTATAGAACGCCATAATATTAATTAATATCAATGTGTTCTTTCACTGTGAAACTACGTATTTGTGTTATGTCTAGCTCTTGATCACCTTCCAAGCTTGCCTTCTGTATTTATATTGCCACTTTTGTTTTCCTATGTTGCTAATTCATGCACCATGTTTATCATTAATAATTACGAAGATATATATATTTATTAATTTGCATCCTTTGTGGGAGAATAAGAATCATATCCCTTTGCTATTTTGCTGGTTGGTACTGCATGCGTGCTGCTTAACAGGGTAGATCTATGTATAATATGGGCGGCACAATGTATAAAATTGTCCCTTTTGCTATGTACGTTGTATATATACAGATAAGCCTTTAGCCTTATTTCAATTATGGTTGCTTATGTTGTTGTTGTGCTTTTAGCCTTTCTCTTCTATTTTTTTTTTATTAATTGGTATATATATAAGAATAAATAGTTATGTGTTTTATTCTCTTTGTAAGTTGGTATGTATAGAAAAATATAAACATAAAGTTAGCCGTCCTCATCCTTCTTAGATCAAGATCCTAAAATATTGTACGTTGTATAAGGTACTCTCCATTAGATATGTGTTGATTTTTTATGATAATGAATTCAAAAACGATTAAAAATCATCGTGAAAAATGTGAAACAACATTATTTGAAAGACTTTTTTGTAGTAGTGGTGAAAAAAAGAGAGCATTTGAAATATTAAATTGGAAGCTTTAAATTAAATCAGCATTAATAATTTGTGTTTTAAGGGTCTGCCAACTGCCATGTTAAAGGAAAATAAGTTCTTTGAACAAATACCAAAATAATACTAGCAAGAATGTATTTTGTTTGTATTAAATTATAGACACAGGGGAAGAACAATAAGGAATTGTGAACCTGTCCATATATAAATCATACACGTTAAAACTAATTTGTCATCAATGAAGCATGAACTTTTAGTTTATATTAAACAACTATTAAACTTTGTTATTATTTTTAAACTCTTCAGTTTAATAATCAATCTATACTCTTGTAAACTAGAAAGGAAAATAACTCACGATATCCAATGAAATTTAGTCAATGCTTTGGATGAAGGATATTTCTTATCAATAATATCTTCAGGGAAAAAAATGGAAAATAGCTCATGGACACCTAAAGTAACATCTAAATAACATTGGTGAAGAACTGAAGATAAATGGAAGATAAGTGAAGGTATGATCGATAGGTAATATAGGGATATAAGAAGAGAAATAAACAAAAATAATACATGTAGATGAAATGTTTAATACATGGGTGTTCATATATCATCACTAATTCATATTCGTCGAGTTGGGATAGTAATGTACACTGCACTCACAGTCTCACACGTTATGGGAACAATTTATATAGCGAAAAATCTTGACTTTGATCTCTTTTGTGTGCAAAAACCTTTTAGACCAACAACAACCTTAATATCACGAATGAGATTAGTATATGACCCAATAGACTATAAAAATACGCATGGAAGGATCAAAAAAATATCATCGCTCAATTATAATACACAATTTAGAGTGACATACAAATCCTCTTTAGTTAAAAAAAGACAGATAATATATATATATATATAATTTTCACATCTAACCATTCAATGTGTGTTTTTAAGTATCTTATATATTAATTTTATTAAATATTAAAATTAATGGATGTTCAAGATCCATCTAATCTAGTTATTTCATAATTGAAGAGGATCTTTCTTGAATTTTTTCTTGTCTAATTTTACTATTTCAATTTCAATGGTTGAATTTAAAATTATTTATCGAATGACTTCCAATACATATTGGTTACCGGTACTCTGATTGTCATTGTATTATATTTGACTGTTTTTTTTTCTAGAGTCCAAGAAATATTCTTTATTGGAATCGATTAAACTTGAAATTAATGTTTAAACTGAAACTACTATACATCAATCCATCCACACGCTTAGTGGGTGTACTAGTATTTGGGTGTTAAAAAATCATAATTCTATTTATTATATTGTTGTCTTTTCAATTAATGTTCTCGTTTCATTAATCACACGGTGGATGCTTATCCAAAAAAAAATTAATCACAGGGTGGATACATAGTGAACCAAAAACCTTCTCATTTGATTGATACTATTATTTTTGTGTCGCTTAATACAAACAAATATCAAGTTATAAGAACAAAGTTAAAAGAAACTCCTTCAAAAAAAATGGATGAGATCGAAGAAGTGAATTGAGTGCAGGAGAGAAGAAAGTTAAGAAGTTAGCGTGTGATCTTAACATTGAAATGCTTGTCTGCAAACTGAGCAAGGTTTCTGAATTCGTTTTCATCAATGAAACCATCTTGGTTGGCGTCTGCGGACCTGAAAGCCTGGCCACTATTCCATGAAGCGAAGAGCCCTCCGGTGAGGCGCACGGCACGCCGAAGTTCGGCTTTGCTGATTCTTCCATCTCCGTTAGCGTCGAATGCTGTCATCAGCCACCGCCTAAACTGCTCCAAAGTCATCACACGCTTCCCATCACTCGACACATTACGCTCTATGAATGCCATGTTAATTAGCTACTGCTATTCTAATTCAACCCCTCTCTAGTCTCTTTAAGTGTTTGTGTTATGTCTAGCTTAGCTTCTTATCACCTTCCAAACTTGGGTTCTGTATTTATATTGCCACATTTGTCTTCGTATTTTGTTAATGCTCTCATGTTTATTATTAATTACGTACGAAGAAACATGAAGTATATTCAATATATTAATTTGCATCATTTGTGCAAGAATAAGAATCGTATCCCTTGCTATTTTGCTGGTTGGTTGGTTCTCCTAGCTGCTAATAGGATGGATCTACACAATCTAAATTCTTAAATATATGTATGAAATTGTCTCTTCTTTTGCTATATACTATGTACGTAAGTTGTATATATATATATATATATATATATATATATATATATATATATATATAAGAGAAATTATCGAGTCGTTTGGAATCATCATGATTTTCACTAATCTTTACTTAACATATAAGTAAATGTTTTAAGTTTTTATTTTGTAAATTATAAAATTTAAGGTTCCAAACTATATATCTAATAATTTCTCAAATGTATAGATGGAAAAAAATTTATGAACAACAGACTCTTGTTTTTATATGACATGATGATACGATAAGAATAAAGATAAAAACAATGATAAATATCAATCAAGTATTTAATATAAAAATTTATTTATATATCATTATTCAATAGGATAACCCTCGTACTCTCGTGGATGGTATCAATATGGTGATTTGGATTGGTTCTTATTTCAATTAAACAATATGGTGGCTGTTGTGCTTTTAGCCTTTCTTTTTCTTTTTTTATATAATCTTAATTATTATTGATGTGTTTATTCTTTTGCAAGCTGGTATTTATAACAGAAAGTATAAGCGCATAAGTTATACGTGTTCCTTCCTGTAGATCAAGGCTGTAAATGACCCTCTCCATTAGGCGTTATGTGGTTGGAAAAGAAGAGCAGTTGAAATTAATTAAGGCGAAAAAACTATATAAAGGCATTTTGTTAGCAATAGATTATAGACACCAAGGAAGAATGATTTGGAGTCTAGAAGTTTCCATATACCATGCATGCACCGCAAAACTAATTTATCTTCAATGTCTCAACAAACATGCACCTTAAACATGCATTAAACGTTTTTATTATGATGTCACCTATCTTGTTACGTTATATGCATTCTTTTGAAAATCGGATCGGATCTATAGGATCAGATCGAAAGAAAAGGTCACGTGTTTCTTAAATCGGTTCAAAATCGTTGAACCGATAAACTTGATAGATTAACAGATTTCACTTAAAACTATTTTTTTTATAAAAAAAACCTTTAAAATAACATTATTCTGATTGGAAAAAAAAGAAATATTTTTAAGTTATGATTACTTTTTTATCATCAATTTATGTATATTATATTATTTTTATTCAATATTATTAGGATTTTATATCAAAATATTAAAAAATTATTAAAACTAGTTCAATTTCGGTACAATCCTGATTAAATCATTAACCTTTCAATCACCAGTTCCGAAAACATTGCTTATTTGTTCACCTCATGGCATCAATAATGCCTTTGGTTCTATTCAAATAATTGATAGTAAAGTTTTAACTTAAAATTAAATATTAATTGATAAATTGTTGTATCCTCAGCTCCCGTATTCAAAGTTCAGAAATCCATAAGTTGTGTTTCAACTTTCAGGGGTTGTGTATTATTAATAATAATAAACAAATAAAAATGCCTGTAAAAAAAAGGTCAAAAACATCTTAAACTAGATCAGAAAGGAGAGATGATTCAGAACATAGTATTGAACCCTAATTATCTCTAATTGAAGGGGTTATTTCATCAACTTACTTCCTATTTGTTTTAAAGTTAGAAAAATAATTTTCATACTTTTTAAATAGAAAAAAATACATTTCAATATAAATATATAGTTCAAATTAATTTTCCATAATAAAAAATTAGTTTTAATTTAGACACATCTCTTAATTATATATGTTATAAAAAATGTCTTAATTATATTTAACAGTTCAAAATCAAGTTTTACCCACGTTTAAAATCTAAACAAAACTAGGATGCTTAGGCCATCTACAACGATTAGGAAAACCAATGCAAGCATTAATGCTAACCTCCACCAGCTCGATCTTAAAGTTTCTTAAGAAAACTAGGATGCGTCAATTAATTTATTGAGGATTAAATTTACAAAGAAATAAAAAGTTGGGATAAAAAAATACAATTAAGCCTTTTTAAAATAAGTTTAAATATACCAATCTATTATCACTTAAGTTACATGACTTTTTGAATTCTGATTTTTGAATTAAAGTAATTGATAGATTAATTTTTTAAATTGTTTTTACTTTAATTATTAATAACGTAACAGTGTACTGTTATATACTTTCAAGAAATTGAATGGTGTTTTATCTTGAAATTAACCTTAGTAACATTTTCAATCTTCTATAGTCTTGTCAAATAGATGAGTCGTCCTACCAGGTACGATGAGACTATTTGAGGGGGAAATACTACAGTAACAAGGTAACCACATTGATTTTAAAAAAAGAAAACATTGATAATGTTTTAATTTAAGACTTGTTTATTTTTATATTAAATAAAGTTAATTTTGATAACATCAATTTTAGATTAGTATAATCATGATAAAAGTATCACAATGAGAGAAACTAATTTTAAAAATTAGCCAAACAGGTTCTTAGAGATTGGACTTGGGTATACGATAGCAGTAGCACAATCCGAAAAATGGTCCGGATAATCCCTAGCGGCCTGGCCACATGGATAGACAGGACAGTTAACGTTTTTTGTTTTTTGTACACAAGGACGATTAACGGCTAAATAGATTTGGGGCGAAACTGAAGACTGAACTCTGAAGTGTTATATTATAAACTCATGGGCCAAAAGTGATTAACGGAATAATCCATAACTAAGATGGAAATGAGATATTTATTTATGTATGTAGTTAACGTGGAAGGATTGGGTGAAGACGAAGAAGAAGGGCTTAGAGTTAGATGGAGTCGCGCGGACACTCAAACCCGCTTCTGTCATTTTCCAGCTTCATCCATCAACACTGCGTCCGCTTAGGGTCCGACCTCGCGACTCGTTTGGATGACGCGAAGCGAACCCTAGCTCAAGCTCATCATAATCTTCTCTTCCCCAAACACGCCCTCGCCCACGCCGCCACTGCTACCTTGGGCTCCCAGCACGTGGCTAAGTCCCTCCTCGGCACCTCCGTTTTCACCGTCAGCAATTCCAACAATGAGTTCGTTCTTATCTCCGACGCCGACGGAGCCAAGTCCATTGGATTGCTCTGCTTTCGCCAAGAGGACGCCGAATCCTTCCTCGCTCAGGTTTCTCCGCTCAATCCAATTCCAATTTCATCCTCTCTTAATTGCGTTGTCCTAATTTTTTGTTCACTATTTTAGGTTCGATCACGGAGTAGAGAGCTTCGAAGCAAGGCTAGGGTTGTTCCAATCACTCTCGACCAGGTCCTTTTCATTTTCTTCACTCTCTCGCTGTAGTGCTGCTTTTCTTAAAGGAAAATAAATGCGAATGTGGATTTCTTCACCGATACCTTGGCTTTAGTTAGTGCTCTTTGAATTAATGCATATGTTGTTGTCAAACTATATATATTGATAACATTATCTGCTATACTCTCAACATATTTTGCCAATGGAGCCTGTATTCCATATCTGTATCTATCAAATGCTTTGGTTGTGGCTTGGTTTCTATCATATTGAAAGTCATGTAGGAATTGGGTTATCTATAATGAGGGGAGGATGTGCTACTGACTACAACTAGATAGTAGATAGTTCTTCAGCTTGTTAATTATGGTGTTTATCCTGTACCTTTTACATATGACTAATTCTTGTGCTACACCTCCAGGTATACATGTTGAAGGTTGAAGGCATTGCCTTCCGATTCTTACCTGATCCTGTTCAAATAAGGAATGCTTTGGAGGTTAGAATCTTAGTGTATACTATATAGTTCTCACGTACAACATATCACTTTAAGCAGCACTATTATTGTTCATCAATTTAGTCCAGTAGCAATGACAATAATGAGAGAAAGAATCTTTGACTATATACACGATAGCTGCAGTGTGGGAATTAGTTCTGTCACATCAATTTAAAACTAAACTATATATAAACATGTTACATGTAGCATATATGTTGGTTGATCCGCTGAGCTGTTAGATTGTGTTTAATTTAGTTTCCATTTCACTCTTGTCAGCTCAAACCAGCCAACAAGGGAGGTTTTGATGGAGTTCCTGTTTTTCAGGTATGTTTTCTTATTTGCTTGTGGGTGGGAGTTACAAAATGTTATGAGCTCATCTTTTGGTTTATACATTTATAAAAAGGGAACTATTACTATCAGTACAAACTTAACTTCAGTACATTTTTTTACTGAACTAATTGTCAACTAATTAACTGCAGCTGATTTGTGGCATATGATGTATACATTTTTAGAGACTGGCTGATTTTAAGCTATATAACTATTTTAGTATTGCCTCATCTCTGTGGTGGATTGGTACTATTGACTAATAATCATATGTTATTACAGTCAGAGCTTTTGGTTGTGAAGAAGAGGAATAAGCGTTACTGCCCTGTGTATTTCTCCAAGGTTTGTCTGACTCATTGATCTACTTGTTATTTCAATTACATTATTAAGACATCATAAGTCACGTGCATGTTGCTATAGAATATATTTATAAAGTATTTTATCATTTTCTGGTTAAATGGACAGGAGGATATTGAGCAGGAACTGTCCAAAGTTTCCAGGGCATCAAGAGGACCTGGTGTTTCTCAGCATATAGCGGTATAGAATCTACCATCTCTCTCTTTATTTAATACTTTTGACAAATCAATGTATTTGTCAAAGCTGCATACTAGTTTCACAATTTTTCTAATCACCAAAAGCAGTAGCATATTTTATTGAACCCTCAGAAAGTTAATTTGTGTTGCATATGCTTTATGCAAGACTTATCTTGGATAAAAATAAACATTTAACTACCTGTATGATCAACTTGAAAACTTGCTGAACATTTGGTTGAATCGTAGTGGTCTATGTAGTATATCTTATTGATATTTGATAACCATGAAATAAATTTATTTTAAGGCAATGATTAAGGTAATAAATGCTTGGGCTATTTAAATTTTTCTCTGAACCAAACTATATGGCTGTGGAAACAATTATGCTAATGGAATAATAGTTTTTGTTCTATAAATGATTTGCTTTTTGTTGATGTCTTTTTCAATTTTCAATTTTCATGGGAAACAAAGCATCTGTTCAATGGCAACATGGAAATAGCAATCTAAGGGATTTTTTATTAAAGAAAATATTGTTGTTCTCATTTTTTTGTTTTCACTAGTAACTATGAAAATGCTATGTTGTTTTTATTATATTCCCTGTTTGCAAAAATTTACTATAGCAAATGATGAAAGGTTAGGTGAAGATCAAAGATTTGTATTCACCGATTTTTGTATATATCTTTGAAAACAGGTGACCAAGTGAAAACAGTAAATTTTGTAACTCTTAGTGAAAATAAGAAAAGAAAACAAAGAACATTTTTTCAAACCAAACAAAGACTTAAATTCTGTCCATGTTCGATTAAGCTCACGTAACTCTTGTAATCTGTCTTCCATGAAAAAGGTTAGAGGAAAAGGGAGAAAACTTAGATTTGTGTGTGGATTTTGAGTAACCACATACAAGATATTCTGGTAGATATCTAGTGTGTTTATATAATAAAATAATTTGCATGCTAGAGTGGAATTGTTTTTGTAATTTATCATTTATTTGAAGTTTGTTTATGTTTCTCTCTTTTTCTAATTTTTTAATAAATTAACAGGTTGGTAGCTTGGAAGATGTACTGAGAAAAATGGAGGTAGTGAAGTCTTCTTACAGGTTCAGTAGCTTATAAGCTTGGAAGTAATTTGAATTCTGATAAGTTCTCTCTCCCTTGATACAGATGAGTGAAAGGAATTCAGGATGGGAGGATTTGATTTTTATTCCACCAGGAAAAAGTCGCTCTCAACACATACAAGAACTTAATGAATGATTCCCAGGGTGTGAATTTAAGCTAACCATGATTTCATGTGATTTTCTTGAGCAAATTGGATGTTACTGTTGTGAAAATTTAGTCAGCTGGTGAGATGCTAGGACCTCTGTCTTCAAATAGTTGTGTTCTTCCTACTGATGCGAATACTGCACTAAGATTCTCAGTGGATATAAGGTAAATGTGTATGTGAGAGGACGTAAACGCTAACATACATTTCAATTAAGAGGTCGTTCCACCATTTGTTGAGCATGCTAAATACCAAATGTATGAGGGGTGTTCTTACTCATACATGTACAGATAATTTATTTGTTTTGGCAATAGCTGTAATCCTTTTCCTTGAATTCTACTTTTATTAGTTCAGGGAAGAGAATGATCTTCATTTACATTTGATACCCATACTGTTTTTGAAGATGAGAGATCTAGGAATTTTTGTTCTTTCTTTCGATGGAGATTAAGGAGGAGGTTATCACGACTCAACCCTTTTTTGTGTTTGGAAAGACGTAATGGAATTGATTCACCACCTGAAGTGAGTGATTTACCATAGTCCTAAAAGACATTGTTGACCTACTGCTGCGCTTTATTTAATTGTATGATTAATGGGGAGCAACACATTGGTCTCACATATTGTCCCCTCTTTTACGTGGTATGTTAATCGTCCATGGATGTGGGGACATAAATGTGATAGTTTATCAGCTCTTAGAATGTAGCCGTGCAAAACTTCCCCTGAAATCTTTTTTGGTGATTTATGATGTGTGTACGCGCAACCTGCAAACATTTTATATATCAATTTTGAACAAGCTAAAAGAGATTTTCATTAGACTTATTATAAACAATCAAGAATTGGTGGAGCCTCACAATTAAGGAACAAACAATTAGCAATCTCTCTTTTTGCATGTAAGAGGGTGACGTATCAACCGAATAGTTGGCGAATCTTCTATCCTGCTATTGTACGTTTCCAATTGTGTATTTTCCAGTGTTAATGTACTTAAGGATTTTACTTCTCTACCCCTCCCTTTGTCTGAACTGATTTTAGCGACTAGAAACATGCAACGATATATAGGTAATTTCAAATTTTGTCTGGAAATTTAGTTGACCATCTGCCTGAAATATAAGGAAAGCAGTTTCGTTCGGATCTTACTGTCTCGCTCGGAAGGAAATAATAAAGCATGGAAAGGACACTTGGAGCTACGTAAATGGTCTGCCTTGATTTGAGATTTACTCTAATTTTCTAACAGCTACTGCCTACTGCAACTACTACCGATCCTTACACCTTATTCTCTTCACTTTATTTAACTACTAGTGTACTATATAATTCACATCTAAATTGATGAGTGGGGAGTTAATTTAGACATTTGGTCTAGTCCTCCACTCGGGCATTGCTGTTAATACTGCTCAAGGGATGCAAGGTTCGAGTCTTCAAAAGATGATTAAGACGATGCCATCTAAAGCTTCGATTACCAGAATCAATTTGGTCTTCCTTGCTGTATTTCTGTTTTTTTATGCCACTGTTCTTCCCCGTCCATCTTCTGACTATTTGGAAGATGCAGGCTCCTTTGTGAGGTGCTCTTTGGGCGAATGTCATCACAGGGTAAGGTGAGCCTACTTTAGTGGCATCATACCTTTATTTTGTGTTTATGTGCTAAATTCAAACCCCACTTGATGTGCACATGAAGCATGTATCCTTATTTGTATGGTCTTCAAATCTGTAGACACGAAAACTTCAAAATGAAAGCAGCATCGGAGGAACCCTCAAGCAAACGGGCAGAAGCAAAAGAATAAGAGTGCAAACAGGATAGAAGTACCAAACTTTTTTAGCAAGATAGGAGAAAGAATGAAGATTGGAATGATAAACGTGAAAGAAGACGATGAAAGTAACTGGAGCATGCATGGGGAAACGGCAAGAGTTTATTTTGGGAGGGTATCGCAGTTTTTAAACTGGACGGAGTTGTTTCCTGAATGGATTGACGAGGAGGAGGAAGAGAATGATGTTCCATCAGGTCCGGAGATACCTATGCCAGAATATGCAGAATACGGAAGCATGGACGTGATCGTGGGTAAACTGCCATGCATGTATCCCGAAGAAGGGTGGAGGAGGAACGTTTTTCGGTTGCAATTTCATCTTATAGTTGCGAATCTAGCCGTGAAGAAGGGGAAGAAGGATTGGAGAGGGAAGACAAGAGTGGTTTTTTGGAGCAAGTGTAGACCAATGATGGAGCTGTTTCCATGCGACAACTTGGTCAAGCGGGAAGTTGAATAGTGGTATTATGAACCTGAGGTGAAGAGGTTAGAACAAAAGCTTTCATTGCTCGTTGGGTCCTGCAAATTGGCCTTGCCTCTCTGGGAACAAGGTATATACGCTATACACCATTATTTCAACGTTATATGTAAACATTTCTCTATTTCAAATACATCATAACACCTATTTTTTTATCACCTTTATACCTTCATTTTTTTTTATTTTATGTTTTTCTTACTAGGTGTCAAATATGTTTGGAGCGTTCACCAATCAGTTTTTTTACATATTATTTTTTCGTTTCTTTTCCTCCTTACGTTGCTTTCCCTGCATCCCAGGAAAATAAACACAGGCATGCATTAGAAGCAACCAAACGTTCCCCAGCAGTAAAATTTATGCGGCAGATGGAGGTTGACCCTAAGACTTCTGTTTTGCTTCAAAATTAGAAAACACTGCACGCACACAGCTACGGGCTCTGGCTCATTTTACTTTTGCCATATTGCTTAAATTTTTTTGCAAGCGATGTGAAATAACCACGTTATTAGATTTAGATTTAGATTTAAATTTCGAATTTTTTTTTTATATAAGATATAAGTATTTTTGAGAATTTTTTTAGTATAAAATATATAATTTTTTTCAATAAAAAAAACTTTAGCTTCTATCTTTATATCACAACAAATTCTTGAATGACTTCAAACTTAACATGTTTTCTTTACCATTGATTTTTTTTTGGTCAAGCTCTCTTTATTTTTAAGAAACCTCAATCTGAGCATACAAACAAAATTAGTTAACAGATTTCAATCAAGTTTCACATCCGGCAATATTTTTTTTTTTTATTGTAACATATCGTTAACTCATTATCATCTTATCTCAAATTTTCTCTTTTATTTCTGTATCTTTTTCTTTATTGTATAAAAATCTGTACAGTTTAAATTTTCGGTTAACTTTACATAATTTTTAATTAATAAATAATTGTAGTACACTTTTTTTTCGAAAATATGTTTGATTTAAACATAAAAAATAAAAGATCAATTTTTAAATTAAAATAAAATATAAAATTTCTCTTTTTATTTTTCTTATTTTAGCATCGGCAACCAAACACAACCTTCGAATGTACTGCAAGTAAGAAACTTGAGATTTGCACTTACAGGAATCGAGGGGGTGTACGACGTGTCTAAGGCTGAAAAAAGCGTGAGAAACAAAAGTAGAATAAAACGCGAAGCGTACGCGACGGTGCTGCAATCTTGGAAAGCGTACGTTTGCGGCGCAATAACACTAGCAAAAAGCCTCCAAACAGGTACCAAACGCAACCTTATCGCCTCATAGACAAGTCCATCTCCGTTCCCCTATCCGAAGCGGGTTGGAAGATCCGAAACCCGAAAGCTGAGAAAGGAAGCTACAACGAATACAACTAGAACAAGTTCATCGGCGAGGGTGAAGATGGAAGCCATGGCACTGCTTGATGTAGGTTGTCGAAACGGCGTCGGAGTGAGTTGAACTGGGAGAGGAGGAAAGCCAGAAAAATCCCAGACGATTTGGCTCTCTCTTGATGGATTAGATTATTATTAGTATATACTGTAACAACCATCCTATATAATCAAGGATGGTACTTCAGTTTAAGACCACAAAACTTCTTAAAACGAATCAGATACATTTATCTAACTCTGACAAACATTAAGGATTTTATTTTATCGGTAAACAGATAAGGATTTGAACTTTTGATCCTTATAACCTGAGACTTAGAACAATCATTTAAAACTATCATAGCTCAAATTACCTTTGTAGAATGTGTTAAATGAGTGTTCTAAGTATGTGCTCTTAAAAAATATAGAGAGAGAGACCGATAAAGTTTAAATGAAATTTATTTTGTAAATTGAATATACAAAAGTAATTTTCTCTTTTAAAAAAAAAAAAAACTGACTTTCAAGGCAAAACTCAGCTTATAAACAAATCTAAGTGAAAAGCTAAACAAGAAAATTAAATAAGAAAATTTTTCAGTTTTACTTTTTGAACAAATTCCTTATGGGGTTCCAAATTGAAAATCATAGTCTTAAGTTTTTATTTAATATAGTTGTCAATGGGTATACAAAAAGTCACCTTTTCTGTTCAATGAATTAAAGTAGACCATCTCGATAAATTTTAAAGTTTAATTGTGTTGCTATTGGATGAAAAAAATTGATGTGTTTCATCTCTTCTCTTGCTTGGTATTTGATTGGAACAAGTTCTTGCACCACAAAAATTTTGCTATTGACTGATATAGGCTGTTAGCTTTCTTCTATGTTAATTGCTGCGGCGTGGGCCGGGTGCTTAAATTCTAAACTTGTTGATAGATCATTAAATGATGCTAGAATTATTTGAGGAAAAACTTATTATTGTTGTTAGTGTTACTTGGACCGTGTACTGTATTTGGTGAACTTTCAAAGATTTAATTAATAATTAATTGTCTGGAAGGAATGGGGGCTAGGTGTGAATTGTGAAGGCACTGCTGCAAGCTAGGCATTTCATAATGGGGAAATGCAATGCGAAGGCCTGTAAGTGTGCTGGTGTAAATGAGGGAACAGAGTACAGACTAACGGAATAACTTTAAAAAAATAACATTTTTTAGTATTTCAAAATTAAGAGAAAAGTAATTTAAAACCATGTATAAAACCAATTTAGCTGCTGTAAAAAAAAAAAAAAAAGCTTTGATGGAGATATGATTTAGATAATATATCGTTAGAAAACAATTCGTAATATAAAAAATTGTTCTCTTTGTAAAATGAAAGTCAGTAATTTAAAAGAAGATAATTTTAAAAAATTAAAGTATTAAGTTAAATAAATTAAAATGACAATGGAAAGATAAATAATAAAAGCAAATTAAAGCAATGGCCTTGCACCACCCAAAAAAAAAAAAAAA
>PYAF01000074.1:67908-131465 GCA_007407185.1 Glycine tomentella
TTGGATTGATCATTAAGCAACAAAAAAGTCCTTATTTTAGTTTTTTTTTTCTTTGAAGATATAAAAATTGAATATATATATATATATATATGTTCTCTTTGTAAAATAAAAACCCTTAATATAAATTATAAAAGATGAAAACTATTTTAAAAATAAATTAAAGTATGAAGTTAAATGAATTAAAATAAAAAATTATAAACAATTCCAAAAAAAGAGATAAAAGACATTAAATTGTGAAATATTCCCCGAACCAATCTTTTTTCTGCCCTTCTTTTTTTTGTATTTAGTTGAAAAAGCCATCACATACTTCTTTAACCCCACCTAACAATGATTCTACAGCAAAAAGCCAAAGTTTACGCAGAAATTAAACCCAACTTTAGTGCCAATGGAACCTTGGACTTGGCACGATTGGGTTGCTAGGCCATAAAACCAAAAGAATAAATTAAACCTTGGCCCCCAAACTTTAATTTACACCATACTTTTAAGAAACTTAATTAGTACAGCAATTTACAATATTTTTTCCCTCAAATATAACTCGATTATTTTCATTAATTGAATTTCTATACAGTATTTTATTTCTGAATGTCAATATTTTAATTGAGTTAAATTTCTAAATGATATAATTAATTTAAAACGAACTTTGAAAATAAATTCTTTTAAACTTAGTTATCGTACTAAATAAAATAACGGTTTTATGGAACCTAAATTTACAACAACAATAAAATGATCGAGAATCATTTCTTTTCCTCGTTTCACACCTTATTTAGCTTGTTTTCCGTTGAAGACCTCATCTGTCGAAACTTCAAAAACATAGTACCGTCACCATTAAAGACGGCATTATTGAGTTGGAAGTTTGTTTCGAATTTCAATAGAATTAACTTTAAACTATAAGCATATAATTAAAATATAAACTCAACTCGTGGCTAGCTTCTGAAATGAGCCAATCAAAATAGCAATTACTACTTGATATGGGCCCCACCCCATACTACAACGCTAACATCCAACGGATGAGAACGTGTTGATCTCTTTTTGGGCGTCGAAATCAACGAAGTCCACGTTCGTCGACTGCGTTACATGACATGTAAATCATGCCATTAGACTCAATAGTCAAATGCTAAAGAAAGAGTAAAGAAAACTCATTAATTATTTTTTATTAATTATCAGCGCTGCATTGATGTCGGTATCATGGATGTCATGTGGGCATAACGGATGTCTTCATTTATTATATTTATAGTTGGAGATTCTAAATTGAAATTTTAAATTATTTTTTAATAGATTTTAAAATATTATAAAATTAAAAAAAAAATTATTTTATTTTTTAATGATACATCTCATTTTAAGATTTAAAAAATAAATAAAAAAATTATTTTTTTAAATAACATATAAATATTAAAAAAAAATTTACAAAAATTCATTTTTCATATTAGAGATCTCTTTATTTTCTTTTTATTAAAAGATCTAATAAATATTAGATTTTAAATTTAAATTTTTTCTTGATATCTTATAACAAAATTGCTCTTACACGCTTACTGAAATCTAGTACATCATTTATTTTCTATAGGGACTCAATTTATTGGATAACTTGTCACCTTTGAAATCACGTTTTTAGCTTCATGCTTCAGCACAATCACTTCTTCAGTAAATACTACTACCAGGTATTATTTCTTTTCTTTTTCACACGTCATTGTGGACAATACTCTTTATGAATTATCTTGGGATAATAATAAGCAAAGAAAGGGAAGTTGCTATGCAACACGAAGGTAAAAGAAAGAAATAGAATCTGGACCACCGACCAAGAAAATGCTTGCAAGGTGGGTAAGCCAGTAGTGGAAAACTTTTGTCTTGTAATTGACCTCATTTCTAAATAAAATTAATAGTTGTGTACTACTTTTGAGTTAACACAATACCAACTACAAAATATTATTAATATACAATTTACCCGCATCAATTACAAGTTGCGTAAATATAAAATGAATTTTCTGTTATGAAAAGGATTGTGGTGGCGTAGCGGCGAGTGCTTCATTAAAGACGTAGATAGCGGCGTGGCAGTAAATACTGATACTAATAGTAATTTGTAGCGAACAGAATAATACAAATAAAATGTAATGTAATAATGGCATAGATTAATTTATAACAAGGGAAGGAAATACGAATACGAATAGAATAGATATTTGATATTTGATATTTGATATGAGAGAGAGAGAGAGAGAAGCAAAGGAGGGTACAGATGGATCTAATCTGTGCGATGAGGTAGGGTCCACTAACTGTGTATCTTTCTCCGTATTTTTCTGTGTTCTAATTTTAGCTGCAGTATTTTTCCACCTCCATTTAATTTTGCAGAACCTAATTTTAATTTCCTCCTCAAATTTTCCAGACACGATTAGTATCTGTATCCATCCATCGCTCGCCACTTTGAATTTTCCACTTATTCTTATTATTCCGAATCCTAATCGGGTATGTTCTTTCTTTCTTCTTCTTCTTCTTCTTCCTCTTTCAACTCCATAATCAGGAATCTTGTTTCTTCGTATAACTTATCCCTCTGTTTTGTTCTATTTGTTTGTGATCACTTCATATAGCATGCAAGTGTTTGTGAGTATCTAGAGCGGGATATAAAATGTTTTCCAAACGATTACACAATTATAAGGAGGGAAACAGAGCGTTTGAATACCAATTGCCTTTGCCAACTAAGATGAATTGACTTTTCCATATGCTTTTGGTTTTTGTTCTTCTTTCATCAGATTTTTCTTCATTCATGTATTTTCCCTGCAACCAACCGCATAGTATCCTTAACGATTGAAGTCTTTGCTTTCAAAAGGTTAGCCCCAAGATATGCTGCAATGTACAGGGTTTTTTTTTTTCTATTTTTTTGGTGATAAACAAGGGGAAAAGTTTATCTGGCTTCCAAATTAGAGATATGAAGTATTTATTTTCTGTTGTAATTATTATTTAAATTTCTTTCTTCTTCTTTTTTGCCGATTTGTTCTGTCTTCTTGTTTTTGTCATTGTAAATTACGTTTTGATAGGAACATGTATGAAGAGGGAAGACATGTGAGCTTTCATGTGTTCATATTATATTTATATGATTAATTTTTTCGTTGATCAATCATCAAGAACTACAGGCTATAAGTGTGGTTGGAGCTAGAAATAAAAGGAGATCTTTATATCTGTCAAAAGTACGGATTGATTTTAGGATGCTCTGTTTCATACCATTTAGGTTCATTTATTGGTTGTTTGTGAAATGAGAATTATCCATAAAGAAGTCTCAATTTGTCTTCTGAACAGCTGAAAACTTGGGAAACAGCTTTTCTTTTCTTTTCTTTTCTTTTCTTTTCTTGATTCAGTCAATTGGGAAAGGAAAGTAACTAAACGGTATATATAGAATTCAATTCTCAATTTGTGGCTTGTTCTAGTGAGTAGCAATCCCACTCAAAATTGAAACTTATGCATGCTGATTTTTAATTTCCAATTCAATTATATTTTTTGAAAAGCTTTTATAGGCTGTAATTCTCTTGTTTTGCTTTTATTTTCCACTGATTGGTTTTCCTTATTACTATTTAGAGGTTAGACTCTTTTGGCGCTCCTGACTGCTCCTTACAATGGAGGATGTTGAGGACAAGATACCCCATGTCTCCTCTTCAAAAATTGCTGAAGAGACACCACTGGCAGAACATGTTGGAGACAAGCTACCATCTGAATCTTCTCCAAAAATTGCAGAAGAGACACCCCTGGCAGAATATGTTGGAGACAAGCTCCCATCTGATGCTTCTCCAAAAATTGCTGAAGAGACACCACTGGCAGAACATGTTGGAGACAAGCTACCATTGGAATTCTCTTCAAAAATTGTTGAAGAGACACTACTGGCAGAACATGTTGGAGACAACCAACCATCTGCATCCTCTTTAAAAATTGATGAAGAGACACCACTGGCCGAACATGTGATAGACAACTCCGAATCCTCTTTTAAAACTGCTGAAGAGTTACCACTGGCAGAACATGTTATCGACAAGCTACCCTCTGAATCCACTACAAAAATTGCTGGAGAGATGCCACTGGCAGACCCCCCTGAAGAAAATGCTGAAGTGATAAACCCACATGGAAATCAATCTTCCGCTGAAGCTCCAACAATCCCACTTAGTCATGGAAAAATGGAGCCTGGTACTCATTTTCCAGTGGACGAGTTCTCTGAATTAGCAGTGTTGCCAAATGCTTCTGATGATCAAACTTTAATACAAGATGCTGCAGTTGATGTAACAGAAAAAAGCCAGCAGGTAACTTCAGCTGAAGATTCTGAACCAGGTGCAGTAGAAAATGTCTCTGACAGGCATGAATTGCAGGATGATGTTTCTAATATCACTGCTGACAGTAATGTTGATAATGAGATTAGACTCTCAGCTTCTTCTTCTGAAACAAAAGATTTGCAAAGTGATCACAATGAACTTACAATGGCTATGGGAACAGTTGGCTCACTCCCACATGCCAAGCTGTTTGATGCAAAAAGAGGCCATATTGATACCACAGCTCCTTTTGAATCTGTCAAGGAAGCTGTTTCCAAGTTTGGAGGAATTGTGGATTGGAAGGCTCATAGGATCCACACTGTGGAGGTATATATGTCTTGCATTTTTTTGTATGGCCATTTTTGTCAATTTATCTTCTTCCCGCTTATTATGTTACTCTTCTTAAATTTATCTTTTTTGTATATATGTCTTAAAATTTCAAATTATGTTACTCTTATTGCTTTTCAAGGAAATAATTCTTTTGACTGTTCTTGTTGCTTCTCAAAGTTAAACCAATATCCATTAAAGATAGGCAAGTGGTAAATGCTGTAATGGGTGGGCAAAGATGAAAGCAATAGTTTCAGTATCATTTTGACTAGCAGTGGCAAAGTTGGTAGTTAAGCAACACCCACTAATGATGGAAGGTTAACCAGGTTGCTTTCGTGTTAATGTAAAATTTTCTGTCAACCCAAGTTACATTGCATCACTAATCATTGCTAATGGGGCATGCACACATGTAGTAGAAACGTGAAACTTTTATTTGCCAAAGCCAGATATACTGCAGCTAACTAGTTTTTCCCTGGATATACAGAGGCGCACCCTTGTAGAACAAGAACTTGAAAAGGCACAGGAGGATATCCCAGAGTACAAAAAACAAGCAGAGGCTGCTGAGCAGGAAAAAGGTCAAGTACTAAAGGAGTTGGACAACACAAAGAGACTAATAGAAGAATTAAAACTTAACCTAGAGAGAGCACAAACAGAAGAGCGTCAAGCAAGACAGGACTCAGAACTTGCAAAGCTCAGAGTGGAAGAGATGGAGCAGGGTATTGCAGACGAATCAAGTGTTGCAGCCAAGGCCCAACTTGAGGTTGCCAAAGCCAGATATACAGCCGCTGTTTCAGATTTAATAGCTGTGAAAGAGGAGCTAGAAGCATTGCACAAAGAATACGCTTCCTTAGTGACTGATAGAGATGTAGCTATTAAGAAAGCTGAAGAGGCTGTTGCTGCATCAAAGGAAGTAGAGAAGTCTGTGGAAGATTTAACTGTTGAACTAATTGCTGCAAAAGAGTCATTGGAGACTACACACGCTGCACATTTGGAAGCAGAGGAACAAAGAATAGGAACAGTCATGGCAAGAGATCAAGATTCTCTCAATTGGGAGAAGGAACTTAAACAGGCAGAAGAAGAGCTCCAGAGACTCAACCAGCAAATTTCATCTGCGAAGGAACTCAAATCTAAACTGGAAACTGCCTCTGCTTTGCTGATTGATTTGAAAGCTGAACTAACTGCTTATATGGAATCAAAGTTAAAGCAAGAAGGAGGCCCAGAAGAATCAGAGAAAAAGACACACACTGACATACAAGAAGCAGTTGCATCAGCCAGAAAGGAACTTGAGGAAGTAAATCTTAACATCGAGAAAGCAACTGCTGAGGTTAGTATCTTGAAGGTAGCTGCTACATCATTAAAATCGGAACTTGAACAAGAAAAATCAACTCTTGCCTCCATTAGGCAAAGAGAGGGAATGGCCTCCATTGCAGTTGCATCTCTGGAAGCTGAATTGGAAAAGACCAGATCAGAAATAGCTTTGGTTCAGATGAAAGAGAAAGAAGCTAAAGAGAAAATGACCGAGCTTCCCAAGAAACTACAACTAACAGCTGAAGAGACTAATGAAGCCAACTTGCTTGCTCAGGCAGCTCGTGAAGAGCTACAGAAAGTAAAGGCTGAGGCAGAGCAAGCCAAGGCTGGAGTAAGTACCTTGGAAAGTAGATTACTTGCAGCTCAAAAGGAGATAGAGGCTGCAAAGGCTTCTGAAAAATTGGCAATAGCAGCAATTAAAGCATTGCAAGAGAGTGAATCAACTAGAAGCAAGAATCAAGTGGACCCGTCCAATGGGGTAACACTTTCTTTGGAAGAGTACTATGAGCTTAGCAAACGAGCACATGAGGCAGAAGAGCGAGCCAATATGAGGGTTGCAGCTGCTAATTCTGAAATTGATAAAGCTAAGGAGTCTGAATTGAAAGCCTTTGAAAAGTTGGACGAAGTGAATAGAGAGATAGCTGCTAGAAGGGAATCTTTGAAATTGGCAATGGAAAAGGCTGAGAAGGCCAAGGAAGGTAAATTAGGTGTAGAACAAGAATTAAGAAACTGGAGAGCTGAAAGTGAACAACGAAGAAAGGCCGGCGAGTCTGGCCAAGGAATGGTAAACCAGGGTAAAAGCCCTAGGGGTAGTTTTGAGGGGAATCAGGGTGTAAATAATTTTGACGGCACTGGTGATGCAGCTAATCCTGCTCATTTCATGACAAGTCCAAAGGCCCATGTGCATGCAGACAATGATGAAGGTGGATCGTCCCCAGAATCAAAACATGGAAAAAAGAAGAAGAAGTCAATTTTCCCAAGGGTTTTGATGTTCTTTGCTAGAAGAAAAACACATTCAACCAAATCAGGGTAATCCCAAATTATACTGCAGTTATCTTGGCTCTCGTCCTTTTCGGAAATCTCTCAGTGACTTGAAATGCTGGACTATTCAATTGCACTGACCTGTAAATGTTGGCAATTGCTGTGTGTATGCTTTGATTGTATTCTCTCTCACTGAAGGGTTGGTATATGGTCGCCTGCACAGTGTTTTACTTGGACATAAAAATAAGTTCATCTTTTGTGGGAAAAGAGAAAATTAGATGATTCTGTATTGTGTATAGCTTCTGATATATTGAACCTCGGCTTTTGTAAAGATTTGTTTGAGATTTGACCAATGAAAGAAAAGTTTTCCGAGTCTTGAGATTTGATGCGCTTTCCGAGTCTGAAACACCTCATCAAATTGAACAGGAAGAAGCTTCTAAATGACTCGAAACCAAAAGGTGAGATTAGTGTGAATCTTCTGATGCTTTGGTTCTGATTACTCGCCAAATCTTGAGTCATTAAGGATTTAGCTCCACTTTTCTGGGCTAGTTACACTTACATCTCTAGGCTCCTAGACCCAGATTTAATTTTTAGTGTGCTGTCAGTGATAGATTTTTTTTTCTGTTCGCAACTTTGCATTTTCTTTCTTATTCAAAATTAAATGTTAATATTTTTAATCAATGACCCAATTATCTCCTTTGATGAACTTATTTAACAAACACTGCGTTATTTATAAGAATGTTATCCTGATGATTAGGGAAAAACTGTTAAGTAGAATGATTTCACGTGGAAGTTGAGATAATTGCTGTCGCTTAAACCTGAACCATTCCCTATATCCTTAGATTCATCCATATATTTTAATAGGAAGTATAGAAAGAATTGGAGATTCGTGCAACATGCATTCGCACACTGTGCTAGTGATTGAGGCTGGCAGGAATACGCCCGTCTATTCTGGTTAAATTATTTCACTCCTGTGGAACGAAGTTTTGAGGGTAAATGATCCTTTTGTTCGACTTACATAGATGTATTTTATGTCAATTCTTATATTAATTAATCACGCATCAAACTAATTTAATTGATATTCTATCGACAATTAAGTATCTTAATGTAGCAAAATAATTAGGTAAATAAGTTTGATATTTAGTTGATCAATATACATGAACTAAAAGGGAAAACTTCAATGCTTGTTAATTATGTTTTTTTATTAAAAATAATAATTTGCTTCGAAACCAAAAACATTTTAGTAATCACAGTCATTTCCCCAAAGCTTAAACAAGTAATTAAATCAATTGAAAATGTAATAGAATATTGTGCTTCAAGACCCTTACATCTAAACTTGATCCTTGACCACAGTATGATCGAGGTGGAAAAATAAAAAGTAATTTCATTTTATGGATAAGCCCAAGCGACATATTCATACAGTACTTTCTAGAACTAAGAGCTAGAATTGGCAAGGGTCTGAATAATTGTTTTATGCCATGGATTGGAAAGATGCTCCACAAGATTATCAATTGGTCCAACATGAGTCACTGAAGCTTGTACAAAGATGCCAAGCATTGCCACCATTGCGAGTCGCCCTGAAAATAGAAGGATTTACAACTAAGGAAACGAGCTTTTGGAGTATTATACATTTATTGATAAATATCAAAGAACTGAGAAACAAAGATACCATTCTTAATCTCTTTAAGCTTCCAGTCATGAGCGTTATTAATATCTTTAGCTAGGCCAAGAGGATTTAGCAGAGGACCCCCAGGGTACCTGTTTGAAACAAGAGCATACATCTCAATATCTACAAATGCAAGTATAGTAAAATCAAAATGCCCCGTGACAATTAATCCGCTGTTGAGGAGAATGCATACCCTGGCTCTAAGCCTTTCAGTGAAGCTTCCAATCCAAAGAAGGACCCCTCTTTAGCTTGAGATCCAGGACTAACAAAATCCATGTACCTTTTTGTTTCCACAAACCTGTGCAAGTAAAAGTGATAAAGTCATACGTACATGCCACTGAATTCTCAAGGATAATGAAATTATGAAAGCCCCAGTTCATGACTAAAGTTCTACCCCATCAGAACTAGTTGAACAAGGAAGAGTGTCTTTGTATTGGCAAAGTCGAATTTTACTGCACCAGCTTCAAACCAAACCGGTATCTTACTAATTCCTGTGACGCGAAGTAGCTGCACAGATTACAAAGAAGTTCAGGCAAGGACTTCAATAGTAAAAAAAACAACTCAATTTATGAAGCTTGATTACTGTTTTCAATAGTGGAAGGCCTTCTATCAATTTATTAAGAAGACTTTTCTACAATCAATCTTTATTATATGCACAGGTGCCAGTTGTGTTACATCTGTCACTAGAATTCCGAAGACCCCAAGCATTGCAAAGCGACAATGAACCAGCTCTGCCTGCACATACCACCTTAAGCTTGCCGGATCCTCTGCAAGCCCAAGTGGGTCGAACCCAAAATCTCCAGCAAGACTGAAAAGCATACTGTTTATGTCAAAAACTTGAAAAGCATACTGTTTAAGTCAAAAACTTGAAAAGAGACAGTAGCAATAGCACAGCAAGATGTCCAAGACAAGTGTAAAGCCTCACGTTCCATCAAGATGAGGTGGGGGATCAAGTCCTGGGAGCCATGTAGGTCGCTGTTGCGCCCCTACACAAGTTTGCCTATAACGTGGAGTGGCAGCAGCACCATGCCCCCGCCACGATAATCTTCCAGCTGGTGAACCTCTATCTAAGCTCTTGTTGTTGAATAAAGAGCCGGGCTGAATGGAGAAGCTTCTTCCAATTGCTACGGCCATTGTTTTCTGGTTATCTGCTCCTATTCCCGTGCTCAAATTTGCCTCTTTCACCACAACCACATGCATACATATTATTGGTTTAAAGGTAAAAAATATTCATGGGCCCACTTATCCATTGAGATTGGAGTGTTGGATTACAAACGTTCGCTTCTAAGGCTCCATAATAACATAACAATTTCTTCCAACCTAGAGACACGTTTCGAGGCCACTCTAGAAATCAGAAATTATTCTTTTCCAAAGTTCTTGAAGGAAATTAGATGTTACTTCAGCATCTTCCATAAGAACAGAGGTAAGCATTGACAATTCGTACTGTCTGGGCTCCCTTTAGTTTCTTCAAACATTTTCGATTCATATAGTATTTTAAAAGCCAAAACACACAAATCAAAAGTGGAGGCTGAGCAGGGTCTCTCCCACCACAGGGACTTCTAAGTGAGAAAAGAGAAAAGAAATTCAGATAAAATTGATACAATTCTTGGACCAACTAATAATATCTTTAGATAACTGAACATGCTGGTTCAATTAGACAACCATAACTGATTTCCCTGTGTTTTTAAAATGCTTAATTAATATGTGAAATGATATTAATATCAACTACACCTTAAAATATTCTACATACAACTGAAATTTAAATGAAACATATGAAATGATATTAATGAAGATAAAAGAGCAACAAATAGTTCACTGGCTGTGTATCATCGCTTGCTGGATATGCTGAATGAGCTAACTTTCATTGGGGTAGCTATGACCAACGGAGCCTCGGGAGAATCAGTGACTGCAAACTTGTCATGCATAAATCGGCTCTCAACAATGGAATCGTCCCTAAGGAATATCTTGTAGCAGAAGCAGCTCTTTAGACCCTGTTGGTTACGGTAGCACTCATGAGAACCATCCTTGACTTGTTGGAAGTTCCATATCACACTGAACTTCCCCACGGTGGCTACTATATGCCGCTCCTGTTTCCCATTCTCTGTCACCTAAGACACGAAGAACTTGGAATAATAAAATATATTTCCTTATGATTAAAATATGAAAGACACGATAAAAACCAAGACATGTTATTTCTCAGCAGATGTGGGAACTGGAACAGACACAATCTAGCTTCTGGGAAAAGAATAATCCTTACCTGAGAAGAGTAACTATATATAGCAAATCAAAGCTCAAAAGCTTAAACATTATTAAAATAATAATGAAGTCTATGTTCAAGTTCGTGCTATTATCTGGAACCTTTGATTGGTTGTGTTTATTGGCACCATGCTCATACATGAATTGCCAAAGGGAAAAACACCACGCAAACTTACTATAATCCCCATGCTTTCAGCAACAATAAACATGACATTCACTTGACAACCAACAAACAATTAACATGCTCAGTGTTATGAATTTGTTAATCTCAATACTGGATACACTCTAACTAGAAGTAAAAAGCTCAGATAGGATTGAATTTGTACAATAATTTTCTAAAAAAGTAAATAATAATGTTTGAGTTATACATTAGCTTGTAATATGTTTGAGTTATTTGCAATTTACAATACAAGGACATGTTTCCTTATACACTCAAAACACATATACACACTCCTAAAGCTAATGTATTTATCAATTATCAAAACCGCACACACTAATAAATTTTGACTCAAAAAGACAACAGAGGATATCAATATCATGAGAAACAAAAATAATTTGCAAGATAAGAGCAGAACCAAAAATAAGCAAAACAGTCCAAGCAAGTAGAGAATTCAATTCACACTTACCCACGAAAACTGTGCATTGCGGAACTTATTATTCGCTCCAGCCAAATGTGAATCAAGAGGGTTGAGCTTGAGCAACCTGGGAGCAGCAATCCTATTCCCCATCCGTCCAGAAAAACCAGTCTTTGTTGTTCCATTTTTGTCAGTAAAGAGGGTACAGATAAGAATCAAGTAGGAATCAGTAGTACCCACAATCCACTTTCCATCAAAGGTTACATCCACATGAGTAACCGGCGAACCAAGGCCAGGAAATGCCGTCTTCGCCTGTCTCATCGTGTTCACCGAATACAGCCTTATCTTCCCATCCAAAGACCCCACAACAATGGACCCATCACCAGTAGTAGCAAAGCACTGAAAGTTAGTTCCCCTCGAAAACTGATGCCCTTGTGCCCAATTCAACACAGGGGCATTGGAATCAGCCAAATTCTGAACCATCCCATTACGATCCCTCATATCCCACCTACAAAGCCTGTTATCATCCAACCCTAGAAAAGTTGACCCAGAAGGATCCAATTGAGCCCCTTTACTATCATTTGTAATATCCCTCATTGTAATCTCAGTCCCATCCTTCCCAAACATCCATTCACTCACAACCTTCCCAGTCTCAATATCAAGCTGATGAATCCCAGTGGAGTGAAGCTTCCCTCCACCCATTGGACTCATCAGAAGCATGTTGGTCTCAGCCCTCATCAGAAGTGTCTTCTTAGGGGTACAATAGGAAGAACTACCACCCCCTTTTTGATACCCATCACTGAAATTCACAAAAGCACCCTTCCCATGAATCCCATGTGCGAAATTCTTCACAACCTGAATCCCATTATCACTCACCAAGAAACTGTTGTCCAAAGCACCCAAAGCAAGGCTCTGAATTCCACCGTTGGAAGCTTCTTCGAACTCTTCTTTTAGGTCTTGGTTTGACCTAACCGGTGTCGGGCTTTTGGTGAAGGCTTCCTCTGCGTCCTCCCACATGGAATCGTCGGCGGTTTCGGGTTTCGCCCACGCCGCGAAATCCTTGCCGTAGATTTTGAGTTTGTTGGCCTCCGTGGCCTCGACGCCGTGCGTGTTCTCGAAGAGACACTTCTGGAAGGAATCGATGAAGTCGATCTGGTCTTGGTCGCTGAAGAACTTCATCGCCCAGACGCCACGCGCCACGAAGTCCACGCGCCGTTGATCGGGGAAGCTCTTCAGGCCCATCTCCGGGCCCAACTTGGATCGGATTTTGGAACCAACTTTCAAAACCCAGAAAGGCTTTTCGCTTGATTCGTCGTAGTCGTCGTTGTCGTTGTCGGAGTCGTCGTTGTTGTTGATTTCTTCGTCGGTATCGGCGTCGGAGTGGGTTTTCACGAAGGAATAAGATGTGAGTTTATCGGAAGTTACCCATTTGGCTTTGGGAGTGTTGCCGCCGATGTGGACGTAGAGCTTGACGGCGTTATTGACGGCGGGAGTGGAGGAGGAGGAAGAGTATTTGAGTTTTAGGGCCTTCAGCTTGGCCTCCACGTCATCGAGGGATGACGGCGTTGACGGTTTCCGTTCGGCGCTTCCTCCGGTGGCGTCTTCGAAGGTTTCATACTCCTCTTGTTCGGAATCGGAAGATTCCAAGAGATCTTCGCGACTGTGATTGGCTCCCATTGAATTGAGATTGGGAAATGGAAGTTGGAGAAGAAGATGAATGCGTAGCAGAGCGCCAATTTCGAAATTCGAAAACGGTGTGTGTTTTCTTTAGGCCTTAGGGCACTGGGGCTAAGGTTTTTAAAAGCCCAACGGATAGAAACACATGGGATGCTCACTCAGAAGCGGGTTGCAACGATTGAATCAAGAGTCGCGTGCTACGTTAATTTAAATTTTAGTTTCATTAAATTGAAGATACATTAACATTTCTCTAATTATCTCGTTAACACTTAGTAATACTTATTATTGTTTTCATTTTTTTTATTTTTAATCAATTTATATCACACGTTATATTTTTCTCTTTTGTTATTTTATTTTAGTTATCTATCTTATTTTCCTTTTTAATTTTTGACAGAGTTTAAAAAAACTAACACACTAGTAAAATCATAAATTTAATTGTATATACAATAACTAATACCTCATGCAATAAATTAATACATGTATAGTATAATTTATAATAAAAATACATACACTTAACTTATTATACTAATTCTCATCTAAAATATCTTTATATTCATTCTCGATCTTCATCAAAGATAGAAAATAGTTTTATCTGAATTAGGATTGAATTTTCTCATCTTGTCCCCACCACCTTCACAATTTAAAGCTTGTATTTTTTTGGCTTTTTTTTACCATATCTACATCTACAACGAACTCTGTTGCTCAAAATGTTGGTAAATAGGAATCTACACTCATCCATTAAGATACTCATTTATAATACATTAGTTTAACTTATGCATATCAAACAAGAGGTAAGAATAATGCAATACGAGTAAAAAGAGAGGCAAATCCTCAAAATTCTCTTAGGTTCACTTCACTTTGTTGATTGTCAATACTTGATTCATGAAGGAGAAAACAATAGTGAATAAAGACATTGTTGCACAACTAGGGTTTTATCCAAGGTTATAAATTTTAGATCGAATCAACTAAATACTTAACTGTGAACAATGTGATAAAAACATCATATTAGATATGCTCATAAATCAATGTTAACATCGTTAAATTGAACAAAATTTGGATTGAATCAATCCAACTCAATAACCCTATTAACACATGATCAAATTACAAAGTAAAGCAACACTATGAAAATAAAAAGAAGAAAAACAAGACAAATATATGAATATCACATTAGCAATAAGAACAAACAATAAAAGGAATAAGAGAAAAAAAAATGGATAATAAAATGTAAAAAAAAATGAAGAAATAAACATGAAACAATAGGATAGGAAAAACACCTGAACATGTACATGTACTGTGGCGACTATATGCTTCATGAGAAATAAAGAAAGGAAATACAAGGTTACACTAAATATGGGATGATTGGACTTGTAAAATTAGTTTTGTTGGTTTGTGAAGGAGAAAAAACAAAGTGAATAAAGACATTTTTGCACAACTAGAGTTTCATCTAGTGTTGTAAAACTCAAACTAAATCGATCAAGAACTAGACTTATGATCGGTAAGGTCAAGCCATCAAATTGGATATGCTCATAAATCAACATTGACGTCATTAAATTGGATAAAAATCACAATGAAACAGCCTATCACAGAGACCCGATTTACAAGTGACCAGTAATAGAGTAAAACAAAACAAAAAATGAAAAGAAAACACAAGAGAACGCGTTAAAAGATCATAATGAAGTATAGAATGTGAAAATAAACCAAGAGAAAAGAAGAATCACAAGAATGTGTATTGCGGCAACTATATGTTTTCGACTATATATTTTCCGTTAAATAGAGAAAAGAAATGTAGGGTTACATTAAATATGGGCTTATTGGGCTTACAAATTAGCTTTGGAGTTTCATCCTTAGTGAGATAGAGAACAGGTAGATATCAACATTCCCATATATATATATATATATATATATATATTCTCAAGTTGTTTTTTTTTTGTTATTTTGCATATAAAAATTTATTTAAATATGTTTTTAATTTCAGAAAAATATGTTTTTCAAGATTAATCCATCCCTTATAGAAGATCAATTTGGTCCAACCAACAGTATAAACAAGTCTAGAAAAATATAGCTCCAAATTCAATCGAATCTATTTTGATTGAATGCTATTTTAGTTTTTTAATATAAATTTAGATTAAAAAAGTAAAATGAATTAATAAAATGCGGTCCATAGAGAATTTGGGCCAGGATGACCCAACACATTTTTCACGTTGGGCCGGTGGGAGGCGATTGAACAGTCCATTTTGCTAGCTATGATAAAAATACATTATTTTTTCATTTGAATGCAGAACCAAAAATAAAACAAAATAAAAAAATATCATATTCTAAAAAATATATAAGTATATTTATATTTTAAATATTTTGTAAGATTAATATTTTATGTCTAATAATAACGTAGACTTATTAAATAATTTAATATATTAAAACTTTATCTTATAAAAGATAATAAAAATCAAAATGATCAAACAATATGCATCCTACTTAATTTTAATTGTACTAAATAAATATTAGGAAAACATTATAATAAAAATTATAACAAAAGTGGTTTTTTCTTTGTATTTTAGCCTTTTTATTTATTATAATTTTGATTTATGCTCAGATGTCTGAATTAAAATTGTATTTTAGTTTAAATAAAATATTGTGAAAACAGCATAAATCAGAAACCATAGTGCGTGGATATGGGGAGTGCGTGTCTTCTTCTCATTCGAAGTTTTCTGTGCAGAGATATGGCAAAACCGCGCTTTTTGGTTTCGACGATTCTTCTGTGTCTGTCAGGTAACTCACTCTTCCTCTTCTTCTCAAATCAAAACCAAACCTTACCCCTTCCTTTCTCATTTTCCCTTCGTTATTTTTCTGATTCGTTTTCAGTACTTCATAACCATTATTTGTTTCATTTGCCTCATTTTTCCTTTTTTATTTTATATATTTAGACTTCAAATCTATGTAGTACAACTCCCGTGAAGTTAGAATTAGAGTGAATGCTAAGTTGACCTCACTAGCAGGTTTAGGTTGCGTTCATTAGTAGGTGTTATTATAAGTAACAATTGCTCTGACTTTGGAAATTGGAATGAAATAACCTTCCTTTTTACTTAAAACATCTTTCCTCACTCTCAAAAGCAGGGTTGAGTGGATGTGCAATGTCATAAAGGTCCTCTCAAGGCTCTGTTTGGCTTCCAGTTTTAAATGCTTACACATCATGGCTGTATCCAATCTGTATTTTTATATAAACACCAATGTGCATTGAAGCACAAGCATTTATAATTATTTCTCCATCTGCCAAATAGTCCACATTTTAGAAATTGTGTTTGTCCTTTTACTAGATGATGCTTGGATATATTATTGGTACCTTATCCCTTAGCTCAGACAAGTGCCCAAGAAATGCGTGAATCAATTGAAACCCAGTATTCTTTTCTATGAGGTACCACCAGCTATCGAAATTTTCTCTCCAAAACTCTTGATTATGAGCAGTGTAAGATTTTTCATGCAAAAGATGCCGCAGGTTGTCATTTCTGGGCAGAATAGCAAGTCCTTTGTCAATGTTAGACTAGACACCCAGAAAAAAGTAAAGTCTAGAATTTCCCATGTAGTTTTCAGCTTGGTTCCTAGGCACAGTCATGGCAATCTATGTTTTGGTGGGACAAAAGTTGAACCTCTAGTAAAAATCAGGCACACATTCTGCCCTAGTAGGATAAGAGTTACTGAAGAATATCAAGAAGGTTTGTCTGATGAAGATGATGATCTCTGTCCCGTTGAATGTGTAAGAGAATTCACCACTGATGAAGAATTCAGCAAAATTCTGGACAAGGCTAAAGAAACTGGATCTTTGGTTGTGGTGGATTTCTTTCGCACCTCTTGTGGAAGCTGCAAGTATATAGAGCAGGGTTTTGCAAAACTTTGCAAGAAATCTGGTGATCATGAAGCTCCGGTAATCTTTCTAAAGCATAATGTAAGTATGCTATCTGTTTAGCTCCTCTATTTCAGCCAAATATCCATGTTTCTAGCTTCTTTATATAAGTACTTTTATGATATTATTTTTCATACACTACTTGGTAAAGATTTTTAAATAGGAAATCATTCCATGACTTATAAAATAATTATTATAAAAGTTAATAAACTTATTATATATAATTATTTGTGATTGGATGAGAATATAAACAACTTTTACATTGTTTTCAAACTGTAGTTCCTATTCAGATTTATTTATGAGTAAATAGTATACATGATATGACAGTGTAAATGATCCATACATTGTTATCCAATCACAAACTATCATCCATGGAAATTTTATTAACTCTTACAATAATTATCCTAAAAGTCATACCAATAAATGCTATTGATTAGTTGACAATGCAAAATTAGTTACACTAAAAGCCATAAAAATAAAACTCTTTATTTATTATTAGTTTCTATATAAATATAAGGGCTTAAATATTAAGTCTTTCAGGAACAACATAAATATGTTCATCCTTTCTCCTCTATTTTGCAAAGTTCTCTTTAAGTTGTGGTGAAGAAAGTCGTGATCAACTAATATTTACTTTATCTCTGCCTCTCAAACTAGAGGTTTTATTTGATTGCTTTATCATTGAGCATGTCAATAAAAGTTTATCTATAGAGACTCTTATTACACTATTGCTTGCAGGTAATGGATGAGTATGATGAGCAATCCGAGGTTGCTGACCGACTTAGAATTCGGGTATTTCTCTTCTATTCTATCGATTACTATTTACTGATCGAGTATCAAATAAAACTTAATCTGTATAAAACTGACCAATCTAAATGTTTGTTGTCCAACTTGTCTTCAATGTTCCATGGTTAGAGTCTTCATTTGCATGATTTCTCTAGTTTACAATTAACTGGTGCACTTGCCATTTTTGTTTTGGTTCTAGTTTATCTTGTCATTTCTTTTTATGTCTCTCTCTAAAACTATCTTTAATTTGAAACGGAAACAAACTGATGCAGGCCGTGCCTCTTTTCCACTTCTACAAAGATGGGGTCCTGTTGGAAGCATTCCCAACCAGAGACAAAGATAGGATTGTTGCAGCCATACTCAAGTACTCATCTCTTGAAAGGGAAGATATCTTAGGTTAACTTCAAGGGATGGTATGGTGACGGCACCCTCCGGGAAGGTTGTGCACTGCAGGGAAATTAGTCAATTATTGTACGTGACAAAGTTCATTAAACATGATGTTGTATACTCAAAATAATACACTTCAGGGCCTGCCAACCTAATTCACTTTGTAAGGATACGATATTTGCTTGCAAAGTATCTAGTGAAGAGTTTAATGCTAACTATGATACTCCCTTCTCTTTCCCCAGAGGTCATAAATAAATTTTTCTTTCTGCTTATTTGTTAAGCCTTATATTTAACCAAAACCTTTAAGTGCTTGCAGATTCTAGTAAGGAGCCGGGCGATGCCTGTGTCTGTGAATGGGATTCAAAACTAAGTCGAGTGTATGTAATTTTAATTCTATTGATAATTAAGGCATGTTTGGACAGGTTTTTCTAAGAGTATTTCAGTGAGAGTTATTCATGGGGTTCTTAAATTTTAGAACGAGTATTTTTGTGATTTTATTATTAGAGCAATGAACGTGACAATTGTTAACATTTGAACGATAACCAAACAACATTGGTACGATTGAACTAGAAGAACCAGAATGCAACTTTTTTGTATACCAAAGTCTGACCGTATGATCATGTCCAAGTTTAAAAAAATAGAGATGAGGAGTTAGCACGCAATGCCAATATATGCCATCAAAATTTCCATCAGCATTAAAATGCTTTTACTGAAACCAAACTAGTTATGAATTTATTCTAAATGTTTAGGTTTTTCTTTTTTGGTGATATCTACATGCTTAGTTTACGAGAATGATTTACTAGTTTCAATCAAAGACCTTGCTTAAAAACTTATCATATAGCCGACATTTTTCTCCTCTTCCGGGCTCTTCGTTTCTTATCATTTGATTTTTATTTGTACAGTTCTACTTCTATGTGCCATCTCCCCTTAAAATTCCTTTTACATTATGGTTATTTTCAAGATTCAAATCTCCTATTTGTATAGTGAACAAGCTGCAAATTTCTGCAGCGAAAAAATGTGGTAGTTATTGTACTATGAAGTCAACATGGACACAAATGCTGCCAAGTGCTTGTATTCAAATAGACCTCACTCGGGCACAAGTTGTTATTGATGTCTCTGAGGTGTGTCGATTCAATAACACTAACACCTGAACATCCATCTCCTCCACTGTCTCTCATCATATCCCTCACCCTTGCTACATCATCCCACCTCCCAACAATCGCATAAAGATTTGATAATGATACATAAAATCCCCCATTTTTGTAATTCAATAAAAACAAATTTTTGGCCAAGCATTCCCCAAGCTTTACTTCCTGTTGAATCCAACAAGCACTTAACAATGCTCCCCATACAGCAGAATCAGGCCGAATTTCCATGTTGTTAATAATTTCAATTGCTTCCTTGAACAACCCTGCCCGACCCAAGAGGCCAACAATGCAAGCATAATGCTGCAAAGTTGGCATCAAACCATACTCTTTTCTCATGATACGAAAGTATTCCATTCCTGCGTAGACAAGTCCTCCATGAGTGCATGCTGCTAAAACTCCCAAGAAAGTGATTTTATCAGGTTCTAGCCCTTGTTCTTGCAGTTTAGAAAAACAACTGAAAGCTTTGTGTTCAAGTCCATATAAACTGTAACCCGATATAATGGAGTTCCATGTTACCAAACATGGATCATTGATGCTATAAAATATCTTTTCAGCATAATCTAAGCTTCCACACTTAGTATACATATCTATTAGAGCAGTTCCTGTAAAATCTTCAACTTTCACATTGTTTCTAAGGATATAACCATGCAGTGTCTCTCCAATCCGCAAGTACCCAAGCTGGCAACACCCCGATAGTAGACTAGCGATAGTAATTGCATCTGGTTTTTGTCCACACATGTTCATTTGGCAGAACAACTCCATGGCATCACTTGATTTTCCAGCCTGAACGCAGCCAGATATCATAGAATTCCAAGTGATCAACGGTTTTTCACTCCTGTCATAAAACAAAGACAGAGCAGCTACTATCTCATCAAATCTTGAATACAAGCTTATTAGCCCATTTGCAACTAAGCAATCATTAGTCAGCCCATTCTTCAACCCATAACCATGGAAAGCACATCCAATAGCAAAATGAGAAGGATCACTAATTCCATGAAGGACACTAATCAAGGCAACTGCATCTGGTTTTATGTCTAACTGCAGAGTTTGGATAAAACACTCAACCGCAGATTCTACCTCGCCTTTTTCAGAATAGCTAGAGATTATCCCAGTTAACGAAATCAGGTCTTTGGTGGGATAACATTCGTAAAGCAATTTCGCCATATCAGTGAACCCTTGCTTTGCATAATGACAAACTAGTGAGGTAACAACAGATGCATCACCGGTGAAGCCACATTTGATAATATAGCAATGGACAGTTTCCGGAACTGCATTAGCTGACATAAGGTTCATCATTGTCACTGGACTGGGTTGCCAACCTTCCTTCAGCATCTCTTTAAAGTACAACACTGCCTTGTCCTCAAAACCATTTTGGCCATAGGCACCAATCATGGTATTCCAAGAGATAACATTTTTCTCACCCATTTCTTGAAACAAGAGTTGGGATGCTTCCAAGTCATCACATTTAGCATACATTGAGGTAAGTGCATTGCTCAACTGAGGATCCAAACCCAGACCAGCTTTGATTCCAAACGCGTGAACGGATCTACCTTGAAGGAAAAGTTCACGGCGACCACAAGATGGCAACAAACTAGCAATTGTTGTTTGGTTAGGTCTGAAACTCTCTCTTAGCATGTGGACAAAGAGTTGAAGGGCGTCATGAGGATGCCCATGTTGTGAATATCCACAAATCAATACATTCCATGAAACAACATCTGCAGAAGGCAAATCTTCGAACAGTTGGCGTGCATGGGTAGTGAAGCCAAGTTTCATGTAGAAGTCAATGAGAGCGGTGTTTACATATAGAAATTGGTCAATGCCCCGTTTCAACAACTGGGTTTGAATCTGGTTTACTTGTAGCCAGGCAGTGGGTGATCCACGAGAGAAAGAAGAGGAAGAAGAAAGGCACGCTTTGATGAGTAAAGAAAAGGTAAGATGGTTGGGGTTGGCATTAGACTGTAAAAGTTGTCGAAAGATGAGGAGTGCAGAGCTTGCATCATGGAACAGAGAGTGAAATAGAGACAGATTAGGTTTCATTTCATGACAAGGGACCAATTATCATCCTTTCACACTCCAAAGGTGTATGAAAATAATGTATGGTCTCAAGAGGGAAAGCAACAAAACGCTTACGTGAAAAAAAACACAGATACACTTCTAAGATTTTGGCTTGGAGCCAGAAATGGAAAAAGAAGATAAAATAATATAAACCATTGATTTAAAACTTAATATATCTAACGGTAGAAACTCAAAAGATTGGCAACCCCTTTCCATTCATTTGAGTGAAAACAATTTATTTAGTGTAAAAATTTGTGTTCAATTTATACCTTATCTAAAATTCCGTTGAACTAAATACAGTCACACATGTCAAGCGGAATTAGTATCTAACATACTCATCTTCTATTATGACCTAGGGACAAAAAAATATGTAACGGTAGAAATGTCTTTCCGATGGTAGGATACATTGAGCACTCTCCCACCTTAGCTTTCAACGTAGTTTTGATTGAAAAACAATATTTATGACATTGCATTTAAGTTTGTTCATTTCCAAAAAAAATACAGTATTTGTCTTTAATACTAGTATTATTAAATGTCAGTTATTGTAGTCTTCGTTTTTGTAATTTTATAGTCTAAAATGTCATCATTTGATATTGTCCGAAACCAAAATTTAAAATGACTATCACTTGGTAATTATAAGAATAAGAATTAGAATGAGATTTTTATAATTTAAAGACCAAAAATAACCAATAACTTCAAAAACAGTTTCGATGCATTAATATTAACTTGCGAAAGACTATTTACACTGGTTTAGTATGTTAAATGAGGTTCTGTCACGTACAATGTCTAGAGGGAAAGAAGGAAAGTATATACGAGATCTCAAGAATTTTACAGATGTTCTGCTAGTAGAATCCAAAACTACAGAAGGGTTTGTCATATTTACATTATGAACAGTAGTTTTTGCGGCGAGTATTTTATTATTTTTACTTTTAAATGTATTGAGGTGTCTTTGAATGTGACTCATTCTTTACCATTAATTATTTGGTATTCTCTGAAAATAGGTCCAAAAACAAAATAGGTGACGAACTTGAGATGAGGTTTTAAAGGAAAGGCCACAACTCCTGATGCATTTCATTAATAATTTTCGGGGGGAAAGGCCAGTAGAATGTGCACTTTTTGTCCTCTTTTTTTTGGGGGGGTGTGGGGGGGAGGGAGGGGGGAGTTGTTTGTAACGGCAGAAGTCATTTTTAAAAAAAATCATCTTAACTTCATGTCAACTTCGAGATTGTTCGCAGTATTTTGTAGAATTCATCTACATATAAATTACAAAAATCACTAGGGATTAGAAAGAGAAATGATCAATCATTTAGCATTGAGCGGCCAACAATAAAAATACGCCCAATTGATGCAGAGACTATAAATTGACCTCAACTATTATGTTCTTCAAGACAAGAAACTGGTGCAGAACTTTATGCCCTTTTTCCATACGAGTTTTCAAGGACCCGCACTTCCGGTCCATATATCAAACGGCAACGCTCAGTAAATGAACCAACCATCCTAGAGGCTACCTCCTTAAAGAACACCGATGCAATCTGATCACCATTAAAGAACATTTTATTAGTCATTACAAAAAAATAAATAAATAAATACAAAATGTAACCATACAACTACAACCTATGTAGTCTTAACAGTATTTTTGTTATGAAATGAGTTGTGTAGGCAATTATATGAATACAAATGCGGGTGCATAGGAGGGAAAGTCATGCCAAAGTACTGGTAATGCCTTAACATAGACACGTTTAAGCGAATGAAAAGTGAGGACAGCATAGAAAAGTGAAAATTGAAAAGTGAGGACAACAAATGACATACAGGGTTCAGCGCCAGAAAATGAAGACACCACAGGATTGTTTTTCTAATCAAAAAGCATGAAGACACCAAAAAGCAAGTTGTGGAAAATAGATGCATTATAACAGAACTATACCTGTCTGTAAAGTGGAGACTGAAACTTAAAATCCACCAAGAAATAAAGATCGCAACTTCCTGGAACAGGGCCAGGGTTAAACTCCCATATGTTTATCAAATGCTCAAACAGGGTACTCTGTGACACAGTTGTCTAGAAACACAAAAAATATAAGCACAACAAAATAGCAATCAGTGGAAATGAAGAGCAAAACTCTGCAAAATTTAAAAAAGAGAGAAAGAAATGAAGAGAAAAACAAAGATCCTAGTTCATGATCAATCAGTTTGAATCGCACACTGGTTTGTGAATAAAGAATCTGAAACCCATATACAACATCCAATATTCTATTAGAAAGGATCAAAGCCAATCGGCACTCTAGTAATTATAAAGATTTGATATGAGGAACAATCATAAGTAAGTAGCAATAGCAGAGATAAACTCAGTTGTTCAAATCTGCATCTCATATGCCAATGCACATTTCAGCACATATATCCTGGTGGCTAGGCCATAGAAGTTTTCTCCAAAGGATTTAATGTTGCTCATGCATCACAATTTGCATAATGATACAGCAAAAATATACTGTAAATCCTATCCAAATTTGCAGAGAAAAAATACTATCATAAACTAATAGGAAAAAATGTCCAGGCTTGACTTGCCTCATCTCATAACAAAAGAATCAGGATTGAGACAAGTGAGAAGTTCATTTACTGAACAAGCCAAGCTTGAGAGTTTTACTATCTTGCTCATTAATTGATCGTATGAACATAAAGCAAGAACAGTGTATATGTTATATGAAACAACCAGAGAATTTTTTTTATTCCTTCAGTGAGATATCTAATTTTGTTACTGGGTATTCAATATATAAAGAATATATTTCCAAAAATAACTCCCTGCATAAAAGCTAATAATCAGGAAAACAGGATAAATTAGAGCAAAAAGGGAAACAGATACCTTAACTATTCCTATTAATTAGGATAGAAATATGTCCATGAGATGTCAATAACTCTGAATTGATGTGAACAACACTATATGACGTTTGTTAGAATACTATATACTATCAGTTATCTCAGAATATATAACCAACCATAATTATGTTGATTAGCTCCTGGTTAGGCTTCAAGTTAGATACTGATTACTGAAGTATACCATAGAAGGGAGAGGAATAAAGGCATGGGAGGAGGAGTAGAGGAAACTGTCCTGCATTCCCCAACAGAAGGGACACGTGGCAACAGGAATTATGCAGCAATCATGAAAGGGAACATTAATATGAAGGGAATGGAGAGTACAGCAGGGTGGTGTCATCTACACCTCTTTTGGGTAGTTTTGATGTGGCTGATGCCACAGGGAAGAGAAGGCATTCCTTCTGTGAGTGGCTTTTTTACCTGTCTGTTTTTAAGTTTTCTGCTATTTCCATTGTAATTAGAATTTGGTTCTCTTTTTTTTCCTACCATTTTTACAGTAATATCATATCAGTACCTGTAACACTCATTTGAAACTTGTTTTATTACCTAGGGCTCATTTAGGCTTGAACTTGTTTATATAGAGTAGGTATACACGTATAGTAACCAAACTGAAACTGACTGAGAGTCTGAGATTAAGTTCAAATTTTCACTCATTACGACACAAGTTGAACCTTTGCAGCATATTCTATTAACAAGCTGAGCCCAAGCCTGCTACTTGACAGCTTGACCAACCCCAGAAAAATGTAAGACATTGCTAATACATGTAGTTACAGTTTTGCTTCATCTAGTTTATAAATGTTTCACTTTCCCCTCTAAATTTCAAATTGACGCTACTCTGTCCATCAGAGTGATGCTCATAGGGCAAGTTTATTGTTTCTGAGGAACTGTGTAACATAACATCTCCACATCAATGATACAATGGGAAGGGGCCTAATTATATCAGTTTGAATGATAACCAAGCAACATTGGTCAGATTGAACTGGAAGGACCAGAATGCAACGTTTTCTTTATAACACAGTCTGACCATCCATATGTACAATTAAGTCCAAACTAAACAAAAAAACAACAATAGAGATGTGGAGTCAGCACCCAATGCGAATATAAACCATCAAATTTCCATCAGCATTAAAATGTTTTAACTGAAAACGAAAGCTACAAATTTCTAGATAAGATGGATGCTGTCTCTAACTCATTAACAAATATTGGCTTGAATATGCCTACAGATCTCATTATTTATGGAAATTTTAAGTTGTGCACTAACAAGTAACAGCAACAACCAAAAAACATCTGACAACCATGATCCTCCTGAATGCAAGCATAAGGAACTACTAAATACCATATACCAGAGGAGGTTGAATACCTTTATACGCTTTGGTTTGTCCAATTCAACATGAGAAACATAACTTTCAACGAGGAATTTAAATCCAATCTCCAACTCAGCATCAAATGATCCGTCTGGATAGTGTCTAAGTATGTCCGACCTTTGACACCATGGGACAAAACCATGATAGAAGTCAACAGCAGAAACAACTTCAAATAATTGCTCTGGAGAGTACCTAATAATTCATAAGTATATCAGTTAACAAATAAAAAGAATGAAAACAACGAAAAAGAATAATTATTCTGAACTCAACAGTAAAATATACAAAGCCCAGGATAAGGGGAAATTATTAGGTAATCCGGGACCTCACATGTCCATGATCCTGCTCAATCTCTATCTATGAGACATGTATTTAAGTTTTTTAATTTACAAAAAGGAATTAATAACACTTGATTGCATGTCAAATGGGGATTAATTGGGACCATGATGGTCCAAGATTACCTAACAATTTCTCCGGAATAAGATGATGATTTGTACACTCAAATCCATAAAGTGTCTTTTAGAATCCAAACATCAAATATTTATCATATAATCTAGGTACACAAAGTGCAAAGTTAAAAGCAAAGCTTTAAACCACTACTAGAGTGTATGCTAACATAATAAAACTATTTAGACATCACAAAAATCAACTTTCTCCTAAGGATTGAAATAAATGGTATAAAAAGGTAGGGCTAACAATAATGGGAAGAATTCAACAGTCAGCAGAGCCACCTATTGAAAAACTAAAATTTCATTAAGAAAAGGCTTTGATTATCAATTTGTCATAATAGTAAGACACCAGCTCAGTTACACTTAAAAATATCAACATTCTAAATCATTGTGCATGGAAATAATATAAAGTTATAAAAATCTACAGGAAAAAATAATAAATAAAAAATGCAAATAGAGCCAAACACATGCCAGCATAAACAAAGGGAGATGAGAAAAATCCCGTTACCCCAAAACGCGCCTCTCCTCGTAAGTTCTGGATAGAATACCTTCTTCACCATCTCCACATCCAAGAAACCGTCTTGATTGAACAACATTAGAATTATAATAATGATTATTACTATTGCACGATCCTCCGATGAGAGAGGAAAAGCCAATGCGAGAGACGGAAGGCTGAATGTGATGGCCGCCAGTAATGGCTGTAGTGATGCATCTGCATACATCGTGCTTCCCACTGCTCTTGCTAGACCCAATCAATTGACTAGCACCGCTTTTGCGCGATGCTAAGGAGCAAAGGGCCTTAGAGGTCGACAAAAATGGCGGCATCGTAACTCCAAAAAAATAATCGAGATACCTAATAATCTAACAAAATTGAGAAAATCTGAAATACAAGGGCAGCTAGAACCGCGTATTGGGATCCGGAATGTGAAACCCTAGGATTCCAAAAATAGTTGAATGTAGGAATATTCTAATGGAAGGATACGAAAATCGGGAGAGGAGAAAGAAAAGGAAAATCGGGATGAGATTGCCGATTTATTGCGTGTGTAGAGTACAAATTTGAAGGGGGAAATTTTGGTTATTCGAACATGTAACGGCCACGTGGTTGTTTAGGCCATTTTAGTTCTTTCTTCAAACGACACTGCGTGAACTGCCACGCGACATCGTTTATAGTTCACCGCACACGTGGTTTAGCGGTGGTGCCTTGCTATTGGCACCCCCTCAATGATATTTAAACTCTCTTAGGAGTTGGTATTGGTATTATTTAGGCTAAATTATAATTTTGGTTCCTTTAATTTCTAAAATCCATGATTTTCATTTTTTGGATTTTAATTTTAATATTTGGTCCTTCTAGTTTATAAATTGGTAATTCTGATTCTACTGATAGATTATTAACAAATAATTGTAATTAATTAAGTTAATTATGAATTAATTAAAATCATTAATTAATAAAAATATTAATAATCTTAATTTTCTACAGCATTGTATTTATCCTCTTCTTCGCAAACACCTCTTCCACCTTCACTGTCGCACGCAACTCCACTAGCAACAACATCACATTAGGGTTAATAATCTTTAATTAAAGTTTTTAATGATTAATAATTTTTATTTAATTTATAAATAATTAAATGTTTCTAATAATCATAATTATTAGTTAATAATCTACCAAGAGGACCAAAATTTTCAATTTATAAAATTAGGAAAACCAAATGTTACAATTAAAATTTAAGAGGACCAAAATCATGGATTTGAAAAATTAGAGAGACCAGAATTATAATTTAACCTATTATTTAATGTTGTCAAAAATGTCTCCTCACCATGAATGCAAGTTTTTCATTGTACGTCTAGGTGAAATACACAACAAAAACTTGTTTCAATTGTATAATTGAGTGTCTGCTTATATATAATTAAGACAAGTTTTTATTGTATAACATTTTGTCACACCCCCTATTACACAATAGAATAAAAAGTTGTAATTTGATTTTTTTTGTTTTGTTTTTAAATGAGTTAAATTAAGACAATTTAATAATACATGAATATATATGTTTCAAGTAGGATTGTAGTATTGAATGGTTAAATGCTCATATAACCTCTTCGTTGAAAAGGTCACTAGTTTATGCATTCTCAATCATCCATGTCTCACCATCTTGTAATATTGTTGCCTTCTCCACCTCAACAACAATAAGAATTTCAATCAAATGCTCTAGTTCATCGTCCTTATGCATGACAACTTATCATTTCTGTCAGTACCACATCTCTTTACCTACGACCAAATCTATTGAGGGTACTTGTTTAGCTATGTATGGACTTAGCTTGTCCTCCTTGAAATTAACTCTACCATAGGATGTAACATATCATGTGGGTGACAATTGAAACTACATTGAAAACTACCTCGTGTTTTATACTTGGTCCATCTCACACCCAATAAGGTATCTACAATGCCCTATTAAAGCCTAAATGTATGAAAGGCTCAAATGAATCTCACAACATTAATAATATATTTCCTATCAACTCGGGAGCAATTTAAAAGACTTATTTTATCCCTCTAAATAATGACATCTAAAGTTGATCACATTACCTTAATCATATTTATCAAGAAACACCTATAAAATCCAACATAGTTTTATAGCCCATCCACGTCTCATCTCTAACCACCTTGTATAAGATGCGTATTGACTTGATCATTTGAGACTTTGCATATGATCTTTCCTCATCGCTCTAACTAAGATTGTAAGGATCGAAGCATAGGGCTTGTTTGGGTAAAATTATCTCAAAAGGTTTTTAGAAAAGTAAAATTTTAAAAAAATGAAATAAGATTTTTTTACAGCTTATTTTTTAGAGCAAATTATTGATACACCCTATAATGACCCTCAAGCCTGGCGCGACTGGCGCGAGGTTCAGCGCGGTTAGTGCCAGGGTTCTTCAGCAGAAAACCTAGTCTGGGGTGTGGCGCGAGTAGCGCCGTGCATGGCGTGAGTAGCACCGTTGTTTTAAAGGATGGCACCGGTAGCGCCAAGGTGACGCAGTTGGCGCCACAAGTCCCCCAGAAAACCAGTTTTCTCTGGTTTCTGGCGCGAGTAGCGCCGTATGTGGCGCGAGTGGCGCCATGGTTATGGAAGCCAGCGCGGGTAGCGCTAGTCGTGGAGCGAGTGGCGCCGAAAGTGCCCTGGAAAATCATTTTTCTCTGGATTCTCCCGCGATCAGCGCCAGATGTGGCGCGGTTGGCACCACAGGTTCAGGAGGGTGTGGCGCGGTTAGCGTCAGAGGTGGCGCGATCAGCGCGGGACCTCTGACGGAGCAGGTATAAAAGGCAAATCGCGTTTTTCAGAAAGGGAAAGCTTCTTCTTCTTCCTCTGAACGCCATTCTGCCATTTTTGAAGCTCCCAAGCTTCCTAAACCTTAGTTTGTTCACCAAATCACTTCCTTTAAACACCATCTTGTTGGAAAACTCTTGGTGAGCCTAAATCCTTCATCAATTCTCCTTGAAAATCCCCAAATCAAAGAATCTTTTTCTCAAGGGAAGTTCATAGAACTCGAGTTCGGCGAGGAACGACGACGATTCGTGGGTACCCAAGCTAGGGGGAGTCGTCCTTGGGCCTTCCTTGTCATCTTTGAGGTAAGAAACTCGAGATTCACCGTTTAATTTGTGAGTTGGGGTTTTGGGTGAATAGTGACCCACTTGTGATAGAGCTAGTATTAGCCTTGGGTCCTTTAGAAATATGTGTTTAGAATGTTGTGAGGATGAAGGATTAGCTTCCAATTGTTAGTTTGGTGAACTTTGATTCTTGGATCTATGTAATGCATGTTTAGTAGTATGCTGAGTTGCTTGGCTATGTTGCGATGTGCAAGAGCCTTGATATATGATTTGATGTGCCTGAGAGGCCATGTGAACGGTGCCTTGTGTGTGTGATATGGACCGTTCAAGCCCTATGTGAATTCTGAGGAATTAGGCTGTGGTGAGCTTTGAGCTCTTTATGTTGGCTTTTACCGATGTTTTGTGAAGACACTAGTGCTTTGGCTAGGTCAAGCTAGACCACTGTGGGTCTATGTGTGGTAAATAATTGGTTGGACTCTGATAAACCTTAAGTTAGATGACTTGTGGTTTTGGAAAGGACTGAGGTTCCTTTCATTGTGCCGGCTGAGAACCGTTGATATGTTTATGCCTGATATGGCTGTATTGATGTTGATATGTGATTGTATGCCTTGTATAGGGTGTGACACCGTGGGTGTCGGTGGCGGGTGCCACAAAGCAAGGGAAGAACTGCAGAGCTCGGCTTTGCCAGGTAAGTTCTTGGTCCCTTGGGGATGTTTTCCACTTGCTATGTTCCACCATACTCCGAGGGAATGATGGTTGCATTCATGATACATGCATTAATGGATGTTGCATGCTCATAATGATATATGCTTGTATCTGTGCTTGTATGTGTATGATACCTGTTGTTAGATCTTCTGGCCAATTAGATAGATATGGACCTCCCTAGGAGTAGAGCGCACCTCCTAGTTTGGTTTGCTCATGGTTGATGAGATCCCAGGGTGATGATGATCCCTTGAAACCAAGAGATAGGTGTGTCCCGTTGCGGTTGATTGCCTATTCTCGGAGGTACCATATACGTGCGTCCATGCGTAAGGGTAGCTCCCGATGGGATGGCACGGGTGTGAATTCCGGTTTCACACTGAGGTTTGGTGTTGATTGGATCCATCTTACATTAGAGTTAGATGACTTGCTTGTATTATTATGAGGGCCGGGAGGCCGGGCTGGAAGGCCAGTGTGGTTGTGATGCTTGATGACTTGTGTCATGGAAAGTGAGCCAGGGTGGAGGAGATGCCTCTAAGGACACTGAGCTTACTGAGATGTATATCTCACCCCGTGTGGAGCTTATGTTGTTTCAGGTGACTCTTCTGGCAGAGAGGAGCGGTCTCAGGGCGGGAGGCCCCAGTAGAGACAGGATCTGCTTGGCCGTGTGGCAGCAGGGAGAGCTTGGAGGCTCAGCTTTTGATGTTTTGTACCCCTATAGAGGGAAGATGTGTGTGTGCACACATGTATTCTTTTGTTATGTATAACTATGTATGCCCTCGTGTGAGGAAGGATCTCTGAGATCAGAAAGCACTCGGATGCTTATTCTTTTGCATAAACACTTCGAGTGTCAGATGATGTATTGTACATAACCAGTTTATGTTATGAGATGATGTTTCCTCCTGTTTATATCTGTTGAGATATTTGTTTACATTTGCCTATGATTATGTTGTGTGATCTGGATCGGCAGGGGCTTGTGTTGTTTTGAGATGAGATGTTGAGATTCCATACATAATGTAATAAAGAGATACGGTTTTGATTTATGCTTCCGCAAAGTTTTTAACAAAGTGATTAAGCATTAATCTGATATAATTACAATGATAATACACCGGGTGCACAGGGGTGTTACACACCTCCTCACTTATACTTTAGAATGACAATGGGTAAGTCGGGCATGAATAAGAAGTACATGTTACTGACACATTGGAGAAAATCTATGTTTGTTACCCACCCATTACCTGTTGAGTATTCGTTTAAAAAATACTCATGGATTTTTTATACCCAAGAATACTACAAATTTTTTATTTTTTATTTTTAAAAAAGTTGATTTTTAACTTCAAGTAAAACTAGTGAAAATTAAAAACCAAGAGAAATAAATATATTTATACAACATAATTAATACACAACATTAATGGTTGTATATTTTATTTTGTTTGAGTCTCATATTTTTGGTAAGGTATTATCTCATATTTTTGCTTTGAAATTTCTAATGTAATACTACCTTACCCAAAATGACCCTCAAACAAACATGCACAACCATTAAGTTAATCCTTACAAAAAAAATGAGATTCAACTTGATTTTTTCACTACTTAATGTTGTCACAATAAAAATTTCAGAGTAACAAACAAATTATGTTTATTATTATGTTTGTTCTAACTTGTATTGTTTTCCTATTTTTTTAAGTGTTTATTGTAATGTTATGTTTGCAACAATTAAAAAAAGGAGAAAAATGAAGATTAAATTATATTTTGAGTAGAATGCTGACAAATTCATCCATGAATGTGTAGAGCGCTGACAAATTCGTCATTGAATGTGTCACGTTGACTCTTTCATTAACGGTAACGAACAAAAGTTAATGGATGTATGAATTAACACACTTTTTTTTTTACTTTTGGGACTATAATTTAAGTTTTTAGAACGAATTTGTGAGCGCGCTACACATTCAAAGATGAAAATGACAATTTACCTTATTTTTTATATATAAAATATCATTATCTTCTTTGTGGCACCCATTATAAGGATATGAATCATTCATTATTCAACAATCCAAATAAACACTAATAGAATTAATCCAAAAACAAATCCAGAATCAATACAATTCATCTTTCTTGTGACTCTATAAAGAAATTTTTTAAATTCACAAGTTCCTCACTAATATTGAACTAATAGATCTCATTCCCATTTTTTTTTCTTTTCAAATTTTCACCAATTCCCACTCACATTGAACTGATTCCTTTCAGCATCTTAATCACATAAGGATTCAAAGGAGGAATAAATTAGCAAGCAACAAAAACATATAGAACAAACCAACGTAATTTCAATAGCATGTATTCCTTTTCATTTTTATAGAAACATGAGGAATTGAAGAGGCGCAACAAAACCCAACATCAAGGAAACTGCCATATTCAACAGCGTCCTGAAGAATGATGTTGTCTTGCCAATACAACAGCTTTCATGAAACCTCCCAAACTCACTCCCTCCTTACCTCAAATGCATAACTTCAACCCATCTTCCCCTCCCTCCCCTTCAATGTGGACACCGCACCGTTCTCCACCGGAGCCACCGCTCTTGCGCACAGCGACGACTTTGTTCCGACGCACGAGTGGGCGACGCATGATGTTGTGCGTGTGGATCTGTTGAATTGTGTAATTTAAATTTCAAATTATTATTAGGATTTATTAGGTTGTTACAGTTTTTTATTATTATATTTAAATAGAAATTAATATTAGATCAGTTTGTTATTATTCTGTATTATTATGAGATTATTGAATTGCTCTTTTATATATATATATATATAAGAATCTCACGTTGAGGGAAAATATATGAAAGAGAACGGAGGAATGAATGAAACGAATGAGGAATTATTATTACAATTTATGCATATCTACTTTTTAACATGGTATCAGAGCCATGGTTTCCTCCATGAATCAGAACCATGGTATCCTCCATGAATGAAAGTCATGGTTCCCTCCATGAATCAGAGCTATGATATCCTCCACGAAAAAAAATTATCTTCCGTTGCCATAAGAGTCTCTTAGCTTTCTTTTTCACATTCCCAAAACATTTTGATCTTGAAATACTCAACCATTTATCTCCTTCTTAACCTTCACCTTCTTCGATTCATCTACAAATTATGATTATTATAATCATGAACTTTGTATTTACCCCGCATAACCTTCGTGTCTTTGGTCCCGGCTTGAACCAATGTTTGCATTAATCGTGCATCTTGTTCTTGGTTCAAGCTTTTCAGCCTTTTAGGCTTCTTTTGATGATTGTAGCTTCCGCCATGTGGTGGTTAAGCGTTGTTCATTTGTTTGCTTCTGTCCATGGTGGTTAAGTACTATTTTAGCTTCTGCCATAGACGATTAAGCCTTGGTTACTTTTGTCTTGAGTGGTTAAGCATTGTTTAGCTTCTACTCTTGATGGATCTTGATTTGCTGGAGCAATTCTCCGTGTACGTATTTCATTTGAAGGTCATTGATGTGAAGCTCGTTGCACTGTTCTGAATCCTTCACAGACCAACCCTGAAGTTTATTGAATCGAACATGTAATTGTTCTGAATCCTTCATAGACCAACCCTGAGTCTATTGATATGGACATGTGATTGTTTCGAATCCTTTCTCGTATCTCAATTCTCCATACATGTATTTCATTTGAAGGTCATTGATGTGAAGCTCGTTGTATTGTTCTGAATCCTTCACAGACCATCCCTGAAGTCTATTGACATGAACATGTTATCGTTCTGAATCCCTTCCATATCTCAATTTTCTTTTTATCTCACATAACCAAAGCATATGATGTGGACTATCCTGAAGCACATCTTGAACCTATTGTTGATCAAAGTCATTCATGGAAGAGTGTTTGAAGAAACAATTGACAAGTTGGGCATGACCGATATTCATGCTCCAACTTGAGGGGGAGTGTTGAATTGTGTAATTGAATTTTCAAATTATTGTTAGGATTTGTTAGGTTGTGTATAGTTTTTTATTATTATATTTAAATAGGAATTAAGATTATATCAGTTTGTTATTATTCTGTATTATTATGAGGTTGTTGAATTGCTCTTATATGTGTGTGTGTGTGTGTATATATATATATATATATATAAACTTCACGTATATATATATATATATATATATATATATATATATATATAAACTTCACGTTGAGGAAAAATATATGAAAGAGATTGGAGGAATGAATGAAAACAATGATTTATCATGGTATTAAATTTTAACAAGATCTAAGGACCTCAACCCAATTGGCGAAGCAGCTGTCGAGAACGTAGATCTTACTAGTGGGGAAGGAAGCCAACAATGGCGAACTTGCGGGCGACGTGCATGGGGTCAGGAGCCAGCTGTAGAAGCGGTGGATGCGCATCGTGGCCGAGGGCCTTCTCAAAGTCAAGATGAGGAGGGTGAACCAGAAACACTCCTCACAAACCCTAGCTAAACAAGTGTAACTATGTAAGGGTAACTTTGGGTTTCTCTTAAAAAAAAAAAATGGAAGTTGACACTTTTTTAGATATAGGGGATGTAAAAGAAATGCCTTAAAAAAAGAAGAGGATGCATTTATAGTTTAAGTAAATATATGAAAATGTAGCTATAATTAGCTCCATTTTTAAGTATATTAAAAAAATTAAATTGAATAAGCTTGATCATATAAACTAATCACATAAAAATAACAATTTAATCTCATAAAGTTACTTTACACATTATAAAAAAAACTAGTATGCAAAGTAACAAACCTTAGATTTTAAAGGCCTGATAACCAAATTGCTTCCCAAATTATATTAAAATGTTTAATTTGATTTTTATTTTATTTTAAAATTAATATTTAATTTTTAAACTATTTTAAAACAGATTAATTTAATATTTTTATCCAATTAAACTTGAATTGATGTCGTTAGCATTGCAAATTTTAATGTTTTTGTTTAAGAATAATCATGATTTTTAAATGTCATTATATTTATTATTATTTAAAATAAAATGATTTAGCTTTCCTCCAAATTCCCCTCACACTATCGGCTCCTCCGCAATGGTCCCTCACCGGAACCACCGCCGTTCCTCCCGTCAACGAAGTTCGACTACCTCCAAGGTGGCTTCGGCGGCGACACCACGACCTCCGACGAGGGCAATCTCTATAGCCGCTTGAAACCCCTGCTACGCCAGCTGGAGTTCAAGCGTGAGCAGAAGGACGAGCAACAAAAGAATGTCAAGTGCGAGCTCCTCTAAGCGCAGGAGGAGGTGAAGCGGATCCAGTCGGTGCCGCTCGTCATTAGCCAAAACAACGGATCCAACTACTACGCAAGAATCCTCAACACCATCAACCGTGAGCTTCTCAAGCCCTCTGCATTCGTCGTGCTCCATTGCCACTCCAACGTGCTCGTCGACATGGCGACACTGCACGACCATTTTTTCCATGGGGGAGGCGTTGGGGCACTGCACCGTGACAGCATTGACCACCTCTTGCCAGTGGGTGGCCTTGAGATTGGTGCGGTAGGCGTCGATGAGGGCGGCAGTTTCCTTTGGGGTCCAGCATGGCGGAGGGAGCCGCTGCTAGGAGGTGGGGGGCGATGCCGGGAAAGGGAGGGGCATGAAGAAGGGAGGTTGAAACCATTTTATTTTCTTAAAATGATAATAAATGGGAATCAATTTATTTTTTTTAAAATAATAATAAATTTAGTGAAGATTAAAAATCCTCAGCATTCATAAAAAAAGGTAGTTGAAATTTACTATTTTAACAAAGTCAAATTAATTGGATGAAATAATTAAACTTATTTATTTTAAAAAAATTAGAACTAGAATGAACATTTTAATATAATTTGAAAATTAAATTAATAATTAAGTTAATTTTTAAAATGATTTTTTATTATATTTTATAAGATTATAAAGACAAATGTGTTGAGAAATATTTTGTTTACATATGCATTTTTAAACGTATTAATGAAAATATACTTAAAATACCTATTTTTCTTTTTGCTAAAGTTCAAAGGCTTATTTATTAAATACAAATTCAATGGCCTTTCATATTAAAAAAATGTTTTTCTTACAACAGATTATTCTACAACATTTTTTTTTATTTTAATCTAATTTCTCCACGTCATTTGATGTTTAATTAATATATTTGTTGTACATATAATAAACATTTAATTTAAAATAAAAAGAATGAAGTCAAGAGACAATAGGCGAGTTTGTGATAACCCCGTCCCCCAATCAAAATGGCTTGAGGAGGCGAGGGGGCTTCGTTATCCATCTTGCTAAACTTTAGTACTACAGTTTGCAGACTGAGTGACTCGGTGAGTTAGTGAGGGAAAACGATAACTACCATTTCCATGTTGGTTGGATAACTGAACTGAGTGATGATTTCAACTTCAAGCATGGCTTTGGTTTCTTTACTACCCAAAACGGCACCGCATGTCCTTTCCCTCACAAACCCTTCCTCTTCCACTCCCCTCATCTTACCTTTCAGTTTCCAATGTTTGCCTCACCCTCTTCCTTCTACTCTCTCTGCCCTCAAAGCTGCTTTTTCCGACGGTGGCGACAATTTGCGCGGCAAGCCCCTGGTTTCTCAGGCCTTTGAAGAAGAAGACGACGACGACAACAAATGGGTTGACTGGGAGGACCTGATTTTGGAGGACACCGTTCCTCTCGTTGGGTTCGTCAGAATGATTCTTCATTCTGGACAGTATGTCTCTCTCTCTATCTCACCCTTACTTTACATACTCTATTCTACTTGATCCCTCTCTAAATTTCAATAATTGCCCTTCATTATGACTTTGCAACTGTCTTCATTTTCAACCATCAAGGTTTAGTTTTAGTTCATGTGTCCTCCTAAATTGCGCTTATGACCCATGCCACCATTTTGCATTGCTCAGGAATTGTTCTAGCACAACTACATGATATTGCCTATATCTAATACCATATGAGAGTATTATGCAAATGAAACAACTAATATATATGACAACCTAACTCCAATCTAGTGCAGATCATGTACTAATTGTAACAACAAACACTTAAATCATCAATAAGTTACCTCAAGACCTGCACTGAAGTTTTATATTACTTCCTCAAATATGATTTTCAGAACTGTGCACTGAGAAAGAATAACAAAAATACATAAATACTTTAACTTTAAGCTAAACATACAAGATATAGACTGACAGAGTATTTAAGCAAGTCAGGAGTATCATGTAGCATCAGAGTCTTCAATTTGATTCTGAAACTTAATTCCTTGTCACCTAATATGGGTGTTCAGTGTTGCCATTTCTATGCGGAATTCCTTGGATCCACAATCACGACTCTGTGCGCTATTGCATCTGCTATGGGTGTCGTGGTTGCGGCAAGCGTCCTCCATCCTCTTATCATCTCTGGCAAGTCTCCGGCCAATTGAACTTTTGAGTTAATATTATGCCAATTTTGTTCATATTATTTTTTAGTTGCTTATATATATATATATATATATATATATATATATATCAACAGCTATGTGACTTCCACTATTTGCCCACAATGCTATCCACTATATGATATACCGGATTATTGGCTTTCTGCCATTTTCTGCAATTGATAACACTGGGTGTTTGAACTGATGAAGCCCATCACTACATTCATCTGGGGTCTGTGCATAACAATATAGCTACAAATGATAGAAGTAAGGAGAGAATACTTTTATATGGGTGCTGGAAATCCCCTCTTTGTTGATAGCTGACTGACATTGTGTTGTGTCAGGCCTAAATTTTGAGATTGATTTTTAAGGGCTCTGCCTTTTTCAATATTACCTGGGTTTTACACACAATACCTGGGCTATTTGAAAAGGGCCAGGCAAGTGGGAATTTATCCAAAGTTCCAAACACCATTGCCATGGGGCACTAGGCAATTGAATGGACAAGTAAGGCAATCCTTTGTCCATGGAGATCTGGCTTCCAGCATTTCAGTGGACTGTGGAGACAGGGAAGAGAGGACTACAATCAATGTAACTTACTCGTAAAGTAGTAATCAGCATCTGTACACAGAATCCATTGAATTTTTGAAAAGAAAATTCTATTGATAATTATTCTCATGGATGGCAGGGTTTGAAATAGCACGCTATAGTGGCGTAGCAGTGTGGAGCAGCCCCTAGCCGCTGAAAAAGCCACTATAGTGTAGCAGTTTACTGTAGTGATGAAATGTGATGGGTGTACATGCTTTGTTGCAAATTCTTGCCTCAAATATGAAAATACATGTTCTGTTTTGTTTATCTTGGAAATTCTGATACTACCTTGTTGCAAATTCTTGCCACAGATATGACAATGGAGATAAACTAAGTCCAGAGCATGAGAAAACCATTATTGAGAAGCTGCTTCCCTTTCATCCAGAATTTGAGAAAAAGATCGGAAGTGGAGTTGATTATATCACGGTCTCTCTCTCTCTCTCTCTCTCTCCCTTTCTCACTCACTCACACACAATATGTGCTCTACTTTTTGTTGACCAAAGGCTTTCATATTATTACTTATATTCAGTTGGGTCTAATAATAATAAGTTTTTTAGGTTTAGCAGTCTATTAGATTAGATATATGAACATGGCATCAGTTGTGGCCTACTGCAAAGATTTCACCTTTCATCCATTATAAAATCAGAATGGTTGGTGTTGGAAAGTCCGCTTAATTGCAGTTACCCCTAGTCTTCCTTAATTGCGGCCTTTTTGGATGCCTTCATTTCAGCCTCCAGCATCATCATTGTGTTAGGTGTAGGGCTGTTGGGGGGGGGGGGGGGGGGGTTTAATCTCGCATCACCTATTGAAATGGCCTAATTAGTGTAATAAGGCTTGAATATTCCTCAATCTACAAGCTGGTTCTTGGAATTGAGTTAGGTCCTAAGCCCAAATTCTATGAGAGTAGGGGGCACTAATAATAGGATTTGTCTCTTCTTAAATGCAGGATGCAATAGTGCAAGTTGGTAGTTATTGATGAGGAAATGAACTAATTAGTTTTTGTTATTCATTGAGTGCTATCTGATTGCTTTCGCTTTATGAAAAATTATGCCATTTATTTGTTCATCAATGGTAATCCACTCCACATTGCACTTGGCAAAATGCTCCTTTCACTTAGAGGACTCCATCCTTGATAGTGGTAATCTATTACCTAATTGGGTAGTTTTTACACCACCTGGTTTGTTAATAACTGAACTTAAGTAATCTCTTCTGTCTCAACCTCTGGTACAGATAAGTTCTTTCATGATCTTCATACTAAAGTTGTATTCATTTTGCCCTTTCTAGTGGGTCAATTAATTTGGTGTTCCAAGTTCAGCTACTTTGCTCAATCTTTTTCTCATTCCATGATAGTTATGAATTCACATTATAAATGCATTTACAATGTTTAGACCTACCAAACCTGAATTGAAACCACATTTTAAAAAATCCAAATATTGTAAATTAGTTTCTAAACAAAAGCGGTTTTACTTTTTAATAAATGATTAAGTTAACTGTTTTAAAAACCAATTTTGACTAAAAGTTGATTTTTAAAACTGGTTATGGTTAATATTTTAACCAAAACTGGGCCAAGTCAAATTTTGAAACCAGTTCGAAATTAGTTTTGGTTCAAAATTCAGCTTTAAAACTTGTTTTGGTTAAAAACTGAATTGGGACCAAAACCAGTTCAAAGTTAGCTTAAAAGTGCTTTGACCAAAAGCAAACCAGTTTTGAAATATAGAAGTAGTTTGCTTTGACATGATATCAAACCTTGCACATCCCTACCAAGCCAAATATGGCTTTTGGCCTTGGTGGTACCATCATGTGTAAGAATGTTATTCCTGCTTTAGCTACTGTTAAGGATGTAAAATGAAAGGATTTCACTTCTCCCTTGCTGGGCTAAAGATGCATTGTGCATTTAATTTCTTCTGCTCTCTAACTATCTTCCATCACTTTCCAACATTAGCTTTTGAAAACACAATAATAAAATTCCATAAAGTATTTTTTTTTATTCAATAAAGTAGTTCAATAAAGTATGCATTCACTGCACTCATTGTATCTTGAATTGAATTTTATCCATTTTGTTTTTCTTGGGGGTAACTATAACAATTGGTTAATGATATTTACATGTTGCTGAAATGTTTATTGTCATCTTTTCCTATTGCAGATTGGATATCATCCTGATTTCGAACGCTCTAGGTGTTTGTTCATAGTACGACAAGATGGAGAGCTGGTTGATTTTTCATATTGGAAATGCATAAAGGGCTTGATCAGAAAGAACTATCCATTATATGCAGACAGTTTCATTCTCAGACATTTTAGGAAGAAGAGCCGTAATTTGTGAAGTTAGCACTTTTTTTTGCTGGTTGGACCATTTCATTTTAGAATTCGCTTATTCTTTTTTAACCCTTTTTAATTTTTCGTGTTATTTTATTCCTGGTAGCGTGTTATATTAAAGGTATGAGAAAAACGAAGACAAAAAATTTTGGAGTCGGAAGAGTGGTTAGCATTTAATAACTCACTACAACAGATTGCCATTAATGCCGGAAATTGTACCCATTTATTATTATTGACAATATTCGTAGTGATATAAAAATATGGGAATGTAGATTATGTTATTATGTATATAGACCTTGATGATAATGTACCTTTCAGTTCAAATAAATTTTCAATTTGAAGAATTGAAGTTTATTTTATATCGTTATCGTTTAGCCGTTTAGGGAGAGATGCTATCCTATTTTAATTCCGAAGCACCTCAAGCTTCAATGATGACTTATGGTAATACTTGCAAGTTGTTTATATAAAAATTGCTTCCTAAGTGAATTAACCGTTGTGTTTGTAACTATGAATGGAAAAGTAAAGGAGAGATAATATTGAAAATTTAATTAAAAGGAAAAAAATTTAATGAATTTAACTATTACATAATGAAAAGTCTTTTCTCTTTATATCCAAACAAAATAATAGTACCATCATTTATCTGTGTTCTTTATATTGTTTTTTACTATCCTCTTTTCAAACAATTTCGGTTGATGCATTGTGGGATGATGAAATGAATATGTCTCTCAACGAAGATTTAAAGCTTAGTTTGTATGTTATAGGAGATTAGTTCCTTGTAATAAACACAATTATTGTTGGTTTTTTTTTTTTCTTTATTTTATTTCCTCCATCTAAATTAAACGTGGTGGAACAATGATCAGCTATGATACATGAAGAGATTTCTCCATGGTTGCTTCCTGGGGCTAATAGATAATCATCTGTCATTCTGTTGTGTTGGTGCCAAAGGTGGGAGGTACTTCTCTAATAAGTTAGAATTCAACAGAATAACGACCAAGACATGTGAAATATGTGTCCCTAGTCGAAACTATCATGGACACATTTATAGGCAAAAACACCGAGGAGTTTGGTGGCTCCCTTCATCATGGGCTTGTTACATCCTTTAAGGGGATTTACTGTAAAATGCGGTTGAAGTCTTTCCATACATGATATTTACGTTTAGAAGAGTTGATTGATTGACGATGAAGAATACATGATTGATGGGGATTAATGGTTAGGCGACAATTATCCTTGAGTATAAGCCAAGCACTTGGTCAACGTGTGAGAAGGCGAGTTGATTAACTCAGTCAAAACTTGATTAGAGTGTTCATTACCATTTTAATTACCAACTAGAACATAAACATACCATAAAATGTCTTCACAGGTGAAGTATGTCAGCTCTTAGTTCGTACTGGTCGAATTAAACTTACCTGTAAAATTTGTTGAAAAGGCTTTCTTTCTCACAGAAGAACTTAACCCTATCTTTGGTAAAAGAAAAAATGTGAGAAAATAAAATACAGATAACAAAATATATATATATATATATATATATATATATATATTTTATTGGAAAGAAGATAAAAAAAAAAAAGTTGACTCATAATAACAAAAGTTAATTTTTTTTTTCTTCAATTCAATTTTTTTTTTCCTTTCTTAGTTTCCTTCCTTCCAACCAACCGAATCATACACCTACGAAAGGATATCTTTTGGCGTTTTGTAAGATTGTTTTTATAATCTCAACATTGACGTGCTTCAAAATTTTGATATCCTCGACTTTCTGTTCACCTTTTTATTTATTTTATTTCTTTTGTCGAGATAAACTATGCAACAAACTTATAATTTGTAAAATGAAAGTGTCAGCTTTTCATTGGTCCTTAACTTTCAGCAATCAGCACCCACTTAACGTTTATGCAATGAACATACCGAATATGATGGTACTCAATTGATGATGTGTAATGTTCATAATGAAGAAAAATGGAGAAGACCAAACTTATTACTAACTCTGGTTCTTAACTAATTATACTATTAAATTTGTTGATATTTGTATATCTTTTATAATTTATAAAAAATTATTAAAAGTTTATTTGATTAATTTTTTTAACTAATTAATTAGTATATGCTTATATGGTATAACATGATTTATAATTGTGAGATAATTTTATCTCTTAATTCTATATAGTATTGGTTTGAAGAGATCAGTCACAAGATTAGTCTTTAATTCTTAATCAAAAGATAATTTGGATTCAAAACAAAATTAATATATGATCTTTATAAGATATTTTGTATAAAATAAACGAAGTAGAGAAGATCTTATAAGAAAAAAAACTATGATTACAATCTACTAAACAAAAATCTGATAAAAAAGCATATTTGGATGGAGAGATTGAGGTTCTTTGTTGGTTGTGCATTTGGCGTGGACTTATGGGCTCAGGTAGTGAGGCGTGTTTATTGGACACGTGTTAGTGCTCCCATATTGTTGGTCCCAATATAATATTACAAGGTTTTGGTGCCTTTTTGGAACGGTAATGGGGAATGGACTATATTTGACAGTGCTTGTCTCGTTCTTCTCTTTGTAACACCTGTTCCGTTCTTGTAATCATGTTCATTATCCTTTCTCTCCATTGGTGGAAAAGTGATGAGGTGTCCTAACAAATTTGGACCTTTCCAGAGTTGGTGACATGGTGACCAGGAAACTTGATGCACAATACTCTGCTTCGCTTCCTTAAGCAACAAAATAATATGATTTCAAGTGAGATCAGATTGTGTCCACTTTTGGTGCAAGAAATAGATTAAACAAAAATATTGAACTTTATGAAAATTGAAAAAAGAAAATCATATCATTTTTTCATTAAAAAATATGCTTGGGGGTGGAAAAATTGACTATCCAAACTAACTAAAAATATCTAACATCGTGCATTGAACTTAGGTTTTTATTTTTTTTACACAAACTTAGATGTTACAAAACTATTTGTCTCGCTTTATTAGCAGAAACAAACAAAACCTTCGACAGTCAGCTTCAACCTGAACATGTCTCAGTCTCACGCTCACTTGAAATTTACGGCCAAAACTTGAGAATATATACCCACCATTATCGAAAAATGGCCTGCTTCTGATTAAGTTTCTTTTCAAAAACAAAACAAAGGGAATATAACACTTCTCGGTATATTCCCAGTTTGATTATTTTTTGTTGTTGGAATTTCCAGATTGATTTGAAAATGGAGTGATAGGAATTGATTGCTACATCATATATATCATTTTAAAATCTTATTTATGTAAATAGTTTTAGTTTGTGTTTTCAGCAATATATTTTAAATTAAAAAATAAAACAGAATGGATGTAACCTGTAAATTTAAAACTATCTAAATTTACAAGTAATTTTTTTTCTTTTCATTTCTATGCAATCATTTTTTCCTTAGAATGAGAAGACACTCTCAAGTTCCATGTATTTTTCTTGTTCTGTCTTTAGATTAAATGATTGATTAGCTACTTGGCTGGGAAATTAGGAGTTTTGATTTGAGACCACAAGTCAATTATAAGAAAACCCACTGCATAGCATGCCCAGTGCCCTTTTTCACGCGGAATTAGAAATGGGGTTTGTCCTTTTGCAAACCATTCCCATCCATGAAGCAAATGCAAATCCCACTCCACTATGTATAGTATATAGGTATCCACTTCCTAAATTTACAGATTTTAACCCATTTTATTTTAAAGAAGATAAAGACTACTAAGAACCACTTTAGCCGGCTTCCTTTGGTAACGACGCTAGCTAGTATCTCGTGCTATATGTATGTATACATTTTTGGCGTGTTTATGCCGTTACCAAATAGTAGTACAAATTAATTAAAATTATTATTATTATTATTATTAACACCGAGCTAATTAGACCACAAATCTCTTTGACTTGGGCCCGCTAATTTAGCATGGAAAGTCTAATGGCTTCATTTATTGTAAAATCATTTATGCCTGTAGTTGCATTATTATATGATGGCGGTAATTTTGTTTTTCAGTCAAATTTATCAGTTTGTACCCGTCAATACCAAGTTTTCAAGATAGAGTTAAAAAACATGATAAGGATAACCGATATTGAGAAAATGCAAAAGACCACAAGAAAACTAAGATTGCCAGATTGGTCGAATGAGTAAAAGGTGTGTGATACAAAGTCAACTTAAAGAATAGGGAATAATTAATCGTTAGTTAATTGAGTTTGCTTTTAATGTAGATTATTATATGATCACACTATCAACTAATTAAAATTTATTTTAAAAATATGTTTTTAAATAGCTATTACGAAAATCAACCATTCACAATTAAATATATAACAATACTTAATTGGATAACAGTATAACATTTACTTGTTAGTGTAGTCCAATTAAATTCTTTTTAATTACATGTATGCACATTTATTATTTAATTATTCTCTAACCACATGTACGGTAGTACTTTTTTTAGCAAATGTCACTGAAAACTAATTAATTCACTTTAAATGAAATATAGTTTTTCTTGACAAAATGTTTTTTTTTCATGTGCACAATCAAGGATTAAACTGTAGTTACCATATTCAAACGAAACTATTTACTAAATGTTAGCATATGGAAATTTTGAGACGTGAGGAGCAAAAACATCTCAAAACCTACTTATTTTATTTGATAGTGGACTAAATATAGAAATGGATATAAAATTTGCGTGGATGAGGTCATTGACAACTAGTTTAGCTTAATTGTTTGACTACATGAATCAGGAAATCCTTATCTACTTGTTGTTAATTCTAGGTAAGAAGTAGGTCTGGAGGTATAGTTTGTATTGATAATTATGTATCATATTCACAGACTGTTGCGTTAATTATAGAGAATATATAAGTGTCATTATTTTAATTTTATATTAATTTAATTCGTTTCAACATTAATTGTTTTTGCTCGTTTATTCATATAAACACGACATTAGTATTTTAGTTTAATTAATAATATTAAGTTAATCACTTAATCTCGCATGATTTTGATGTGACGAGTTATTATATTTTATAACTAGGCTAATATAAATGTTAACGACAATTATAATATTATGTGTTTGTGGATCACACCCACACAAAAGCAGCAAACGCATTCTGAAGCAACAAACACACACTCGGGACCAAAAATTTCAACAGTCAAATGCCTCGTTACCTATATAAATAATACAGTATTTTTTTTTACAGTAATATTTAAATTGAATTAAATTAGGAACAGCGGCACAAAGTTAGAAATCAGCACAATCTATCGCTGAGTTGAGGAAGGCACAAAATCAACTAGTTGTTTGATAAATGAAAGCAAAAATAGAAACATCATTAAATAAGTTAAACCCTAAGAATAAATCAGACCATGTGTGGTTATGCTATATATAAAGATGCTTTATTCCTTCTTATGAATTAATGTTTGAAATGTTAAAAACAATTCACCACTATGGATAATGGATAGGGAGGAATAGACACGCGTGAGAAATGACACAGGATCGTTCGGGATGAGCATGTACAAGGAGTGGGTACATAAATGAAAATACCTTGCAATTAATTTGCAACATAATGTTTAGTGGATTAGATATTTTGCAGAGAGCCAAAAACCGTTGCACTTAATTTGACACTCAGCCATTCGTAATCATTTTGTATTTTATTCTCGAGTTTGGATTGGATCTGAGTCTATCTACAAAGATAATGGACAACTCTTATTCAACGCGTATTACCCAAAGAATTCATATATCCATCATTTTCAGATTTGAAACATTCTAATAAAAGAAAAATCATTTGAACGGAAAAAAAAAATTATTATTAGATTTCAAAATTTATATATACTGCACAAAACATAACGTTACGAGGGTATGACGACAATATATTATTATTACTATAAATAATGTAATTTTTAAAAATACTAAGATCAAATTCTAAGATTAGTTTAATAAATATAGACGAACTTATGATATATAAACAAATGTACAGTTATGTATAATTTTTTTATTGTTATTAATTATTTAATGATAAGTATAACATGTCTTTATTAAAATATATTTGTGGAAATGAGTGTAATAATATGAATCACTTTATTATAATAATAATAATAGTAGTAGTAGTAGTAGTAGAAGTATAAAAATAGTAAAATTTCAAACTTTCAAGCTGGTTTAAAATAGTAAAATTTCAGACTTTCACGGGATGGTCCTCAACAGTAATTATTTTGCTTTCTTTGAATGTGTGTATGTTTTTTCTTTTAAAAAAAAATGTTTGCAAAAAGCTTTCACATGCATCAAATGGAGATGGGGACATTTGAACGAATATGTGCATTACCTGATAAAGATCTCATGTGGCTTGCAGCCTGCAGGGTCTCATCCTGTCTGTCTGAATTAGAAAGAAAATAAGAAACCATTTAACTTTTTTTATTGTTTAGTTAAAAAAATATGAAAAACTGACAGATAATTGTTTTTTCTCCATAACGATATGGGATTCACATCCATTCATTGACTTTTCTTATGTTTTTTTTATATATTGCTTTGAACTTTGATGGGTAAAAAGAAAAAGGAAAATAGTTGCATTTTTAAATTTATTGATTAGGGTTTGAGTTTTAACTTCAGATATTAAAAAGACTTAATAATTAAAAACGGTTAAACGCGATTTAGTAATCTCTAACTTTAAAGGAAAATCTTTAATTTTTTTATATTCATAATAATTTGTCATCAATAATTTTATGGGAGAATTTAAAAATGATTATTTTTAAATGATTTATTCTCACACATATACTTATTCAACAATAATTTTTTAAGAGAAAAAATTATAATTTAGTATAATACAATTTTTGCAAGCAACCTTGTTATTGTCCCTCCTTTTTTCCATACTAAATTTGGATGGAAAGAAAAACTAATTAGCATATCAATTAAGAATACAACATAAATAATAGAAGAAAAAAAGACATGGGTAAGATTTTATTTCACCCATTGTCACAGTACAATTGATGAATATCATCTCTTATCATACAAGTGAATCAGTTTAATTCCAAAAAAACGATACCAAAAATTGTTCGCAACATATGTGCCAAATTAATGTACAAACAATTAAGCCAAAAGCATATTATGATCACAACAAGTATACAGATAATACAATTAATAAAGACATAAGAAATAACTATTAGATCCATGAGGTTTGTCTCATTGAGTCTTTGTAGCTAAAAAATCACTCATTTTATTCTCAAATATTTTCATATTTTATTGTTCATGTTTTTACACTGACAAACTCAAATAGTTAAATAAAATCACACAATTTTTAATGAAAAACTCAAGAACAGGAATCACATAAAACTTTGCTATTATTAATCATTTTCTTATTCATTTCCTATGAGCCAGTGCATTGTCATGTGAAATAGAAAAAAAAGAGGTAAGATTTAATTTCTTGACGGACGAGGTCTGAGTATACATTCTTTTATACTTATTATCTACATTTTTTTACATTTTCTAATCATGAGATGTAAAAGTAAGGAAAAAAAACTTTATTCCACAAAGGTAATCAAATATTTTAAAAAAAATGAAATTAAGTAAATGCAAAACATTATTTATTTTGAATTTTGATCATATGATAATTAATTTGGCTATACTTTATCCCTCTGGTTTCTTTCACTACTTTTTAATCCTAGATACCAAACAAAGTCTTATGGTCACGCACTTTATTCAATTTTTTGAATTTGGGTGGAAGGACAGTGTTTAGTGAAAAGAAAGCAGGGATTGCTGACCATACCTTTAACAGAAACGTGTACGGCTGAGATTCTCCCAGAAAGCGTAGTCCTATTGGTCCGCGTCACATCACACACAATCCTTTTTCATTGGTACACGTCTCGAAGTCGGCAGTCTGCAACCTCCATTATTATGTCTTTCTCATAATATTATACAACTTTATTATTAAACCCTAATTTAGACAACCATGACGAGTGCTTTAGAAATATCAATTTTAAAAAGATTCTAGATCCATTTTAATGAATATTTTTTATTTTTAAAGTATAAACAAATAATAATTTCATTAAAAATTATCATTAAAATAGTATAAGAAATGATGATAAGAGTGTGTTTGAAACACTTTAATATTGTTTATTATCATTATTTAAAGTTTTTTTATATAAACATAACATTTAATGATATGAATGCATTTTTATGATTCTTAAGAAAAAAAAATTATTAATTAATATCATTAAAATATTCGTTAATAAGATCTCATGCAGTCATACTATTTCAATCACTGCGTGTGCACAGTGCATACATGATATAATAAAATAAAAAAATTGAATCACAATAGCATGTCGTATGTGTGTTTCCATATTTTATTTTTTAAAGCAAGAAATATATTCTAAAGATTGAAATAAATTTTTATTATTATTTAAAAATAACAGTAAAATTATAATGAATAAATAAATACGTCATAAATTATAAACTTATTAAATTTTTAATAAATAATCTTTACAACGCCTTAAAAGTTAATCTCTACTTTTATTATTAATTAATATCAAGTGAGATTACTTTTAGAAAAAATAAAAAATCAAGAAGCATTTCTTGAAACAAAACCAAAATTTAGAAAACAAGTTTAATTATGATGCTAAATTTATAATTATAATAAGAGCTGTATCAAACGAATATAATGTCTAAAATTTTAAAAGGAAATAAAAAAGATTATTATGATATCTGATAAACATAATATTTAGAATTTTACTAGTAAACTATGAAGTAATAAAATCCTTAACAATAAATAAATAATATTCTTTTTTTAAAATACATTAATTAAACGCAATTATTTGACATTGCGTTAAAAATATTTTATTTTAAAAGAGAAAATCCAATCTTTATATCAAGAGATTAATTTTTATAAGTGTCCACTAAATATTTTGTAGGGAGAAAGAGTACTTAAATATTTGGGAGTGCGTACAGTTACTTGAGTTACTGCTGAAATATTTGATTTGACATAATACACAAATATATTAATTTAGATTTTGATATTATTTAAATTAGACTCGACTTAAGTTGTTTAAATTTAGTGACTTTTAGTTCAATTAATACTTTTTAGTTTTAAATATGAAAATTCGATGATCCAACTTGTCGACTTGGTAGTTTTTAAATTATTATTTTGGATTTTTAAAAAAATTAAACCCTTTTTTTGGAAAGCTTAAAAAAATGTTCACGTTTTTTTTACTCGATTTTCATAAATAAAAAAGAAGTTTTTACTTGATTGACTTGACCTAATCCAATTTGTCATTAATCGAATTGAGTTGGATTTTGCTAAATAAGATATTCAATTCAATAGAAATATTTTGGTTTAAGTATTTTTTTTTAAAAAAAAACAGAATGTTTTATAAGCTACAGTGGCAAGTATGAAGTATCTTATAAAAGAAATGAAATACTAGTAAAATGTAGCAGTAGCTGTGTTGTGGTGTATTGAAAAATGAAAAGCGAAAACGAAAAGGGGTAGTTAGTGTGAAGAGACATTAAGACACTTGGCGCATCCAGCACGCCCTTAGAAACCGAGGAAGGAGGAACACAGCCAACCAAGTCTCAACTCTCAACTCTCATCAGACACCAAAATCATACCAAATCAGGAATAACTAAGTAACATCAAATAAATACCAAACCTTCCTAAGGTAAATCCCTCTCCCTTCTCATTTCTCTTCCTTTTCTTTCTTCTCCAATTCTTATCCTTTCATCTTTCATTTTATTTTATTTTATTTTTATATTTCTCCCTTAGGAAAATTGTCTTAACTGCTCACCAATATCATCTTACCACAAATACTCGGCTAGTACTATATTAGGGTTCAAATTCAAACTATTTTAATTTAGGAGGATTTCAATTCAACTCATGTTATTATTATTATTATGACTGTTTCATATTAATACTGTCAAAGTTTGAGTTAATTTTAGGTTACCAAAACAAATATTCAGTTTAAGACACAATCCAACTGTATCTTACTGACATCAGATTGAACACTTTTTTTTTTTTTTTTTTTTTGTGTGTGTGTGTGTGTGTGTGTGTGTATGTTAAAACTTTGATTATTCTTGTAAGCTCAGCATAACTCTACTGTTTCTTCTTTTCTTTTTTCTTTAGATTTTGAATTGGATGTAAATAGTTTGTACTTTGTAGCATAATCTGTGGTTTTCTGAATTTCCTGGTAGAAGATTAAAAATTCAGATTAGTGTTAGTTTTGGACCTGAGGAGGAGTGGAGGAATTGAGATTTGGATTTGGATCAGGTTGAGATTGCGTTTGCTTGCTCTGATTTTCCGGCATGAATTTCAAGAGCTTTGGAAACGAGACCGGCGGCGGCGGAGGGAGGCCTTCGGGGAACTTCTCCCTGACGCGGCAGCCGTCGGTGTACTCACTGACGTTCGACGAGTTCATGAACAGCATGGGAGGTCCGGGGAAGGATTTTGGGTCCATGAACATGGACGAGTTGCTGAAGAACATTTGGACCGCGGAGGAGGTTCAGACAATGGCGTCGGCGGGACTCGTCGCCGATGATGGCGGCGCCGGCGCCAGCCATTTGCAGCGGCAGGGGTCGCTGACGCTGCCGCGGACCCTAAGCCAGAAGACCGTGGATGAGGTTTGGAAGGACATTTCTAAGGAATACGGTGGCCTCGGTGGGCCCAACTTGGCGGTCCAGACGCAGAGGCAGCCAACGCTGGGAGAGATGACGTTAGAGGAGTTTTTGGTCAGAGCTGGTGTTGTTAGAGAAGTTGCCAAACCAAACGACGGCGTTTTCGTAGATCTGTCTCGCGTTGGGAATAATAATAGTGGTTTGGGATTTGAGTTTCAGCAGATGAACAAGGCTGCTGCTGCTGCTGCTGCTACCGGTTTGATGGGTAACCGGTTGAACAATGATCCGCTTGTGGGTCTTCAGTCTTCTGCTAACTTGCCTTTGAATGTTAATGGGGTGGGAGCATCGAATCAGCAGCCACAGATGCAGAGTCCACAGTCTCAGCATCAACAGCAGCATCAGCATCAGCAACTACATCAACAGCAGCAGCAGCAGCAGCAGCAGCAGCAGATATTTCCTAAGCAGAGTACTATGACTTATGCACCTGCTCAGATGCCTCAGGGAATGGTGAGGGGTGGGGTTGTGGGGCTTGGTGGTGGTGATCAGGGTTTGACTGTGCAAGGTGGAGGGATTGGTGGTATGGTTGGTTTGGCTCCTGGGTCTGTTAATGTAGCTACTGGCTCTCCTGCTGCTAACCAGCTGTCCTCCGGTGATAGGATTGGGAAGAGCAATGGTGATACCTCATCCGTCTCGCCGGTTCCTTATGTCTTTAACGGCGGTCTGCGAGGGAGGAAGAGTGGGGGAGCTGTCGAGAAGGTGATTGAGAGGAGGCAGAGAAGGATGATAAAGAATAGAGAGTCAGCTGCCAGGTCGCGGGCTCGCAAACAGGTGAATTTTTGTTCTACTATCCTAAATTTAGCACTCAATTTTCTCTTGCAATTGCCATTTTATCAAAGGAACACTTGCTTGGATGGAAGAAGACAGATTTAATTTCTATAGTTAGAACATCAAGTGACTGTCTGATTGATGCAATTGCTTTTATCCTGTATATAGGTATGTTTGAGTAAACAATTTAATTAAAAGCTTGTCATATAAGAAAGAGGTTATGTCATAATTAAGGGCTCAATTCAATTAGCTTATTTTTATGAGTTTCAGCCAACATAAGAGCTTTGGGACAGTCATAAGCTACTTTCACATGCTTAATCAAACACCTTTAATTTTTGGTTTAAATACTTAATGATAAGACGAGCCTAAATAAGCTTGATAGAAGCTCTTCCAAATACTTCCTTAGTCAGTTAGTCTCCTTTTGTCAAAGTGAATTTGTAACTCATCTTTGGTCTTGCAACCTCCAACTAGTGGCCTCAGATAACCGAATGCCTGCTGTTGCAGACTGTAGGTTTTACTTCCAGCACAGTCAAAGATAGGAGAAAGGAGTTGCTGTAACATTTTCTCATGAAAATATACCACATAATTTTATGCTAATAGGGTTTAGTGATATACAATCATTTCAAAAATAAAAAAATATGATGACGATTTGCATCATGTTATTGCATTACTAATAGTAATAGTAATACTGCTCGGCCATTGACGTTCTGCTTTTATCCTCTGTGAACATGCTGTATACCATGAAAGATTATGCAGCAGAATGGTAATATGATAGCGATCTGACCTGATGAAAGGTGAAAGATTTTGAGAAATTACAGTCATGAGAAGTTGTAAAGATCCAGGTTGTTACAAGGTAATTGAACAACTGATTGGGGAAAATCACTAATAGTAGTTGGATCATCATAAAATACACAGCAGCATATCATAAGTAAATACGTATTCCCTTGCCTTGTAAATGGATTTTAGGGGACATAACATGGGAAGGAAGTGCAGGTGGAAATTTTGTAAAATGTATTTAGTTATCTGCTGTAAGTTCAGTCTAACATTTTTATTTTCATTTATTCCAGGCTTATACCATGGAATTAGAAGCAGAAATTGCAAAGTTAAAAGAGGAGAACCAAGAACTTCAGAAAAAACAGGTAATTTTGGCTATTGCCACATGTCACATACAGATGCAGGCACACACATGTACATAAATTTATAGCTTAAGTTCACTCACATTAAATCTTCCCTAATCGATATTTATTTGGGTACTGCAGGCAGAAATTATGGAAATTCAGAAAAATCAAGTAAGTTGGGCTTTTGTTTTGTTTCTTTCTTATACAGCATTCCTTTTGCTCCTTTTTATTTTTCATCAGTCAATGCTAAGTATTTGCATTGATCTTAATTACATACAAGTGCCTACTTTTCCTAGGATCAAGAACCGTAACCTTATGCACAATTTCATGACACAATTGGTTAATATATCATGAATCAAGGTTTAGTTTTCCACACATAATTACATACTATTTTGTCAGTCCTCAACTAAGGCCATTTTTTCTACTCCAACCAATGGAGGATTTGACAAAGGTCATTCTGAAGACAATATTTGGTCATATGCTATGTTAATCAGCACAAGTTGGTGTGCTTGTCATGTTCAATATGTGATGAATGAGGTGGTTGGTTTAGTGCATAACGAATTAAAGATGATATTCCTGCTTTGAACTACCACCTAATTTAGGTTCTTTCGTTAATTTTGTCATATCATCAATTATTAAAATAAGTCTTTCAGTTCATTTGTATCTGATTAAATATCTATCAATGTATTTTCTTTAAGGATGACATTTGTAGCGCTTTTCTCTAGTCACAAGCCTTTGGCACTCCAGACATGTTTTTTCTTCTGTTTTGTACTTCCTTGATGGTTGTTGAATCGATTTGATGATCCTTTTATAAAAACCTAGTAAGAAATATGTTTAATGTAATATTATGTAACTGAACTGAAAACCCTGTTCAACAACTAATCATCTATCTTACATTAGTATCACATGAAAATGAACACTTCATTTTTTTCTTCTTCTAGAAGTGTTTCTAAAGAAACTTACACTCAAACAGGCCCAATGGCAATCCAACGTATATGCACACATTTTTTTGAGCTCATTTTCAACTGTATAAACAAGTTCACAGATCAGTTTCTATGTATTATGTCAAAAAAAAAAATAATGGATTAACCTGTGTTACCAGTTCAGATAGTTTGGGAGTGGGAGGGTGGATAAATTTTTGTTACGTTTCTTTGTAACTGTAACTGTTTATGGAATTTCCGGAACATAGAAGTCTAGGATTTCCCTTATAAAGTAATGGCAATTTTGAGTGGTGCATGTACTTGTGTTTTTATATTCCTTGTTGGATATCTATATCCAACTATCACATGATTCTAACTTTTCATCATATTAGTCTGTTTAGGCCTCAAATTTGGAATTCTTTTGATGAATACGGTAAGAGTGATTATGAACTAGCATGTCATATTGGCAAGTTCTTTTTTTATGAATGTTTTCTTATCTGCTTCGTTCTGTTAATATATGTTAGGTTAGGACTATCTGCACTCGTTCCAAATCATATGGAAGCTAAAACATGGGATTTACAAACTCAAACTCAAACCCACGGAGGATTTTGCTTGAAATTTTCTGTTAATTTTGTTCTATACTTGTGTTACTTTACATACAAACATGTAATATGTAATGCATTAGATTGTATCTCTGTTCTTCCCGTAAAAAATTGTGATACTTAAAAGCAGTTCTTACTGTAATATGCTAGGACTTGCTGATTAAGTGCTGAAGTTACTGGCATTTGATAATATTGCAGGTTAAGGAAATGATGAATTTGCAACGAGAAGTGAAGAGAAGACGCCTAAGACGAACACAAACTGGTCCATGGTAGAGTGAACATTCGACTACGATTGAAGCGTCAAAATATATGTACATAATTATAAAAACGTATCCAGTTGTAGATTGAGGCTGTGGTAGTTTTTAGATTAGCACTTGAAAACTTTCACGTCTTACTTCTCTTTTGGACACATGTTAGGGAGGGTATCATAGTACCATGAGAATATGTTTCAGCACACGTCCAATTCCTTGCCACCCATTGGTTAGACAATCTTCTTTTGCAGTATAGCACTTTCGCTGAATTTGATTCCGTGAGATTGTGTCCAAAATAAGCACTATATTAACGGTAGTTTAGATCAGTGACTTACGAGTTACGAGACCTCCCATTTCCATATAAACGTGAATGAAGAGTCAGATACCTTTTCGATTCTCTAGAAGAGCGTATCTTGCATGTTCTCTAAGTGGAAGAAATAATCAAGTAAACCAAACTAGTGCTTGTTTGCTTCAGCTAGGGATCCTGAGCAAACTCACGTAAAAAATAATTATTAGCTGCTTCTTGGATCTCCGTGTTATCTAACACACGGTTAGTGTCCTCGAAATAGATTTACGAACATATACCGTGTGGCAGTAACCTAACAAGTAAATAAATTAAAAAATAACCTTTGAAGTTATTATCATGAATTCATAAAAAATAATTGAAATAGTTATCTGTTAGGTCATTTTAATCTCTAAAGTTAACGATCAATTTTAACCTATAATATTAAAGACTTGTCATTTTGATTCCTAACTATAATCACTATTAGTCAGCTTGATCCTTTACTTTAATATGCACCAATTAATTTAATCCCTAAATTTATTACGTTTTCCTTACTCCCTAACTTTACCACCCTGCGCTGTAGTGTAATCAAGCTCAAGTTATGAGCGCTCCTAAGACAATAAATCAAAAGTAAAATCGTAGTGCACAAAGGTGTATTGCAGCAACATTCTATAGTCCACCAGTTGTAATAATGCCCTTGTATTCTTAAAAATTCCGCTGACAGGAAATCTCGGATTCAGAATAGAAAGAATTATCTATAACCAATAAAAGAAAATACAAGTCTACAAACAACCACTATGCAGAGACCTCAGTAAAGTACAACTCTTAAAAAATTCCACCCAGGATGCCTGCTCCTTTACTGAAACCCAACTAGCTGCATTTGGCAGAAATAAGAAATTAAATCATAATAACAAACACTCGACAGCTGAAATGACCCCTTCGAAATCTATCATAGTATCCCAGCCAGTTTTTTGGTTGTAGAGTCAAGAACAATGATGTCACATGGTTGGCTCAACGTATATTACAGAGGTATAATTTCATTATCCTTGCAATAGCATATACCATAGCAACCTTTGCCACCTCCAGAGCTGAACATTACTACTTGGGATAATTTTGTCTTCATATGAGATCAATTGTGATCCTTCCCCCACTGAAAGATCCAGACAGGAACCTACCACTATTAGGGACAGCTGGAATTAAGTTTCATGTCTTTCCAGGAGATCATCTTCCTGCGATCCCTTCCTCGAAAAGATCTACCCAGGAATCTACCAGAAACAGGCTTGCATAAGCCAACATCAACCACGAAAGTACAATTTGTCCTTTCAGATGATGGGGATGCCTCATCCAAATAATAGTCGAACAACATAGCAAGACAATTCACTTGATGAGCCAATACATAATTTTGTTGATTGACAAGTAACATCTTTAGTATGTGTAGATTGACCTACAATTTAGAAAGGGAAGCACAAATAGGTACTATGAGTAGGAGAAAATCAAGTAATAGGTAACACGTGCATGATGTAGAGTTGGGTCACAATTTTCTATCACGAACATATGGTGACCTGTGGTTCTAAGAAGCTAAATTTTACCGCAATAACATCTTGAGTTTACTCACCGCTGCTTCCATTGAACGAAGTTCATTGTACCACTCTAATCCTGTCTCATCATGGTTTTCCCCAGAAGATATACAACTAATGCTCAATGAAAAAAGAGGAGGCCTTAGAGGATATTCCATACTGATCTTGATCTGTCAAAAAGTAAAAAGTCTAGATGAAAATGGCAATAGATTGCTGAATTCAACTTAGTAGATAAAGGAGAGGCTTATATTTACCTTGGCTTCTAAATTCAATTTGCTCTCATCTGCACTGATTTTTCTGCAAAGAACTAAGCGAAATTCCTTGAGCCCGTAATTCATCCATGAAACAGACTTTCTGGCATGGTAATTGGATTTTTCATGTTCTTGTTCAATCTGTGCTGGCTCATCAAGATCACTTTCAGTATCCAGCAAGAAATCAGAACTATCATCAATCTTTTTGAAACTTTGTGACCTGATTTTATTGAGTGGAGGAATAATACTTTTTGAAATTAAGTTCAGTTGTGCGGAAAGGTCAAGCTTCGACACTTTAGGAAGCAAAGTTGGAAGCTCCCCATCTTCTGTTATACTCTCTAGTTCTGCTTTTGTGGCACCAGATCGTTCGATTACATCAGCATCCATTGGTTCCTGAATACGCTCCTCTTTATCTATGACAGCAGGAGATACAGGTGGAAGTCTTACAGGTGACCAACTGCCCAAATTGCATAAAGGAGTCTGTAAAGCCCATGGAACACTTTTGCAGGGCAGACAAGGCCACTCAAGCTTAGAGAGAGATTCTAGCTGTTCCCTGTAAGCCAGTGAAAGAGTTCAACAAATCTGAACGGAAGTGTGCCCAACCACATTTGGTAAGCAAGATAACCAGATATTCTTGAAAATAGAATGGAACTTTACTAAATTCAGGATATGTACAACCAGAATTCACAATGGGGAGGCAAACAAAGAAACAATACTAAGATGCAATAACAACACAACTAAAGCAACGCCCAATAGCAAATTTTCAGTTGATCAAATTTTGGTATTTTTTGTCATTGAATATTTGAATATCAAGAAAGGCCCTTCAAATTTTAAAACTGCAAACATACTAAAACAGTGACTCACAGAAGGGCCAATTGAGCTTTTATTCTTGCGCGAATTCTCTGCAGAACTGTCGGTACTCGGTTCTGCTGGCGATATAGTGAAAGACCAGATATAACATTTTCATTCTTGACTGCTCCACTGTTGTCGGTAAGAAGCAAGGGAGACACCTCAGGCAAGAAATCAATCCCTGCCAGGTGCTGAGCCCATTTGTAAGGACGTGAAGTTCTTTGAGTATTGAATGTTATAGCATCTTGAACAAAGAGTTTGGCTGACTGCAACACCATTCAAATAGAAATAAATGGCATATAAATAAATAAAAAAATGCCAATAACTGTGTAAAGAAGACACCAAAACCTGGTGAGGAAGCTCAAGTCCCGTATCATTAGGGAATAAATTGCATAAGATGTCATTCTCTGGACGATCATTAGATCCTTCTATTCCAACACATACAACATTCAACTTCACCAAGTACTCAAACCTTAGAGTAATGAGTTTTGCAGATTTAGGACCAGAAGCTTCATCTTCATACACATGGATAATGATTTTTAGTGGGTGAACTTGATATATTCCCCCCTGGTCAAGGCTCTCCTTGGTTTGAACCCTCCTTGGCCTTTTTCTCCGCCTTTGACCATCTTCTTCTTCATCAGGAGCATCATCTTCCAATTTGGAACTCTCCACGGTAGTGGAAATGTCTGAGTAATAAAACATCATAGTGAATCCTTAAGTTCACCATTTTGGTATGGAGAAAATAACTGAAATTAATTTGAACTTAGTATAGATATTCCAAATCCATGTCAGTCACATGCCAAAGAAACATGAACTGAAGACCATTAATAAACATGACATATGGCAGTATTTCAATACTGGTAATAAACTTCCTAAACTTTACTTTTATCCTGTTGTTACTCGTTAGTCAACATGAACATCAACAACACCTTTAATCCAAGTTAATTGGGGTCGATGGTAGAAAAACGCAATGATAGATGTGAGGAGGTTGAAAAAAAAAAAAAAAAAGAAATAAGATAAAAGAAAAGAAGATAAGATAAAAGAAAAGATGGGGGAAAGGAGGGGGGAGATGAAGAGAAAAATGATTAAAAAGGGATAATCTGTAACATAGAGATAACAACGGGTCTAACCCTCCCTGAAGCTTATAGTTTTTCTCTATTCCGTCCTAAGACACACTGTCTGCCAATCTATATCTCACTCTATTAAGTCCTGTTTAACTAACTTTCCCCAGGTAAGTTTCGGTCTACCTCTCCCTCTCTTTGTATCAAACTCTATTGTTACTTGTTAGTATTAAAAAAAAGATAAATTTCAAAATCTATCAATCTACCATTGGTTTAAATTACCAGTGTCCTTGTGAGCTTGTTGACGAGCAAAAGCTTGAGCATCCTTCAGGCTTCCTATAATCTCCAGATCAATGGGTTCTCCAAAGGCCTCCTTTTGAGCCAACATCTGTGAGTAAATCACATAAAGACCTGGAGGAAGCAACTCTGCTGAATGGTGCTGCTTTAATTTCTTTGTATGATGAAGTTCTAGCTGGTTTTGTACAGGCAAAGAGGCTTTCTTAAGAGACTTCAGATGTGAAGGGAGACTGGTCAGGAATTTCTTTCTGTTTGCAATAGTCTCCAAAAGGATTTTCTTTTGCTGTTCCAATTTCTCATGAAGTTTACAGAGTTCTTTGCGCTGATAAAAAATTGCAAATAATAATTGTAAGCATATTTTGTGCTATTTGCAAGAAAACTCAAAAAAGGCAGATTATTAAAACAATCATAATAGATAAATGGACCTGTGAAAGAATTTTTCAAATCTAACCCTATGTTCAGATGAGTCGTGAGTGAAAATAGAGAAGAATATGTAGAGGAAGGCGATAGGATACAAATACCAAATTTTTGATTGTTTGCTTGAGAGGAAAAAGGGAAGGACATAAGCTTAAATGTGGGCTATACATAAAAACACTTCGCCCCTAAGTTGTGGTGAAATTGGGAGGAAGCCTGATTTTTATTTCCTTTTTTTGTCTGGTTTTTTATAAATTAAATATTTTTAAGACAAAAATGTAATAATTTTATGCTAAGAAAAAATAATATAGTAAAAAGTTTGAAAAAATTTGATTATTAAAAAAAATTGTATTTGATTTATTTATTTCTACTTACTCTTCCACTCATCCAAACAAGCAGAGATAAATTTCTCTAACACTTTCCTTCTTATTTCTATTCATCCAATCAATTTACCTCTTTCACTCTATTTCTTTTATCCTTCTGTGATTCCTATTTCTTTCTGCTTTACTTGTTTCATCTCTATTTCATTTTTAGGATGTGTTTGGAAGAACTTGTTTACAGGTTATTTAGCTTATCTTATGACATAAGATACTTATTGAAAAGATTCACAAAATTGGTATGATGACACTCATTTAACAGGTAAGCACAACATACATGGTTCCAAATAGAATGAGAATCAAATCCATACGGCTTTGTTTGGGAGTTAGGAGGGGAAAGGAAGAAAATAAATTCAAGGGGAAGGGAGGGGAAGGAAAGGGAGGAAAATGAGGGAAGTTCCTTCCTCCTTGTTTGGGAGTTAAAAATATATTAAAAGAGGAAAATTGAAATTTAATAAGATGTTAAATGTGAAAATTATATAATTTAAATATAAAAATATATTAAAAATATATTTTAATATATTTTTTAATTTATAGTTAGGGTAGGATAGTAATTTTAATTACTTTTCTTTCTAAAAACCCCCAAATTGGGGGAACAACAATTTTTAGGCTTTGGAGGATTTCAGAAGAGTTTTAAAAATCCTCAAATCCTTCTCCTCAAAAATTAAAACTCTCAAACAAGGAGATGTCACCACCTAAACCTTTCCCTTACCTCCCTTCCACTCTAAAATTCCTCTCCCAAACAAAGCCTACATGTCTCAAAAAACATAAAGATGCAGCAGCAAAAACCTCGTTTGTGTTTATCCTACAATCCTTTTTCACTATAAGAGCACTAACTTATAGCCAAGGTTTTAAAAACCAGTCTGCAACCACAATTTCAGACACAACATCAAGGTTTTGGGGGTCTCTGGCATCATTTGTCCGCAATTTCCCTATCCAGGATCGGTGTGAAACCACGATCACAATTTAAAACCTTGCTTCTAGATTATCAATGCGAAACTTATATTGAGGGCAGAGGCACACTAGTGACACTACATAAACTTTTCCTAGAAGCCATAATGCACACTTATTTCTCTGTCATCAATTAAAATTTTCAATCAACCTAATTGCAAATTGTGAAGCACACTCCCTAGGCTAAATTTTTTGCCAGAGAATATCACATAGTCACCTGGAATAGCTCGAAATCGAGCCTTCTGAGCATGAGATTGTGCGCGGCATCGTTCGACAAGACGGAGTCCTGGATATCTTGAGGAGCGTCGCGGAAAAAGTCCTCCTCAGGAATAAGGTCAATGTCAGGATATTTGGACTTGAAGTCTTTGCAGGCCTTGATCGCCTTAACGTAGTGGCTTTTCTCGTACATGAGGTTGTGAAGCTGCAGCGTGGTAAAATCCACCGGCGCCTTGGCACGCTCCGTTTCGGTTTTCACGCAATCTTCCTCCAGCAAAATACTGCGATTTGCCTGAAAACAAGAATAAAGAGAGTTAGAAACCCTAAATTAGAGAATGAGAGTGGAATAATTGAGTAGAGTAGAGTACCTGACGGAGAGTGATGAAATGTAGGAACATTTGAGTAACGAGATCTCGAAGGAGTTGCTTGGGTTTACCCTCTTTTTTAATGGAGAGCATATCGGCGGCGATGCTCTCCACGGAAGCCTTGCTGTTGCGCAACATTTCGTAGGGAGATTCCTCCGAATTGTGCGGTTCTGGAGATTGCTCCTCTTCCTCTACACCGCCAATTGATCCCTCTTCAATCTCACCGTCTTCCATTGATTCTCTTCCGTGTCACAACCTTGACCTAAACCCCTTTTGTTCCGCTTCCCACCTTTTAATTTAAACACAATGAATGGGAGAGAGAACTGATTTTCTCACGAATTCAAATTGTGAGGCTTCGTCTGGGAGCAATGCTAATGCTTCATCAATGTGTCTCGCAGTCGCAGGGCAGGGTTTTGTTTTGAAGGTTTACGTTTGTTATATTTTTCGAAATGTTTAAATGATTAAAGAAAAAATAAAAACATTTTCACATGCAATAAGTCTTACTGTGTACAAAAATTACAAATGATGGCAATAAAGCATGATATTGTTCAAATTACTACTTAAATCCGGCCAACCTTAGTGCGTTGTTGCATGTAATAAGAGTTTGAATCCAATTAATTTAGAGAAATAATCAATTTACTTATTACTAACGATTATAAATTAAATAAATAATTGCTTCCCTTGGAAATAATTGTTATTAAACACGTTACTTATTATTTTCTTATTTTTATAAAAATCTTACATACAAATGATTTAAGAGGTGACCTTCTTTTTTAACCAAAAAGAGGTCACCTTTTAGTTTAATTCATAAAAGTAACTTGTGTGATAAATAGTTGATGAAGTAAATAATGGATAATTACAAGAAAAAAAGGAAAAAAATATTTTTTATTTATCAATAATTGTTAATATAAATGTTATGTTACTTAAGTTCTTGATTAAGTGATTTAAAATTCAAATTGTTAATAATCTTTTGTTATGGAATAATCATATTGAGTGTAAGATATTAATCTTATGTGTACTTATCATCTTTGATAAAAATTTGTCATTCTTTTTAATGGAGACAACTTTGTATAAATATCATGATTATAACAAAAATATATACATTTATCTTGTATTATTATATAAATTAAAATGTTATTTTCAATTTCTTTTAGCAACAATTTTATCTAATCGGTTTTTCTAAAACTCCTTTAATTCTTTTTTTTTCAAGCATAAAGCTAACAAAATTTAAATTTTTAACAAAAACTAAATATTTTGTATGTAATAAAATATGAGTTTAATAGTTATGTATATCTAAGAGGGACAAGGGGAGCAAGGGAGGCCTTGAGATCCTTTAGAGCATCTTTAGTGTAAGATCTTGAGTTTAAGATCTGATCTTCATTAAATCTTCCAATAAAGGAGTTGAGGAGATCTCCAACATGGAGGATAAATTATGATAGAAGATTTTTTTAAGATCTGCACATTGTTTAAAAAAGAATAATTTTTTTCTCTTTCCTTAATATCTCAAAATGAGATCTACCATTAAATAAAAAAAATGAAAGAGATCATGAGAAATCTTTAATTCTATTTAGCAATGTGAAGTTTACCAAAAAGTAATATAAGATCCCAATTTAAAATCTACCACTAAAGATGTTCTCATACGTATAAGAAAAAAATCAAATAAGAAACTAGTGAGGAAAATATATAATAAAATTAAATTTTTGAGTTAATATATGTTGAATTTTTTCAAGTAGTAGATCATATACAGTTAAATATATAATAAAGAAAATATATAATAAAATCATATATAATTTTACACATAAAATTAATTATATTTATTTAAAAATTATTTATTAAAATTAAATATTTAAAATTTTGTGTCAAAAATATTTTGTCCCCCTTTAATACACTTCTAGATATGTCTATTTATATCGTAAAATAAATTTATTTTATCGTTCAATTACAATTCATATTTAATATGAATTTTAGAATAATTATAATAAAAATCAACAATTTACACATTAACATAAATGAATTCGTTTACATTAAAAATTTAATTATATCTACCTAGTAATAGTTAGCTAAAC
>PYAF01000074.1:131565-175952 GCA_007407185.1 Glycine tomentella
AAATTAAATATAAAATGTTTATCCAATTCTTTAGATTAACATTTTTTTTATATTTAGATAATCATTTTAAGCTAAAAAAATATGTATTATTTTCTATATTTAATTTTATTTTCTATCATTTTAAGCTAAAAATTCTGTATTATAAAATGATATTGTGAGACAAGAAGTAAATAATTATTAAAATCAGTATTATTTTCTATATTAAATTTTTTAAATATTTTTTACATATTAAAAAAATAAGGATCACGTCACCTTGGGGTAAAACACTAGAAATAGTTTCTTTATTTTAATTGAAGTGTTGGATTATTTAAATAATGATTTAAATATATATAATTAGTAACCGTGGCGTTGATTTCTCTCTCATTAGAATAAATTTTATAAAAAAATATATTAAGTTAATATAATAATAAGAACTTATTAAACAAAATTAATGACATGGTATAGGATAAACATTTTATATTTAATTTCACTAAAACAATTATCATTTTATGGTATATATGTACAATAATAATTAATTAATTAAATTAACAATAAAATATAAAAGTAAGATTCATTAAATATGTTGGAAAAATACATAATTTTTTAGACATAATTTTATTTTATGAAATAATAAAAGTGTTTAAAATATAAAAATTAATCTGTAAATATATTTTTAATTAAAATATTTGATCTTATTTATACTCGTGCATGCACGGATGAAAACTAGTATTTTAAAACAATTTTTCTTTATCATGCAGTTTATATATATAAAGAGATAGAGAGAGAGATTCATTTACATGTCCTGCAAATTATGCAGGAATTCTTGACACCTAAATAGGAGTGGCTTGCTATGTAGCACCGACACCGACACGTGACACGTGACATGATACAACTCGATTCTTCGACACATCAATCTATAAAAATTATGGATTTTGACACGTTGGGACACGTTTTAATATTAAATAATATTTTTCATTTATATAATATATATTCCATTTAAAATATACTTGGTTGAATTGAAACTTCATAAATAAATTCCCAGATCAAAGTAAATTGTATTAATAAAAAAATGTGTAAATAGCAACCAATTAAATTAAAACACAAAATCCAGTTTATAATTAAAAAAAATAGCCAAAGGAGTATAGTTAGCAAAAAAGAGGTGCACGAAGCAAATCCGACCCAAAAAGAAAAACCTAATCCTTCTGTATATAAAAAATCATGTCTTCTCCCTCTTCAAATTAGTTGCCGCTGCTCTGCTGCTCCATTGCTTATTGTTGCTGCGCCGCATTGCTTGTTGCTGCGTCTTTGCTTACGTGCGTGTGCCTTCCGCTTCCTCCTTCCTCTTCCTCTTCCACTTCAATGCTTCTGCTTCCTATTCCACGTTATCGGAGGCGCGATTAGATGGTCAACGCGTCGGACACGGTCAAATTCGCGTGTCGGAAATGGTCAACGTGTCGGGGTTGTTGACCTCGTGTCGGACACAGTGTCGAAGAGTGTCGGCGCGTGTCGAGGTGTCGGACGCGATTCTCCTTGCATATTCATGTGTCCGTGCTTCATAGGTGGCTTGCGAGGGAACCGAGGTCGGAGTGTCTTCAAAGCTTGCATCATAGAACCTTTATCTCGTCTTGGTCAAAATCATACCAGAATAACCACTCCATTGTTTACCATGTTCTGCTCTTGTCTAAGTATGAAAATCATTTTTCTAGTAGTGACAACCCGGTTTACCTTTTTAAAATCTCAACCACTAATTTTAAAAACATTAAATCTCACGGCTCACATTATTTTAAAACGTTTCATGAAATCCATTAAATTCATCCTAAAAAAATCAATCGAAATCTATATGTTGTTGAATACCAAAAGATTTTTTTAAATTATAAAAAAATTAAATTAAATGTCAATGAATTTTATTGAATTCCTTAAAAAATCTTAATTTTCTTGATTGAATACCACAATATTTATTTTTATTATTTAAAAATCTTGATTAAATACCTAAAAAAATTTATAAAAAAAAATTTTTAAAATATTTGAAATCCTAATTAAAAAATACACCCCTAGAAATAATTAAATTCATTTATCCTTACTTATGACTTGTGATATGAGATATGGAATATAAATCTGTTATTTTTTATTATAGCTATTTTTACAAATTGCAATAATTTTCAGATAACTTATACTTTATATTTGATGATATTTATATTATTTAAGAATAGACAAACTATACTTACATGTTTAATGAAATTATATTAGTTCTCGTATGTTTTTGTTTTGGGTACATACTTCTTACTCGTATCTGAGTTAGATACTAAAATAATACCGTACTTGAAAGAGAAGCTTATCTCTGACGCGCTTACGCGGAGCTTGTCTAACATCATTCACTTTGTTATTTTCTTTCTCATCTAAAAGGTCCCAAAACTTCCCGTGAGGCATGCACCGACAGTTGGATTAGATCTCTTAATTTTGTACGTGGAAGGAGCTTTTTCCGGTAAATATTTCTAAAAACATGATTTAATGCATTATTTACCGGGACCAGCTTTTTCCTGCCAGATCTCCAGATCTAGCCAAATGCATTTTCCTGTAAAAAGATTACAAATATGACAAAGCTGCATTCAATTTTCCCTAAACAATATAGAAAGGTCCGAGTGGGACTCGCTCATCACATGTGCCACTCCCACACATCTAGTGATTGTTATTATATAATTTCAGACCATTACGAGTTTTAAATTCTGATTAATTTTCAAGTGACATATAACCGAAGATTTCATTTTATGAATTAGATAGATATTGCTCAAAATCATGATGGTGGGGATCATATAATAATTTCTGTACATCGAGAGCAGTTTTTATTTTTTAAATGAGGGAAATCAATTTTGGCGGGACGGTACTTGTTTTGTGCCAGCAATTCCAGCCAACGAACTCTGTCAGGTGCACCTATGACCATGATAATTTCGCAACCAAACAAATCCACGGTCAAGGTATCAAGTTGCTTTTTATTTCCATTTTAAATTATTCATAAAACAAGATAACAGAGATTGTTAGCATGAAGAAAGAGTATTAGTAGGCACAAGACTTTTTTTCTTCGCTAGAAGGCCGTACTTGTCCTTTTCCATGGTCCATACTCTATCCTGTATTCCTGTAGCAAGCATAGCTTGCAACAGAAATGCCTGCTTTGTTTAGCATTAGGCAAAAAGTGACAATAATACACAAAACCGCCATATTAATATTGTTATTGTAATTGTCACGCTCTTTTTGCTAATGACGAAACCGAATCTCGTGACTGTGGTTAATGTGAATGCGAGGGAGCCAAAGGCAATGTGCTAAGTTAGTAGTTAGTAGTTCGACAATGGCGGAGTTAGGGTTTCAGGAACGAAGCTCGTGGAGAGTGGGGCTGAGAGCGCGCGATAGCAGCCCAGACTCTGTGGTTTTCACTCTCGAATCGAACTTGAGCCTCTTCTCCTCTGCGTCCGCGAGTGTTGATCGATGCTCCTTCGCATCTGATTCACACGATCACGACTCTTTCGTCTCACTGGTTAATACTCTACTCTCTATCGTATAGATATACATACTCTTCTTTTACAAACACTGAATGATTAGTGGAAATTATTGAGTTTTTTGTGTGTGTAGTGCGGTGGTGGTGTGCATCATCATAATAATAATAATAATGGTGAGAGAATGTAGTAGGAGTACTTGTTGTTGGTGTACTGTTTAGGAATAATGAGGTTAGGTTTTTGAGTGTAATGATGTGAAACTGAAAGGTCGTATCTAAGGTTGAAAAAAGATTTGAGGTTGGTCCATTGTTGTGGAATTTTTCGCAGCAGCATTTGGCAGGGCGTGAGCGTGAGGGCGATTTTGCTCACACCGATATCTGGAGTGGTCCAGCTCCAAACCCGAACGACTCTGCAGTACGCAACAAGAAGAAGCACAGTCGTTTAGGGAGAAAGAGAGAAAAAAAGGCTAAAGGTACACCTACGTACACTACTACCCCTCATCTAGTTTTTTTTTTTTGTTTTTTGTTGGGAAGGAAAAGATTACAAACACGCCACGAGGGCTTTTAATTTCAGAAAAATTGACTCTCTCTAGCGTATCCAAATTGCAGTTCAAGATGATGAAGACAGCGATGCTGATATTCAAGAACCCGTGGAGTTGGATTCTGGCAGAAACTCTTTCTCTTTAGCCCTCAAAGGTACCCCTGAAAGCTTAAAGGTCTTGCTCCCTTTTCTTTACCGGCTTGTTTTTTATTTTTTAACAATCCCATCGTAATTATCGCTTTTTCTCGTTGTCCACTAAGAATGTCAAGACAGGAGATCAAGATCTGAAGCCTTGTTGAAGAAGGCTGCTTCTTTGGATCTGAACAATGCCTCTGGCTCTGGATCTTCGCCGCGCCTTCAAACATTGAAAAAGAGTTCCATTTCTTCTCGAAGGTCTGGTACTGCCACTTTCCCTAGTCTTGGTACACCCAATTATCGCGTTGCAATGCACAAGGGATGGAGCTCCGAGCGAGTTCCCTTGCATGCAGGTGCTACTCGGAAGCACGTTTTGCCGTTCAACAATGGGAAAACATTGCCGTCAAAGTGGGAAGATGCTGAGCGGTGGATTCTCAGCCCTGTTTCGGCAGATGGCACGGGTAGGGCCTCGCTTCATGCACCCCTGAGGAGGCCAAAGTCCAAGAGCGGTCCTCTTGGACACCCTGGTGTTGCGTATCATTCTATGTATTCGCCGGCTGCGCCGGTGTTTGAAGTGGGCAATGGGGGGAGTTTTATGGAAGGTTCTCCGTTTACAGGTGATGGGTTAACAATCTGCTCCAGTGGCCATGGTGGAGCTCTTTCCGTGAGAACAGAACCCTGCATGGCACGCTCAGCAAGTATCCACGGATGCTCTAAGATACAGAGTCAGTCATCATCAACGCCCCTCCAAGGTTATTCTTCTATGAACTTAAGTGTTTGGTAAACTGTTCAATTAAGCACTTTTTTTTATAAATTTTGACTACTTATGCTATAAATTTCACAATAAAACTTATTGGAATAAATTAAAAAGTTAGTTAAAATAAGCTTAAAAATATTTTATGAGAGTCATGAGCTATTTCCGTAAATTCTATAAAGTTTTTGGTAAGCTCTTTTAAACAACCCCTCCTCATTTGTGCAAAATTTGATTGATAGTGAAAGATTACGTTGAAGTGGTGACCTGAAGGGATTGACTTGGATAAAATTGAAATGAATTCAAATTGCCTGACTTTCAATGAACTCATTGTATTCTGCGAAGTGTAGCCATACTTGGTTTTGTATTTGGCCTTTTTATAAGGTCACATGGATGGAACAAATGATTTTCGTTAGACATTAATGATTGTTTGATAGTTGAAATGACGTGAGGTAATAAACAATTTTTATTCATAACGGTGTCACCACAAGTATGCTTCTGTGCATCTGAATCTGATTTTGCATTCTTCTTGTTGGTTCTAACTCAGAGGATAAGTTTGGTGGGTTCAAAGATGTGGGCACCAATGTGTCCCGTGCTGCTTCAAGGAGGGACATGGCGACCCAGATGAGCCCACAGGGTAGCTCACGCTCCTCTCCTAATCTGAGGCCTTCTTTCTCTGCCTCCAGCCCATCAACCTTGCCTGTCACAGAATTGCGGACTGTTGGTTCCTCTAAAGTGGATATTAGGGATGTGCAGGTAGATGAACACGTTACCGTGACAAGATGGTCCAAGAAACATAGGGCCCTATTCACTGGCAGAGGCTCAGAACAAGTCGAAAGCTGGAAAAAAGAAGAACTAAGCACTCAATCGTCAATTTGGGACGTTTCTGAAACGTCAAAGCCTGCCTCAAAGTATGTCTACCTTGACTTTTTTCAATTCTGTTCAATTTATCTGATAAACTAAGGATATACTGATTCAGGACAACTTGCACATGAAAATCTGAAGTTAATGGGGTGATGTAAAGGATTTGCTATCAAGTATTTTTGAAGTTCTCTCTGTAAAGTCAAATATTTCACTTTCACTCCATTCTTATCCAATTACTATGAGCTTCACAAAATGAAGGATCCTGCGTGGCTCATGCCAGGGCAAAAGTAATTGGGGTTTGTGGAGTTTATGGCGATGAATTTACTAAATTAGCTACATATTATTAGCCTAGAAATGATTCAATTAAAATGCCAAGTGTGCTGGAGTTGTCAAATATTCTCTGTATTACCGTTCAACAATGATTGAAGATGCCCATCCTAGACAATTAAAACAAGGAAGTTCAGAAGTTTAAATCATTTAAATATGTTCGTTTTTATCTCTGAGAAAACTCCTATAATTTGCTGGCATAGAAATCTTTGTACAAACTTCGTATTGCTTCTAAACTGCTAGATATTTTTGTTTGTCCAGGACAAGAAGTGAGGAAGCCAAAATCTCTGCATGGGAGAACTTGCAAAAGGCAAAAGCGGAAGCAGCAATACGGAAACTAGAGGTTGCTTCCTAGTTCCTAGTGAATAGTGATTACTTTATTTTGAGAATTCCGAATAAGTAATTTGCTAAAAATATTTACTCTGAAGAAAAATAACCACTATAATGATTATGGTGATTATTCTTCCTTTGTAATAAATATTTAGATTAAGGAGTTCAGCTTTTGGAATTCACCCTTCTTTCTTTTGAGTTGCTGAAATATTTTCCGTCGCTCAGTTTCATTTGGTTATCGTCAGTTAGTTGTATGTCCGTTAGAGTGCTTAAAAAATGCCTCTTATTTTTTATGTGTAAAACAACCTTTTTTTTATTAGACAAAACTTAGATACAGTATTATAATGCCGTTCTCTAATCAAAACATTTCATCTTGAAAATTGCGGTTGATTTAAGTCACTGAGACATAAGCAATGGTGACTAAGATGAAATGTCGATTTTGATTGGAGTATGGTACTGAGAATATCTATGGTGCTCATTTAAATTTTATTCTTTTTTATTATGATGCACAAATCATACATTATTTGGAGCATATATCATCCATTTATTTAAAAATAAAGAAGAATTAGAATGGAGAGGGAGCAGAAACAAACGGATCCTGATTGTCATTATTCACTATTCCTTTTTTCTATTTCAGATGAAATTGGAAAAGAGGCGAGCATCCTCTATGGATAAGATTATGAACAAGCTTAGATTGGCCCAGAAAAAAGCTCAGGAAATGAGAAGTTCAGTTCCACACAACCAAACCGATCGGGTTGTAAGAACTTCACACAAGGCTTCATCATTTCTTAGAACTAGCCAGATGCGTTCTTTGAGTGGTTGTTTCACTTGCCATGCCTTTTAAGCATTCTTTCATGTTTGAGTGATGGTGGGTAAGTTTCTCTGCAAACCTTGTTCTAGTTTAGAAATCACCTCTTTTGTAACTCTTGAATTTGGGTTTGACAGTTCATAAAGCAACACGCTCTCTCATATACTAATAGTCTACTATTTTGAAATTTTAAAACTTCTGATTTTCATCAATGTACTTGAGATTTCTGATAAATGAAAAGGTTTGGTTGGTAGTTGGACGCTCTTGCTTCATTCTCTAACATTCTACCTCTATTTTTTCCCCTAGTTTTGATAGGCTCAATTTATTATTTCCTTTGCTACTTGTCTAGAAAATTTTGCACGAATGACTTCCTTGTTCATTCTTATGCATTTTGATACAAAGACATTTACATCCTTGACCAGGTTTCTGAAGGATTCAAATGGGCCACATGTTAATGATGGAAAGGGGCACAACAGTTGACAAAATTGGTGTTGTCGCCTTTTGCAATCCATGGCACCTTCTTTGAAAGTCTCAGATATCATAAAATCTAAGCCCCATGTTCGGGAGTTGGGATTCAATGCGTAGCAATATTTGTAAGTAGGCCAAATTTTAAAAATAAGATCTTTTGTATTTTTTCTCTCTCCTCTCTACATGATTGTGTGCTGTTCAAAACTTCAAATGTAATCTATCTATCTTATAGTTGAACGAGATCGAAAAGCAACCACAATATCATTTCGTTCTTAAAATTTGCTCCCACGCGTCATTTCCCCCCTTTTATTTCATACATTTTTTTCTTTCCTATTTCTAGCTAATTTTGCTTCTCTGGTACTAGTTTTCATCTGTGTTATCCAAAATCTGCTATTTTTTCTCGAGATATACTGTGTTAATCGGGAAGGGTGCATGAACAGAATTCGCTTCGCACCATTGGTTTGAGTTTTGGAAGGCAAATTCTTTTTAAAAAATAGAAGAGCATTTGGTGTTAAACCAGTTGTGTTTTTGAGTTAATGAGAATTTCGATAAAATTAATTTTGAACTGTTAAATGAAATTATGAAGTTGAAATTCCTCTTATACAAGATTTAATATAAAACCAAGTGTCATGGTTGGAGAATGAATGGATCATAACAGTCGTAATGTGACAATTGTTGCTGGCAACGGTCATATGAGCCAATCATCTCTGTAGTCCTAAGACTTCCAGAATTTACTAGACCGATTAAGATATGATATTAACAGTGTCTTAAAGGCAGTAATCAATGAATTAAATGTTTTTCTTTATTAAAAATCACGCTAAAAGCGTATTAGTATTAGTAATTTTTTTTAAGAAAATACTTTTAGTTTTATAACTATGCTTAGCATTCTCCTAAATATGTTTTGTATGACTCGCAAGAACAGGTTAAGTATTATTTATTGGCTCCTACACAACCTGGATAAATTAGTAACGTTGAATTTGAGTACAGCACAGGACTCATTCACATTTCATGTATCTGCCCTTGGTCATGGGTGAAGTGTTAATCTGGCCGTCCTCTTGCCCTTTTTCACCAATCAATTTGAAATAATTTTTCCAATACTAGTTCCGAAATCATTTGTGGCAGTTGTATACGTCAACCAAACACAATTTCTCTCACCATTATTGTGCGCATTGCGCAACACTACACGAACTCAATAATTTGTAATAATCATTCAGTGCTTGTAAAAGAATATACGGTAAAGTTTACACGTACTTATTTTCTGAGAAAAAAGAATAAGAAACAAGTTGGGCTATGAAGTTTGTTTGTTTATTTTTTCTAGTCCACCATTTGGAATTCAGAAGCGTTCAGAGACTGCCCCCTGACGGGCTTTTATTGTCAATCTACCTTTTAATGGTATGGGCTAAACCCATTTCAAGAATATCTGGTTCTATGAAAAGATAGATTGAACACCAACTTAGTTAGTCGGTTTTAAATCCTATAATATTCTAAAACAAAAATCCAAAGAACTCATTGTAGATTTATAATGACTGTATTACTAGTTTAATTTCTGTTGAACGAAAACTATACTAATGGAGGTAATTTCAACATCTACTTGTTAGTATATGCCAATTTTTTAATATATTTAATTTTATTTAAACTTATGAAAATGATTTATAAATTTTTAAATAAACTCTATGTAATTTGTTTCAATAAATTTAATACTAAAAATAAAAATAATCCTACTATTTAAATACTACTCTACTGATTAAAGAAATACTCCTACTTATCTAAGTTATTTATCCACAAACTTTGTTATATCCAATCATCAATGGCATTTTGTAGTTGTTCGAATGGATGCAATTACTGGAGGACCACTTATCTTATCATCTGATGGTGATCAGGACAAAAGTCAACGAAGAGATGACAATCCAGTAATTAACTAATATAATATTCAAATAATTTTATTATAAATAAATATTAATTCTATTTCATAAAAATTATATATTAAAATGAACCTCAAATTGGATACATTTATCCTACATTTGTTTGGTAGGAGAATAAAAAATGGAGAGGAGAGAGATAAGGTGCAAATATCAATTTTCTATTGTTTATTTGAGAGAAGAAATAAAAATATTTAAGTAATTTTTTATATCATAAAAAATAAAAAATAATGTTATGTTAAGAAAAAATAATATAGAAAAGGATTATAATTTTTTTCGTTAAATTTATTTTATAATTATTATAATTTTTTTTATATATAACGACTTATTTATTTTCACCGACTCTTTTACTCATTCAAATGCAAAAAAAAAAAAAAAAAAGACTTTTATTTTCTATTCTTTTTGGAAAGGTAGAGAAATAGAACAAGACTACAAAAGTACTGCTCGGATTTATTATTTATTATTTTGTTACATAGTGTTCTCGTTTTGTTTGACTCATGTCAACACCTTATCTAATTAAAGACGTGAACATGTTATGTGCTGTTTCCTTTCACTACACATCGAATTTTCTTTCAGAGCTTAAAGCTGTTGGTGAACATTGAATTCTTCATCTTCGCGTCAATCAAGAGAAAGAAATTGGATAAATGTTTTGGGTCTAGAACACATATCACATAACCGACGGGACGAAGCAAGAATGAACATTGAACCAAAAGATTAGATTGTGTCAATGTGTCAAGTTCTTCTCCCCAAGATACGCTACAGAATCCAATCCTTACCCACCAATAACTTTATTTTATACAAAAAATTTGTTCGTATATCGATCATTTACTTTCGGTTTGGTCGTATCCTCTCTACTCGTTTATATATACTATCAGTAGACGGGAAAACTAATGAAAACTTACAACGATTTAACTGACTAAAATGAAGAAACGAATCGTATAATATAAGGACAATTAGTACTATATAACGATCATCGGCGAAATAAATGTATATGTTTGGAAAATGTAGTTTTGGATTATCAAATAATCCAAGTACACGTTTAATCGACATGTATGATTATTTTGGATTTTTATAAGCAAATAAATTTATTAAAGATGTAAATAAATGACAGCACGAAAATTGTTCATCTATATACCAGAAAGAAAATGAATACATAAAGTTTTACATAATTGATACTTTTAGAAGTTTATATAACTTGTTTCACTGAGGGAAAATATATTATAGAAGCAATTAACGCGACTTCTATGCGGGTCAAATGAGTGTCTCCAAAATATCAATTAATCCAACATACTAGAGAGATATTTTAGTTTATTTCACGTGAGATATTGGATATTTAATTGAGAAGATATCTGAGTGTGAGGGGCAAAGGTTTAAACTCTACCCTGGAATTACAGACAACTTGGCCTCCCCTCAAGTGAACCAATTAAACTATACAAGATGAGAGATGTTGGCGTCGCGACAAGACAAGCACATGGCGATTCTGATAATATCTTTCTTTCTTAATTAATATTTCTTCAACCTCTGCTGATATATATATATATATATATATATATATACACCACCGTATTTCTAGCTAGCAACATAGCAATATACGTACATACTCTTTAATTTTATTGCCTGAAATTCACTCAATACGTATTGCTTAGAACTGATGAGAAACTTGAAGGCGAGAGTTTTTCTATACGCAATATTTAAACTTAAGGCCTTAAAAGAAATTCAAAATTACTTTAGGCCTAATCTGCATGCTGGGCTATCTCGGCCTAAAGCATTTTAACCCCTTAATCACGTATAATTATTGACAGGAAGGAAGCAACAATCATCTGCAAGTAAAATTATCCTGTCGTTACATTAAGGCAGAATATCTTTGTTCACAAGAGGCTCTAAGCTTAGTACCAGGAAATCTAGCTCATCTTTGATTCCTATATAGATGATGCTTGCTAGTAATTAACATTTTGTTTAACATGATGACAAAGTTTATGAAGGTAATGTTTTGTTGGGCATAACTCATATTCTCTGACTCCCACAATACGAATACATGAGTGATATTGTAAATTTATATCGTGTTATTTTTCTAAAAATTATTGTAACCCTATTTGCCAAATAATAATAGAAATAATCTCTCAGTTGTCGACGATATAAACATACTTGTTGAATCTCGTAATCATGTGTATGCGCTTTTACTTTGATTTTAAAATTTCTGTAACTATTGCTAACACAATCTATTGAAGCTATTGGTTGTTGTTTTCGATCGAATTAGGCTTAGACCGGGTTTTGTTTTTTGATGTAGCCTCACACTTGGCTATGTTGGCAAGGTAGAAACAAACTCAAAGTTGGGTTATCCATTATGAAAAATTGTTTGGAGAAATAATTAGAGTATTGAGGTATTATATATCCGACGTGGATGCAACGGTTGTGCAAGCAGATGGAGATCACGTGTCGAGTGGTGACGTGGAAGACGTCATCACCGTGCCAGATCGTAAACTCAACCACCGCAATCCTGTCAGATAATCACGTGGATTTCTCATGCATCCTTTCCTTCCTCCTCAATCCCCGTGCTGTGCTCTACTCGATCATTTTCTTTTGCTGCTAATTGCTAATGCTATTATGCTACCCTCACACACAACTCCATGCACTCAACATTCACACTTTCGCTGCTAATTCGGTTTGGCCTATCCTGTTGTTTTTGGAAGAAATCAAAATATATATTTTAAACTTGATGCAAAATTTCATAACAACTCGTTGATGTGAAGAATATAAGTTACATATGTTTGTGTATACTAATACTCCTATAAATGTTATTGATAATATCCCCTAGCTAACCTATTTTTGCACTAACAAGACTACACCTTACAGCTCGCATCATGCTCTTTTACACCGTGTCCAGCATTTGTCGTCTTCAACTTTTTTAAGCCTCGGAAACCCAGACCAGCGACCCCCCCATTATGGCCGTACAGGTGTTCCAAACACCACCAACATAATTTCTTCCCATTGCTCCCTAATTAAAATATAACACGTGGAATTTTAATTGTGCCATATCACTAAGTCAAATTAATTAATGTGCCATCCTGTTGGACAGTAATATTATATATCCCCTTTTCTCTGTCTTTCTTTCGTTTTTTTTTTTTCTTTCTCTTTTCTCTTTTCTGTCTTCCATGTCTCGTATTTGCTCCCATATTCCTATTAGGGAGACTCTGCAAATTAACTCAAATTTAAATAATATCAATATGTTCTTATCTTTTTATTTTTATTTTTTTCTTTCCCTGAAAAAGAAACTCATTATACGCTTCTATTTTTTTTTTTGGTCAAGTTTCATTGCCCTTGAAATTGTACAACAAAAACTTGACGCCTTACAAAGAAGAAGGAGAGCATAAGTGAATGGGGAACAATTGAAAATTCGTTGCAATAAATAATTTGATTATTGATAACAAGTTGACACTAGAAGTGGATTTCATTTAAAAGTAGAATCTAGGCTGAATTGCGATGAGGCGGGCAGCATACATATAATTAATCCCAGAGTATTGATTAAGTAGCTAGCTAGTTGTAGTGTTGTAGACACTAAACGGGCTTAATGATATGTATGGTGCATATTCTCCATGTTCGGAGCTTGGTAAGGTTTACTAGGCAGAGGAAAATAAGGGGTGGAAGCAACAGGGAAGCCTATCTGGCCTGAAGCGTTAAGTGGCCTAATATTGTTGTTATCGGAGGAAGCGCGTTCGAGTGACTGAACCTGCGTTTTGAGAAACTTGACGTAATGAATGGCCTCATCCAACATGGAAGCAGTGTCCATCTTAGTTCCCCCGGGGACCAGTCTCTGCAGTATCCTTATCCTCTCGCTTATCCTTTCTCTGCGGTGCCGCGCCGCCACGCTCTGTGGATCCTTCGATATCTTCACGTTCCTCCGCTTGGGCGCCTTCACCGACTCCGGGTCTATATGTATCGGCTGCATCGCCGCGATTCTGAATATCATCTCCCTCATCGCCGCCATCGAGTTCCGCTTCTCACCTCCGTAAGGGTTTGCATTTGCACCCTCATATTGTTGTTCTTGTTCTTGAAGCATTATTGGGGTAGTAGGCTGGTTATTATTGGAGAAAGAGATTGTGGTAGTGGATGCTGGCAAGTGTGTGAATGAGTATGAGGAGGACCAAGGTATGGGACTAAGAGGGCTATTGTTATTAATTAAATCTGCTAGTTGCATAGTGTTGCGTATATTGTTGTTGTTGTTGTTGTTGTTGTTACTGTAGAACTCTTCTGATGGGGGATGAAATCCTTCCATGCTGTGAGTGTATGGTTCAGAGAATTCAGGGAGGTGCTGCAACATCATCATGGTCATCATGTCCATCTGCTGCGGCTCCATTATTTACGGGTTTCACCTTGTTCAATGAAAAAAATGGGGGGGGGGGAGGGGGAGGTGGGAGGAGTAATAATAAAGTGAAAATGATCAGAGAGAGTGAGGGGGGGAAAGGGAAAAAGGATGGACAAGTATTTAAAGGGTAACTGAAAAAAGTGAGAAAAATAGCAGATGTGGTGCAGAGGGATGGGGAAAGAAGAATATATATGTAGGAGTTGAGTTTCTATCAGAATGTGCAGTACTGTGAGAACTGAGAAGGGGTTGTTAGAGTGGTGAGAAAGGAGGGACAATAGTGAAAAACCAATAAAATAGTGATATTGGGAAGAGACGACAGCAAAGGATCAACACCTGGCCGGAGGCGGTGACTCTCTACATCTTTATGCTCCTCATATATATAATGGTTCACGAATACCATCTTATATTCATGGACTTATAAACTACTAGTATTACTCAAGATATATATACCAAGCTATGTTAATTATTTAGGGTCAAGTAATTAGAAGAATGTTTTGTGATTTTTTTAATACAACAAGGATGATTATTTACTTTCGACTGAATTAGATGGAGGGAAATTAATGTTAGCAACACAATATGAAGACAGTACGTACTCTTTATTATTATGTAAATTTATAGTACATCATAAACAATTGCAAGTCTTGTTTATTATTTAATGAAATTTTACTCCTATTTTTGAAATTTTAATAAATAATAAAAATAAAATTAATTTTTATTTGGTCTCAATATAATTTTTTTTACATTTTAAACTAATAAAAATTGTATTAAGTTTTAAAATAATAATAATAATAAGAATGAAGTTAACAAATTTTTATATAATAATAATAATAATAATAATAATTTGTGACTACACGTTAGTATAGTTATTTTTATCTTTTCAATATATATTTCTCAATTAAATTCTAAAAAATGTTATGGGTGCCAAATTCACTTATTCTCTCCTTAATGTTATATCTCATGTTAAGGTAATACTTTTTATGTGTGCGTACTATCACAAAGAAATTTGAATATATGATTTCATATAAACTACTCAATCCTCTTATAATTAACTATGCAAAACTCTTAGTGGTGAGAGATTTGAGATAATATTTATGAAGTTATAGGTTCAAATTTCTATCATTATAAAAAAAACTAAGCAAAACCTGTCATTATTAAAATAAATGTATTTAATATCTTTAAAATATACAAATATTTAAATTTTTATTTAATAGATAAGAGAATTAGTAAAAAGTTGTGGGATGATATATAATTCTTTTTTCCTTTTCTTCGTTGTCATGATGTAAATTATTGTTAGTAATTTAAATTTAATAAATTATAATTTATAATTTAAATTTTAAATATGTAGTTACATTAAATATTTGAAATAAATAATTATTATTTATAATAATCTTATTCGATTTAACTCAAGCATAATTACATTCTATAAAAAATACCATGATTTGAAGAAATAACCTTTTTAAAAATAAGATCATCCCTTGATAATTCAAAGGTTTGTTAAGGATGAGAGTGTGCTACTAAGGATAATCATAGCCTAGTTATCGAATATTTATTAAGGGTTTTATTTTATTTTTACTGCGGGGTTTTAATTTATTTGATCATAACTAATCAGAGGTTTTCATTTATTCAGTTATGATAAATAATTTAATTTTTAATAATATATTTAGTTTTTACTTACTAATTATTTTATAAATGTTAAGAGAACTATTTAAAAATTATAAGATGATTAAATTACTTATTTAGCAATACCTTGTTTCCTAGCAGTGGGATGTTTGATTTTGAATATTGTATAAGCTAGGTTTTAATTAGATTTGAAATTTGTTGTCGCCAAGGTAAAAAAAGAACATATTTAGTATATGTATATGATGCAAATTACACATAAAGAGATTTAATGAATGTATAAATCTACATTATATCCGGGGGTGATGTAATCCCTAATTTCAATAAAATCATTAGTATTTGTCTTAAAATATTATATTATGTATCCTATAATTTTATATTTTATATCCTCTAATTTTATGTATTTGAACATCCTTACCAGCTCATATGTAAAAGTGAGTAAATACATCATTTTATTTTAATAAAATGCAAAAAATATTATATTTTATACCTTATAATTTTATATTTTAAACCCCGTAATTAATTTTATGTATTTGAACTTCCTTACCAGTATTTAATAAAATGCAAATATTTATCTTAAAATTTTATATTTTGTACCTCTTATCTTTGTGTTTGAATCCAATTATCTCATATAATAATGATAATTATCAATTTTTTTTAAAATAAATTATCCCCACTGATCCAAGTCCTAGATCCGTATAAAGAGTGCCGGTGTAAAGTTTTTTAAATAATTAAAGACATTAATATATTTGCAAACAAATAATTCAGGAATATAAAAAAAAAAAAAATTAATGTTTCTTAACGCCAAAATGTATGCTTTCTACAGATATTAAACCGCGCTGAAGTCATTGACCAAATTTTGAACTGAGGATTATTGAACTGAATGATATGTGAAAGAGCATTTTGCAGATGCTACGTGCCATTGAATTTGAAGGCCATGATCTTTGATAGAAAAAAGTACTAGCATATAATAAAATCTGTTTGTCCAAAATAATTATTGTCATATTTTATTGGCGTGTACATTAAATGTTATTGGACTTAGCTAGTCTTCTACGGATTAATTTAAGTAAGCATATTCATTGCACCTTGCATGTTTATGAAAAAATAATTCTTAATAATAGTACGGTTAGCACTATATGAAATTCTAAAAGAAATAATTGTTTCGAAGCAATACTATAACTGATTATAAAGAATATATTTTTTATATGTCCGGTTATAATTATTGTTTTATATTATTTTATACACATTAAGAAAATAATAAATAAATGAATAATATTTTTTTATAAAATTAATGTTATCATCATTATTTTTTTTATTTTTTGTTTATTATTAATATTATAAGAGATATAATTAAATAAAAATTTAATATTATATTAAAATTAAAATAATAATTATTTTATAACTTTGTTTTACACGACAATTATTATAAAATGGAAAAGTATATTTGTCCGTGCCTTCTGAAAGATTTAAGTGTGAGAATTTCCAACAAGATAGATAAGAGGCTCTACTAATTTAGAGATATATGCACCTACTAATAATATTTGAAATGAAAGTATTTTTAAGAATATTTTAATGGACACTTAAAAAAGAACATTTTTAACGGAAGAATCTAATTTAATTTCTTCACTCTCTTTTAGTTTTAGAACCTACATGAATTTTTAGTTCAAGGTTATTATCCCCGGTAAACCCCTGAACAGTGGCGGAACTTTAGAGAAATTATTTGAGAGGTCAAAATAATTAAAATTATACATATAAAATAAATGTAATGCTTTTGAAAATATTTTCCTTTAAATATTTAATGACACTAATTTTCATTTATTAATTATATTTTATAATATTAAAATATCTTTTTCTACTTATTAGTATTAGTAACATTTTTTAGGAATTTTTTATGACTTTTATACAATTATCTGCTATTGAATAAAATAATTTGTATGACAATATTATTAAAATGAATTATTCTATAGATTTTTCAATAATTTTAAGGAAATAATCTTTTTTTTCTTTTTCTTGAATCATAACAAATTTTGTAGAAATTTTTTCAAGAAAATGAAAAAATTCATTAAAAAAAATTTGCATTAAAAACCCATAAGAAAAATCCATACGCAAAAAAAATATAGTTTAATGAGTTTGAAAGATGAAAAAAAATTATATTTTTAAAAAACAATTAGTTAATAAAATAATTAATGTATGAAAAATATTATTAATGCTTAATATTAGCCATAAGTACTAATGTTATCAAAAGTAAAAACTTAAAATTGGAGTGTAATGACGTACAATTCTCTATAACAACAAAAACAACAACAATTCTAATAATAAATAAAATTACTAAATATTTATTTTAGTTAAAGTGTTACTCTATGTTTATTCGATGACTTAAAATTATTAAAATTGGAAAATAATCAACTTTTAAAAGAATAAGAATACTATAGAGATTTTTATTGAAACAAACTATAAACCTTGGTATCTCATAGTCCACAACTGTTTGGCCACAAGCCCACAATTTGTTTCAGGTATATAAGAGTATAATACGTTTTTTTTTTTCCTTATAGAATAGCAAATTTCAGTATATAAGCAGTAAAATGTTTGGGGGAACAAATTGTATTGTAGAATTTGTAAGGAGAATGTTGCTTAAAATTAGAAAATATTATAATGTGAGTTATAGGACTAAAATTATTAACGTAAGATAGCTAGTGAGTGGAGGCATTTGAAATGAAAATATCTTGTAATGAGAAATTGTGAACTTTCAATGGTAGTCCTTCAGTCACAATAAAATAAATTATGATTAATAAGATTAAAACTTCATCATAAATACCTAATTCTTATGAGATCATTGTTTTAACTATTATTATTACTACCTTTATCATCATTATCATTATGTTGTTATTATCAACACCATCATTTTATTATTATTATTATCATGATTTTCATTATCCTATTATTATATTGTTGTTACCATTATCGGCGCATGATATTTTGGTCATAATCACAATGATATGGTAGATGAAACTGATTTTAAGGGGGAATTTAATTTTAATGCATTTTTATTTTAGTTGGATTCCAAAATTATCATTAAAGAATATTTTTTTTGGAAAAAAAAGGGACACTAGCTAGGAAAAGCGGAAAAGAACATTCTAATGAGGTTGACATATAATTAAAAATTCCTGATTTTTCATTTACAAGCGGCTATTACATGTGAAAAAGAAAAAGAAAACTTGAACGCATACACATCTATACATAACCCACTATATAACTTACATATTTACTCTTCAATTATAGGAATAAAGATGCTTTAAATGCCTTTCTCTGATGCATGAATCATTTTCAGTGCAATTTTTCTTAGTTTAGAATACATTGAGTGGAAGTATGAAAGTGCTACCTTTGCCCTAAAATTACTTTCTTTTATAGAACCCTGAAGCCCCACGCACGTGCCAGGTGTCAGAATCTTACCAGACCCTTTTAAATGGCTAGGTGGGATAGCTTGCTAGTTGGAGGTGGGGGATCTCCTGCCGTTAGATGCAAACTGAGTTGAACACATGGCTTCCATCAAAAGGAAAGGAAAATGCTAATGCACTGTTCATTTGATGTTTAGGGTCCGTCAAATAGAACGAAAAAAATAGAAAAGAAATAAACTGAGATATTAATTTTAAATTAAAATAAAGTTCATATTATTTTACGGTTATTTTTTTTCATTATATTTTTCTGTAAGGGAACGCATTCACAATTATTTAGTACACTTTATTAACCTCCATGTGCCGCAGGTACAGTTTATGAGATCCTTACCCGTCTCATTGAAAACGGTACGCTTTTCGAGATGGATCAGTCTCTGATGGAACGGAACCTGCGTCATGTGCCGGATTTGTTAACGAACTTACCATGCATCTACAATGAACTACTTTGACTTTTGTTGAGACCTGCCCTATATATGCGCAAAACGCACTGAATTATTTCCGTTTCATTTGAAAAACAATTTTTCTTTTATTTTTAATTATAAAATTATTATTTTATTTATTCTTTTAAATTTTATATAAAAATTACTTAATTTCATTTTTTATGAAAATCTTTAAAAGCAGAAATTTAAATAAAACCAATGCAGTAACATTTTATTATTAAAAATCGAAAATCGAAAACGTTTTTTTCAAATCAATCCACCACCTTGGCTTTTCACTTTTCACCATTCACCATTCACCAACTTTGATTTGACTGCGTCACTTTGTAAGTTTTACCTAGAGATTAATTTAGTTTACTCTGGTTTCACTTGCATATAGGCATATTGCTATTAATGCGTTTCTTTTGAATAACTCATTTTGGACATTGTGATATTTCCACAGTGTATAATTGGGGCACATTTCAGTTCTTAAAGTTTATTTTCCGTATAGAATGAAGGTTCTTTAATAAAGCAGTACAAATCATGCAATATTCAATATAATATAAATATATAATGTTAATAAAATATTCACTTAAAAACAAAGTACACAATGCATATATATATATATATATATATATATATATATATATATGTTATACAGGGTAACTCTGCGCGCCGTGAACTGGTGATAATTGAAATAAACCGATTTATATGTCTAAATACATGTCTTATTCATTATGGGTTACCCAATTGGTTATGGCATGGTGTCGTAATTGTAATTGAGATGTGTGGTTATTCTGATCGTAACTTAGGAAGCGTATTATCTGATTCGGATGGTAGTTTGAAATAATGACAATTTACCTGTAAACTGCAACTTTAATCATCTTATATATCATTATCGTAATATTTTAACATCTGCAATGATATGTGTAAGACTTAATTTAATTTACATGTCATTATTTTTATCTTAACTATATTTTCAATAATATAAATAATCAATACATTAGCCTTAACTTGCAGCATATAAAGACCAATTAAGATCAAGTCACGAGATTCAACAAGTGTAGGGAAAATGCCATAAAAATTTAAAAAGAGCCAGGGGAAAGAATGATGCATGAATTGAACGTGTATTTGCGTGTTTGAAACTTGGATATTTATTGGCCATTATTTGGGTTCCGACCCGAGCGTGTGGACCCCGTGCTGCACATAATCTGATAATAGTGTGATGTAGACGTTGATAAGGGGACAAATTAGTATAATCAATTTATAAGGGACACGGTTCAATATGATAGTAGCTATGAGATTAATTTAATTGGTGGTAGAAAGAGAAAAAATATTATAAAATTTATTTTTATTAATAATAATTATTGATATATATAGATAAAAAAATTCAATATGATACGAGACATTTTGTTTCCAATGGTATGGCAACCCCTAATATAAGATTAGTACTTTTGTTGCTCATTATATTAATTTTATAATTATGACAAGCAGTTCTGTTTAACTATTCTAAAGCTTTGTGACGACTATACCTGTTTCTGATTGCATTTCAAACAATTAGAAAAATTATGGTGTAGTCGCTAGACCAATTTTTTGTTAAAAAAAATTAAGGGTTACTTGCCTGCTCCTTTCTTATTTTAAAAAATCTTTTCTGTTTTAAAAATATTTTTTTAATAAGAGTAGGTTTGAAAAATTGTTTTAAAACTAATATACATTTTTAATTTTTAGATCATCTCTAAATAATTTTACTTTTTTATTTTCAGTTTTCCATTACTCATGTTTTTCCAATACCTTTACATTTTTTTTTACAGAACACTTTTACATCTTATTTTCTCCCTTTTATGATCTAAATAAACCATTTTTAAAACTAAAAAAGAAAAACACAATTTAAATTATGCAGAAAATGCGTCTAGAATCATAACCTAAAAATTGTCCTCAATAAAATAAAGTAAATTATGACTATTAGGCAAGCAAAATAGTAGACTCTGAGCCAAGAGGAGGGAGGGGTTCTTAGAAGTTTTGAACGAAACTTACTAATTGACGAAATCAAAACAAGTATTTATGATTTAAAGGCAATATATTAAGTGACGTTTTTTGTTATTGTGAGAAATAAAAATAATAAATATAATTTATTAATTAGACCATATTTGTCTGGTTAAGAACCCATAAATCCTAATTCCTAAACCATAAATTATAACAAACTCTAAACCTTAAATCTAAATCAAATTTCTGCTAACTAACTTTTATTCTTAATCATCTATAGTTGCATGACCTAGATTTAAGCAAGAGAACTTTTAATCTGATAAGCTCCAATAATTTGATTGTATAAATTAAGGTTAAATATGTTTTTATTCGCTTAAATTAAAAATATTTTTTATTTATTTTGATTTCTCAATTTAAAAATGTTATTTTTAATCTCTCATATATTTGTCTAATATTCGTTTTAGTCCCGTAAATTCACTTTGGAGGACTAAAAAAATAACATTTTGTGAAATTGATGGGACTAAAATAAGTAAATTTTTAATTGAGGGATCAAAATAAATTTAAGCTTATAAGTTACATTTGTGCGCATATATACATACAATAAATTTAAGTGTCTTTCGAAAAAAAGTACGGTAAATTTAATTTCATACATCACTTTGTGATCGGTCTTTCCAAGGGCTCCCTGCATGACTGCATCCCACGGTAAGATGCAATCAGCCTAAAGACACTTAGCCTCACATAAAAAAATGTACTGTTTTTTGTACCACCGATTTTTTAAATAAAAATATACATTTCTCACGTTTTTAAGAATAATCATTTTAAACTTTCAAACAAATTAGTCATTTTAAAGTACAAATCTCAAAGCTTAATAATCATATAATTCTTGGCATAGAAGAAAAATGGGATTTTTTTTTTTTGTTTTCAAAATACAAAAAGACATGTGGATAATAATAAGGGACGGGAGACAATTCTCTGCAAGAATACGTTCGACAAGATAAAATGAATCCAAAGGAGACAGATTTTGATTTTGGTGTGTGCTTTTTTTTTATTTTTTATTTCGCTACTGCATTATCACTCCGTCACCACCTTATCCTCTTTCCCACGCATCCATTTTATAATTATTGTTATTACAATGATATTCAAAAAAATTCAAATAAACTAAACATTATTACTCCAAATCCAATACTCCATATTTTTTTCTCGCTCTTTGGTATCTCCATCGGAAAATGCATTCAGGTGCCTTGTAGATAAGATAAATCATCAAAATTATTTTTTTCGTGACATTTTTTTATCATGATATTTCTATGAAATATTCCCTTCCAAAATGCAGTGTTTAATCTCAGTTTTAAAGCATATATTTTCTTTTAATAAATTAAAATTAATATATCAAAGATATCATTGAATTTAAAAATATTATCCTTTTAAGGAATATGAAATCTTTAATATGGTCCCAGGTCCGTGTCTGTGTGAAACAGTGTGCCTGCTGCAACAGCATGCGCGTTTGTGGGGGCATAATTTTCATCGCTCGCAAGTTGGATCATTTTCTGGTTGCCCAATTACGCAAATCATGAAGTCCAAGAATCCAACCACTTGTTTGGATGCAACATTCTCATGGTACGCCAAGTCCAGAACGGGAAGCTGGCTAGAGTGAGTGATATATATATTCTTTTAAAAGAAAATTAAAGGGTGCATTTCAATTCCATGGAATTGAGTTTGGTTTATAGCAGAGTGTATTGATGGCAATGTTGCTTTCTTTGCTGCATGTGTATAGTGGTTTGCGTCATAATGTCATGCTGATCTCACGAGTTGGTTGCTGCCAGGAATAACCCATTCCTTAATTTAGCATCTTTCTTCTTTAAGCTGCAACTAGCTCAATAAATTTCTTTGCCGATTACAGCCAGAATTTTAAATAACCAGAATTGACAACTTTTTTTATCCCGGCAACCAATGGTAAGTTTAGTGTTCCCATTCGCTCTACGATTATGTGAATTTAATAATCATTTTTGTAAGAAACGAAAGAGCCAAGTAGTGGTCCATCGGATTGTTGATACTGATCATCATGCTTCCCCTTTAATTAATTGGGTAAGTAGTATTTTTATAGAACATTTGACAAATTTATTTTTAAAAAACGAAAATTCAAATTTAAATCAATATTTTTCCATATTGTAAAAAAGTGTGATAAACTATCTATTTGTCAGTACTTTATATATTCAAGGATGAAAATAATTGTTTATTCAAAATATAAGTTAATCTCCATCTTTCTCCATTTTTAATCATTATAAGCATAACATTACAATAAATACGTAAAAAAATAGGAAAACAAAGATAAGATAAAATAAATATAATAATAAAAATAATATTGATTAACAAGCATAATCTGTTTATTCTCTGAAATTTCTAATGTGACAGTATCTTACCAAAAATATGAGACTAAAAAAAATGCATATCCATTAAGTTAATCCTTACAAAAAAATAAAACTCAACTTGATTTTGCCACAACATAACGTTGTCATAATAGAAATTTCAAGAAAACAGACCGATTATGCTTATTAATCAATATTATATTTGTTCTAACTTATATTTGTTCTCCTATTTTTTAAGTGCTTATTATAATGTTATGCTTACAACGATTAGAAAAGGAAAAAAATGAATATTAAATTACATTTTGGGTAAATAGTCATTTTCGTCCTTGAATGTGTAAAGCGCTGACAAATTTGTTCCTGAATGTACCATGTATGCTCTTTCATTAATGGTAACAGATGAAAGTTAACATATGAATGAATTTGTTGCACTTTTTTTTACTTTCGGTGACAAATTTGTTAGCGCTCTACACATTCAGGAAAGAAAATGATTATTTATCCTAATTTCTTTATATTTTTTTATGTCACGACTCATGAATTTAAAATTTGGGGAATCATCAGTTCAGATAAATGTGTGAGTTTGAACTAATTGGTTTAATTTCTTTATCTTATTTATGTCATGAATTTAAAATTAGCAAAGATAATGAATTTAAGAAAATATGTGAATTAATTGTTTGGGTTGGATCAAGTTAAAGAACGTGAACTAATCACGTTGGAATATCAAGTCATGTTTAAATTTGAAAAAAAAAACATATTTAAATTTTTTGAATATGACTTGTTCTGGTCTATCTAGACACAAGTTTGTGATCGATTAAAAACATGTTAAGAAGATGTTTGGTTACCAACATAAAAATACTTTTTAAGTGTTTACCATATTTTCGAAGAGAAAATTCATTTTCTTGACATGTTTAGATAATTTTTTATATTAAAATTTTGCCTAAAAACCTAATTTTGTAGTGTTTTTATAACCTTCTCCCTTATAACATCACCAAACATTTTCTTGATATTTCCTGACAATCAAGAAATTAAAACCAATGACAAAGTTTAAAAACTTTTACCTTATTTTCTTTATTGACCCATTGCAACTTGTATGGATGTGGATGTTTTAGTGTTGGCATATTCAACTTCTCCACCACGTAGTTTGATACTACGTGCGTACATTCTCACAACATTAGTTGTCTAAGACATCGTTGCATACTTTGCCTTTGGTTGCCTTTGGCAGTGCAACAAGTATAGAAAATATTGTACCTTAGCTAGGACTCTTCTTTTGCTGACAATATGTGTAGGCTTCTTATAATAATCAACAAAGATTTTCCAAGATCAATAGCGGTGAAGTCTTCACCATACATATATAGGTTCTTCATCATACACAAACTCTTTATTTCCTTCAAATGCTTTATGAGCTTTTCCTTTAATATAATGATAGTCATAATTTTGCAATTTGAGCAATCAAAAGCTAAGCAGATAAATCCTTGACACTTGAAATACTTGGTTACTTTAGGATTAGTCTTTTGGTGAGGTTTTGCTCAAAGAAATGGTTGTTAGGTTTGTGTTTTATTGGTGTTAGACATGTTTTTAGTGAAGAAAATAGGTCAGTATAAGGACTTAGGAAATTGTTTCCCAATCTTAATGGATAGACAAATGACTTTGTCTAAGGTCCAATATTGCTAGAGTTGGACTGACTGAACAGTGTATGTGTTAATCCTCCAAGGTTGTTGCCTATTGTCTGCTTCTCATTTTCTTTAATGTCACACTTTTACATATATGATCTGTTTGATTCGAAATTTTTTTTGGGAACAGGACAGGACAAAAACAATTATACTCTATTTGATTCCTAATATGGATGCGATACAGAACAAAAAAAGAATCACAAAATAGAATAAAAGCCTCAAAAAGCCTCAAATTTTGTTACTCAGCTATGCCATGAGACAATTTTTTGTCCCAAACACAACCGCTCATATCCTTCTGGCTTGGTTGATCTCATCCATCCTTATATTCTTCTACATATGTGGACATATATATGAATTCTTAATTTTAGCATCCTTTTCACATGCAATTCCTTCTTCCAATACTTAGTGCAAAATCTCCAAATAGGGACATCAACTGGAACTCGAGGATTGCTGCATTATTAAGGTGAATAAATATTTCTAGCGGACTACACAAATTGTGTTTGTTAAAGAAAACTAACTAGATGCTATTTATAGTTGAAACAAAGTGAGTTCGAGTTAATTTAACTAGTTAGTAACTTTTGAGTTTTGAAACATTTTGGAATGATGTTTCTTAATAATTCATAATTTCTTTTGGTTATATTAACGAGATGTCCATAAAGTAAATTGCGAACGAAGGGTGAGCATTATGATACAAAGTAAAAAAAAAAAAAATCAGAGCACTCATGGAACCTTTATTCAATCAGTAGTTATTTTTAATTTTTCTTCACAACTGGAATTCATCATTTTTAATTATACACGGTCAGAGAGAGCTAGTTTCAAGCAGGCTATGTGCGTATCAGAATTTTGATCCAATATTTCCATGGAACTCAGAGATATCGAGCTAGTTAACGCAGGCCCAATTTTCAAGAACAAATTCAGCAATAAATCAAAGGTATACACAATGCAACTGGGCTGCAGCCTGCATCCATGATGATGATGATTCTTCATGGCCCATGTAAATAGTATTATCAAACCAAGATTTTGGTACTTTTCCTTCCCCGTGATAAAGTCACAAAGCATGAGGTCCCACGGGCACGAGCAGCCAATAAAGCAAAGCGAAACTCAACGCGTGTATATTTCATAAAGTTAATTATACACTTTATTTTAATTTAAGTTTCTTAGTTTCTTTAATTCTAATTAAATAAATAAATTATTATGTAGTCTAACTAACATTAAATTGTTAATGAATATTACTGACGTAATATAATTTTTCAAACTGACATAATGTTAGTAGCCTAAATATACACCCACTCATATGAAAACTTCAAATAAAAAGGCTTCAATTTATATTTTAGTCTTTAAAATTACAAGTTTCAGTTGCTTTACTCTTGACTCTTAAATGTATTTTTTTGTTAACCGTTAACTTTTAAAATAATAATCCCTTTTTTCTTTTTTTAATATAAAATAATATAAATAAATTTTACAAAATTAAAATCAAAGTAAATATTTCATGTTAACATTAAAATAATATAAGTTTTTACAATTTTAAAGATTTGAATGAAGGTTTTCTAAAATAAAAAGCTTTTTTTTACTCCCTTACAACTTTAAAGACGAATAACAAATTACTCAAATAAGATTTTGGGTTCCTTAAAGTGAGTACTTCACTTTAGAGGATAAAGCAAGCAATCTTAGTTATTAATGAGAAAGTCAATATTTGATATATGCATAACAAATTATGGATGTGTTAGAATATTAACTATTATTTTTCTATCAATGGTTTTAATTGCTTACTTTATCCTTTAAAGTGAGTTTTTCATTTTATTGGAATCAAGTAAGAAGAATGATGCATAGATAATTTTTTTTTTATTAGTAGAAATCAACACAATGTAAAATTTATAATAACTTACTTATTCTATTCCGACTAATTGAGTAAGACCCCGTTGACTCTCTCAAAGATTTTAAACATTCATTTCATATTTCACTTTTCTTATCTTTCTCCTTTTATTACATATCATATATTAACTATTAAATTTATCATTTTCCTTTTTTTTCCTATCTTCTTTTTTTGTGTATGTAGATAAAAAGAATTCTGTTATAAAATATTACTCATTAAATAATATATCAATACAAGGAATTCATTTGCTCAATCAAACAAATAAGAGACTTAATTAAATAAAAATATTTTAATTAGACAAATTTTATAAGAAATATATTTTTTATCTGTAAAAATGAAGAAAAATATTTTAATTAGACAAATTTTACAATAAGTAAATTTTTATTTATTTATAATAATAATAATAATAATAAATAACTCTAAAAGATTTATAATAATTAAATATTTTGTTTAACCAACTATTTTGGTAGTGTATTTTTCCTTTTATAACCACGAATGCTGGTTTTGAGTTTTTGTTTATTTTGGGGGGTGTAATTGAAAGAATGGTGCTTTAGCGAGTAGTTCGATGCGGGTGTGTAGCATTTAGCAACAGCTCCAATCACCACAAATGTGTTTAAAAGTCTTAAACCGAAAGCTTCTTTTACCAGCATGATCGGTATCCACTTTTAAAACCCATCACTCACTTTATCTTCTTCGAACTCCAACTCCATCTCACTACTCTGCACTTCTCTAGTCGCCCGGACATTCGGACCCTGCAACCTTATCTGACATTCCACTCTTGCCTGCTTCCTTCTACACGTGCATTAACCTATCACGTTCCACACTCTCCTTAAACAAACCAAAAAATATATAAATATTAATCATTATTACTTAATACAAAGATATATATACTATGAGTACTTGTCTAATCTTGTTAGGGTTTTCGGATTTTTTGTTCTTTTATTATTATTTTCACTTTTTAACCCTCACGAGGTGAAATTATCCCAGCTTTGTACACCTCCTAACTTTAACCACCTTTGTTTGTCTAAAGACCCAAATATAAACATTTCTTATCTTGCTTTCTCTGATGCCTTTCAGAGTTTCTCTGTTTGAGATTTTAATACTGCGCAGGAACGTATAGGGTATATGATATTTGAATACTGCATATATGATATGATATAATAAATTATCAAACACTAGCAAGGAAAGCTATGAAGAAAATGCAAAGACAAACTTTATGGGACACTTTACTCGTATAGGGATGTAGGAGTAGGGCAATGCAACAAGAAAAGAAGACTCAACTCAAAAGAGCAAGAATCGTGAACTTCCGGGCAAAGGTGCAAACATGATACAATATTGTTCCAACGTTCGTAAACTGGTCAAGGCACTCACTCTCTTTCACACTACTGCTCGTGTTTTGTCTCTCTAAGAAACAAAATGTGTGAAGCAAAAGCGTGGTAAAATAAAGAGAGTGAAGAGAAAAGAATGGAATCCCAAGGGTACTGAGAAAACGTTAATTAGATGACTACTCAAAGTAGGGAAAGACAAAGGTTTACTGGTCCTCAGAAGCATAGAAGAAGCCTTGATAGAAACATTTCAAACAACATTTTCAGTCAAGCTTCCCTTACATTTCGCTTTCATCGAATAATTCACTTCCTTGTTCTTTTCTTGTAAACCTTCCAACACCATTTTGAATATTATATTCCGGCGATCATGTCTCTCTCTACTTCTCCTTACGTTCTTATGGAGTGAAAGAAAAGGATAGGGACTTTCCTTTTCTGCCACTGACAATTTATTACCTACTTGTTCTCTATCTTTTAATTTTCTTTTTTCCTACATTTTATGTTCTTATCTTTCTCATTGTTGTTAAATCTATTATTAGAAATACTACGTAGAAATAGTTTACTTAATTCACAAATACGAGAAGTAGGACTATAAGAAACACTATGATAACCTTCTTTTTCCATAAATCATGGTACTATACTCAATCTCGACCCAAACAAAAATGATTAATCAATCTTGATTACTAAAAAGTATTATTTAATTAAAATGACTAACCACAAATCGTACATCTAATAATGGGAATATCTTTTGAACGAATCAGTGATTCACTGTCAGCTCCTTTATAGTATGGATCTTTTGTAATATCACTCGTCTTTTCATCGGTTTTTGAATTGGGATGCAATGTATTTTGTGTTCTTCGCTTCGTACATGGACACCATTAATGGGGCTAGCTTCCTTAAGAAAGCCTTGAATAACTTTGTCTTTAAGCCAGCCTGTTACATTCTCAGTTTTCAGCTTTTTACCCAATAAAAACTGTAAGCAACTCTTTATCATTAACACTCTCTCTCTCTTACGCTGGCATTAGCATTAATGTAACTGGAGGCCTGCAGATACCAAAATAAGCGAAAGAGACGATGAACAGGACGAAAAAAAGAATGATCCCACACAATCACGGACAATAAAGTGTACCAATGAAAATGGGAAAAAACATGACCAGAAAAAGGAGTTGAAGAACATTTAAAGTTTTGCTTTAATTTCTGATCTTTTAGTTTAACCAAAACCCACCTACATCAATAGACCGATGATGGGTCGGGAACAAAGATAATAATATGGGCACTAAGTTATATGTACACAGAATCACAAAAACAGTCACACAAACGAACCCACGCACGCACACGCGCACACACTCACACGTTTCCATGAATATCATCTGCATCCTCCAAGACTCAAAACTTGAGAGTAGTGATTTAAAAGTTAAAAAAGAAAACAAATCAAAGCAAGTAGTAAAAGAAAATTAATATAAGCAGCTATATAGCTAGCCTGGGATATCATATCATACTAAGAATTAATCATCAGTAGTGGAACTAACAAGTGGATGGAGGCATGAGATTCAAGCCCAAGTCATTCTTTTCCAAAACCAAACGAGCCTTGTTGGTCTCTGGATTAGATCCATAATCCGGGTGCACCCTTTTCTTGGACTGCAGCGACACCCCAAAAAGTTTGGTCTTGCAGCTGTTAATGTTACTGTTAAGCCCTTCAACAATGGTTCTAGAACTCCTTGATGTGTTGGTGGGAGAGTTCAAAACATAGGTCTGAGGTTGAGTTATTTGTGTAGCTCCATGCTTAGGGTTAGTAGAACAATAGCCGAGAAGCTGGTTCATTGGCCTTTGCATCATTGAAACATTGCCGCCACTAGTTATTGGAGTGGCAGAAGGTGTATTGCATAGTAGCAAAGAAGAAGAGTAAGAGTTGCTTGGAGCCACTGGCTTGACATGGTTCTGAACGAAGTAGATGATGTCATTGTAGAGCTTCTTCATGTGTGCGAGTTCCGACATGAGCATGTTGTTGCTTCTTCTGAGTCTCTCGTTGTCCTCCGAAAGCGCCGTGACGGAAGTGTTGTAGTTGGCTGCTGCCGCTGCACCGTTCACCAATGAGGTGGCTCCGCGTGGCGGCGAGTCGCACCAATTGGCTTGGTCGTCGGAGTCGTTGGAGGGAGAGATGCTGACTCTGCTGGAGAAGGGAAAGAAAGTTGGAACGTTAACGTTGACTCCTAACGGAGAATGAGAATGGTGGTGATGGTGGTTCATGCTTCCTTGTTGAGGCTGAGCGGTTTTTCTTCTATGGATCTCGCAAAGCAAGTGTTTCTCTCCCTTCTTGAAGAATTCGTTGGCGAACTCCCATCGGTCTGGCACAATCTTTCTAAAACCCTAGTTCATGCATTTAAAATTAACCATGTTAATTATAAGAATAACTGAAGAACTAGATATAGTGTGTAAGTGAATATAATACATATGTGTTGAGCTGGCGAACGAAGCTTGAGAAGTTGTTGTGTTTGAAGTAGTTAGGAAGAAGGTCTCTAGCAAACTCAGGAGGACGCCAAACGACGAAGGTGGTGTCGTCTTCGCCCCAAGACACAATGTGATCTGTGGCGGGATCATCCACCAGTTGGTATGTTTTGGTGAGGAAAGGAGCTGGCACTGATTTGTGCGAGTCCAAAGAGAGTAAAATGCCTTCACAGTTGTCTAGAAGAAGAGCCATTGGAGAAAAATTAAGAGAGTGTCAATGAGAGAATGGTGCGAGAAGATAAAAATTCATGTTTAGAGGAGAAGAGAGAGAAAAGAGGAGTATTAGTAGTGCTTGCCTTGTTACTGTGCAATGTAATGTTATGCGTTTTGTACTCTCTTTTTTTTTCTGTAATTATTTTAATTTGAATGTAGAGCATGTATTTTAGATTAAATTGGGTGAAAGGATATGTGTCTTGTAGGGGGCATTATATTATTTTTTTGTTTCCCGCATCGGTTGTGTAGTGAGAGAGAATATGTGTCTGTCTGTCTAGGACTGTGAAATAAGGGCCTTTCAAGGCAAACCCGTGACTCACTTTCTCTCTCTCTCTCTCTCCCCTTCTACGTGTGTGTGCGTATGTGTTTGTGATACAGAGAGGCTTCTGAGTTCTGACATTGATCCCGCGCACACCCACTTAATATCACGCACAAGAGGAAGAAGGTGCAGACCAATGCTATCTGCTATTCTCATCTTTTATAAATTGACCGTTGAACCCTTCCTCAACTCAATCTTTTCTTACTTTTTACTTTCATTCCATTCCATTAGCAGTAATCAGTCAAACATTTCCTATGTTACAGCCCTTTCCCTAATCATTTTTAATCCTGCGAGCATGCAGATTAAAAAGTTTTTATGTTTAGAGTTATATAAAGGTTGTAAATTATATTGTTCTAATAATTCCAATGTCTAAGAAGATATTAATATAATCATATATCAACATCAATCATATTTTTAATGTAAATTAATTGAGATCTATAATAAATAAATAAAAATTGAAAAAGATGAAGAAGAAAATAAATATAAATGAATCATCTAAAACATATAAATAATAATGAGTTTAAGTTTCCACCAAATTTATAACTTTTATCTATCCCATCCTATGACTCAGTGTCTGTCAATCTATATCTCATTTCATTAAGCTTATTTAACTATTTTTTCTGATGTTAATTTCAGTCTTCTTCTATTTGTGTTAAACTCTTAACAAATTTTTATTTTACATGAACATCTAAGGACCGTTTCATTACATGTCAAACCACCTTAATCTATATTCTATCATCTTTTCACTCACCGACATTACTATTATCTTTAGTCGAATATTTTCGTTTCTTATCTTATCCATATTAGTATAGACTCATATTCATCTTCACATTCTCAATTTTACCATTCATATTTTATGTTCATGTTGTCTATGTACTGATCAACATTTAACTCTATATAACATTACAGTTATTTTATAAAATTTTTCTTTTAACTTAACAAAAATTTTATAATCACACAATAATTTAAACATATTTCATCATTTCATCTACATGTTCGAATTCTATGATTTATATCTATAATATCCTCGTATATATGCTAATTAAATTGGAATGATTATGTCATGAGGGTATTTAATTTCCAATTCAAAAGGTAAAGGAATCTTGTAAAGAAGTACGATCTGATTTTTGACAAACAATATGATTTTTGTTTTTGGGTATTGACATAGCATTTATCGTATCCAAATAAAATATTGGAATCAATTAAAGATGTACATCAGAAATGTGAAGAAGGTGGATTTCACTTCACGTCAAACGAGTGTCCTCTTTTCACAATTTGTAGGTTTCCTTTTGTTGTTTAATGTCACCCGCCAAACACAGCCTCTAAATTCGAATCCCTATCAATTTTTTTTGGTATTGCACATCTTGAGCAGATATATGGCAAAGGATACATCGAACTACGTGATGTGAATTAAATACTGTTGCGGGTGACGACATTTCTTCCTTCCGTTGCTTCTATATATGATTTTCTCTCTTTTTCCTTCTTTTCTTCTTCCTTTTCCTTATTGAAAAAAACAGATTTCAAACTTCAATATCGTGTGCTAGAGACGTATTCTCTGGCCACTAGTCCTTTTACTCCCTAGCTTACAATATATAGCTAGCTCTAGCTACCCGTGTTTAGCTTTCGCTTTACTTTTACATTACATTGAGCCTCCAAACTTTGGCTCGGCTTCTTTTGCTGATGCTTCCAGTCCAGGTGATTGAATTATTGACCCCAAAAGTTCCCATGAAACAACTAGGGAAATTTTTACAGCTTTTCCACCTCCAGCTTCTAGGTCTATTTCTTTATAATTATAAAAATAATAATAAACCAAAACACATGATATTTCATTGCTCATTCTCTCTCTTTCCTTTCTCCCGATCACATAAATGTATACCATGACTGTGTAATATATATATATATATATATATATATATATATATACACACACACACACACCTTGTACAGTTATGTCTTTAGCTAAAGCCCTTACGAAATTACTAAATCACCAGGAACTAGTCTGGTTTGATATAAGCCTAGCTACCACGGAAAGCATGTATGTGATTAAGTCGTCCATCCATTAAACTTCCCAAATGAAGGCAACTAGATATAATGAGTAAAACATATGAAAGAGCTAATTAACAAATCATTCAATCGATTCATAATTTCACATCAACAATCATGCAATGAGTTTCTAAATATTTCGTTGATTTTCTTGTTAATTACTATTTTTGGTTTTTACTTTTGTGGGTGGGTAGGGTTGTGTTTGCATACTAAGCTACAGGTTTCATAATTTGAAAGAAAAGAGGAGGTAAAAAAAGTTGCTTGAAAACCATAGAGTAATAAGTGGCCAGTGAGGATCCAAATAATTAAAATGAGAAGCGCATTCATTTTGTGATAATAAGTGAAAGTAGAATAGTAGGGACGCAGAAGCAGATAGAGGGCCAAAGCAAAACAATGGGAAAATGATGACTAATTATTTCGGATAGATACCACAACTGATTATTTTGATAGTGTCTATGATTCTCATTATTGGAAAAACAAAGCTAAACTGTCCCGGTTCCCCACCCATATAGTAGTAATTATTTCTCACTTTACATTTTTCTTTGCTTTCCTCATATAACAATGTGAGTATAATTAAATAATAATATCTCATTATCTCAAAAAGTTGCTCAACACCCAATTGAAGCTTACGAGAGAAGCTCAAACTTTATTATCGGTTTACCCCCCAAACAGAAGAAGTATTAAGAATTCAAAGGAAGCAAATATTATACATAAAAGGGTTTTAAATTTATTAATTATAAATTAAGCTGGGTCATTTTTCACCAGAGGATCGTTATCCTCTTAATCTGTTGCCGATATGGTTGAGAATATAAAGCTGGCCTCCCACACCACAGAAAAAATTATCATTTACCAACCTGTTATCATTCACTACTAAACATGTGAACTTGAAGAATTTTTTTTAACACTTAGATAAAAATGTTGTTAAATTTTTTTAATAACATTTAAAAAATATCGTCAGATATAAATAAATATTATCAATGTTTCTTCATGAATTTTTATTAATGTTGTGTATATAATATCTCGTTAAAGATTTTAACGATATGAGTTATACACAATATTTAATAAATATTATACAAATATATTATTAATATTTATATTTAATAATATTTTTTAATTGTTGTTAAAAACTTTTATCAATATTTTTACTAAATGTTAGATAGAAAAATATTACTAAAAATTATATGTAGTGATTATACTATTCGATATTAACATAATTTTAGCTAATAATTAAAAACTAAACTATACAAATAATACATGATACATAATAATTATACAAATAAATAATTCTATTATAACAGAATATAAATATATATCATAAATACATATCAAAGGTTAGTGTGTAATACATTATACTTTTATTAGTGGTATCTTTAAAGTATGCACTATTAGTTTATCTTTTTTATTGGATAAAAGATACATGCTAATTAAGACAATCCTATATCAAGTTTAATGAGTACATAAGACATTTTTTTTTATAGTGTGATAAGTAAATATTTAAAATATCATTCATATAATAGTAAATTAAAACAAAATCTCAATGGAAAGAAAATAATAAGGACTTAAGAATGGGTTATTTAGACACATTTAAAATAAAGATAAATACTTGTGAATCGGTGTAACCGTATAAGCATCGCACTAACAAGTCTCGTTGCCACATCACACCTGCAATTGGTTTCGTTCAATTGTGACTTGTTTTGTTTCCTTTTAAATTATTTATTATTTGATTTAATTAAAAATTATTGAGTGATGTATCAAACTATAATTGGTTGTTTGTGTAAAACCTTCTACATAGACGTTGTACATGCATTTTTCTCTTTAAAATATCAAATAAAGAAAAAATTATAAGGATCTTCACACATTATTAGATTTATATTACCTTTACTATTTTTAGTTTGAGAAAATAAAGAAAAAAGAGAGAGAACGCCTATCAATATTTTGTTTGATTAATTAATTAATAATATAAAAATAATGTAAGAATGGTATAAGAAAAAAATGGTGTGTGTATATATATATATAGTTATAACAATTCTAGAAGTGCAAAGGTTTTTGGAAACTTCAAATTAAGGTTTTCTTGCTCACATGGTAAAAATGAGTTCTCATGAATTATGATTGAAAAAGCAAAGCCTCATCGATCGAAGAACATGATCACCATATATATAAGCATAATACACGAATTTTTTTCTCATTGATGGATTTACATTTATACAACTAAATGAATCATCCTTTCTACGGAGGTAAATCTTTGCCTGCTAGGCAAGAGTATAGCAAATTACAAATTCTATCTTGGTAGGACATGTATTTTTATTACTATTAAATTGAAATAAACCTTCTGTACGCCTGTGATGTCCTGGTATTGAGAAAGAAATCGGCCAGGAATGGATCGTATACTATTTACATATATTTTTACAACAAAGATAACTATAAATATAAAAATATAAAATAATAAATGATATATATGATGAAGAGAGATATAGAAAAAATACTACTATAAAAATATTTTATATAAACAATATAACTCTTAATGAGATCTAAGGTGAATTAGATAGTTAAGAAGAAAAAAAATGTTGCATATTTGATCATTTTTATTAATAAAAATTAATATTTATTGATAAAAAAATATAACTCTTTTACACGCTGGAATATTTATTTAAAATATATTATAAAAATACATATATCAGATCCTAGAGTACGTGGTTTGGCTTTGATCAAGAAAAAAAGTACGGTTTATGGGATTTTTAAAAAAATCGTTTTAGTAATCACGTGCTTAATTTTACAACCATATATCTCTCTCTAATAAAGTTCATGAATTGTAACATGTTGATTACTTTGAAATGGGAGAATATGTAACATTTCTTATTCAAATTTTATATTGTTAAAATATCAATGCTAACTAATTGAAGATTTTTCATAGGGAAAATTATAGATTTTATAGATTATCTTGTTTATACAGTAAGAGTTTTTATTTTTATTTTTATAACAATATATTTTCAAAGTCAAAAGTTATGAAACTAAATTCTCAAACAAATATAATCTATCAAACTCCTCACATATGTTTAAATTTATATAACACTTTATGAGTAGGTTACATTGAAATCACATTCAACAACAATAATACTAGTAAAATAATAAAGTACAAATAACTGACTCAGTATAATTTTTTTTCTATATGCATTATTTAGCTGTTGAAGTACAATATATATAAACCTTTTACGTTACACAATATTACTATTTAATATGCCTTTGGATAAAATAATATAAATTTCTTTTAATACCTTTGTGCTACACAATGCTAGTGGTTAGAACCGAGTATAAGGCATAATATTGTTCAAGCTGGGACCAAATGAGTTTAAACTAATTAACTAACCCATTTAAATGTTGATTTTTTTACTCTATTTATTTATGAGATATGGGTTCAGTTTGTGAGTTAAGGGAACAACCCACATACTGATTACCCTTTTAAATATGGAGTATTTATTATTTTATAATTTTATAGTTTTATAATAATCCTCATCACACAAACGCGTTAACTTTCTCTTCACTCAATCACGTTAACAAGCGCTTTTAGTATCTTATAATTCATTGTCCTTACAGTATTAGAGTATGTATTAACATGATTTTCAATCATTTAATTTTTAATTTTTAATTTTAACATGAGAGAACAATAAAAAAATATGAGAGTCCATTCAATATTTTTTGTCTGTCTTAACATGGTGTGATGTGGCTAAGAGACTATCTTGTCTTTTAAATGACACGTGATCTTAGAGTTTCATTTCACATATTTGTGCATATAAAAAACAATTGTTATATTAGTTTTTTTAAATAAATCTTAATACTTTGAATGATTAATTTTTTACTCTTAGTATATCAATGTTTAAAAAATAACACACAAGTACATTTTGTATAACCATTCGTTTTAGCTATCAACTCTCATTTATATGCATATAAAATGTTTTTGAGAAATAGTTTGTATGGTTTTAAAAGGTTAAATTAATTTTTTATTTCTAATTAAATTTGGTTTTCTAATTTTTTTGATTCAAATTTATCTTCTAATTTTTAAAATTGATTTAATTTGATTCTCTCTCTTTTTAGGTTCAATTTAGTCTTCTAATTTTTTTTAAAATGATTCATCTTTTTTAGAAATATGTACTTTGTGGTGATTTAAAATCAACTAGTGACCATTCTGAAATGTTACAAAGTATAATTTTTTACAATTTATATTGAAAAATCAGATTAAATTAATTTGAAAAATTAAATCAAATTGAACTTATATAATAAATTAGAAGAATAAAAAAATAATTTAACCATTTCAAAACTATACTTTTAAGATTTTTCATTAAAATATTATTGGGTTTTAGGCTAAATAATCAAAACTTTCTCAAACTTAATTATAACTGAGTTAATTAATAAACTAAAAAAAATATATAGCAAATAAATTCATATAATTAAGTTGCTATACACTAAAAAATAATATGATCTGAACGAGATTGAAATAAATAAATAAAAGAAAATTGCATCTTTTGTATCATTCTGTTGGTCAAATTATTAATTTCTTATTAAAGTGATGGTTTTATATATTTCTTAAAAAAATATATATACCATTTACCTACTTTTGAATTTCGTAAGATGTTAAGGTGTCCTATTGGTTAAGAATTAAAATATTAAATGAGAAACAAAATACTTATTTAATATTTAAAAAAGGTTAAAAAGTTGTAGTAATTGTTTTAGTCAAATTAATTGCACAACTTATGTTCATATACGGTCATTAGTTTTTTTTGTTTTGTTTTATTAATTAAGGTGGATTAGGTAAATAAAAGTGAGATGAGTAGAAACATGAGAACAGAAAATGCAGCAGCAGCTAACATATATGATATATATCCGGCAGCTTCAAGTCCCAATAATGAAACGAGAATGGGGGAATGGATGATGCGGTTCTAGTTCTTCCCCTATACTTTATTCACTGTATGTATTGTAGTCTAGCTAGTAGCTAGCATATTCATTCATAGAGAGAGAAAGATGTAACCAAATAAATGTAAATTAAGAAGAGGAGGAAAGGAACAAAGAAAGTGATAAGTATCTGGCAAGTTTCTAAACAATCATGCCCTTGTTGTTTCTATTTCTTTTTGCTTCTTCTTCTGCACCCTTCTGCTTCTTCCTAACCTTTTCTTAATTCCCAATTCCCAGTAGTTCACACTTCTTCACACCATCCCTGACTCTTTCGCTGTACTCTACTGCCACCCCATTGCAGCAGCGGCTGACATGGAGACAGTAGTCCTTTTTATTTTTTTATGCATCTGTGAGTATTACTAGTCTCGTGATTCTTCTTTTGTTTTTTTCCCTTCACAATATATATTTATTACCACCACCTTATTCCCTTGTTCATGTTACGTGCTTATTTATGGGAATTCTCCACTTTTTTTATTTTATTTTTTTTATCATCAACCATCTTCTTCCAGCTAGCTAGCTGTACAATCATATTATATATCAAATATATTTAACGTGATCACATACTCCTCTCTCTGTCCTTTTCCCTATCTTCATTGTGTTTCCAATTATGCTGAGTCTTTTTTTTTTTTCAAAACAGGAGCGGGTGAATATTAAAGAATTTCATCAAAATGGAAAGTTTTCTATGTCCTCATATGTTTGCACAGTCAATTTTATTATCTACCCAGATTCAATTCAAACTTCTTGTTCCAGAACTATGCCCGGTTGATCGGCTTGACCGGAACAGAATTTAATTTGACCTAATTAATTAAGTGTTTATAAATGGAGGGAAAAGATAAAACTGGGTGGGTCCACAATGTGGGTCCCATACCATTTTCTTCCAATTGTATTTTGGTAAGAGAACTGAAGTGTGATATGATCCAACATCTCATTTTATTTTATATGATAAAGAGTTCTTGGACATTGTTGTTGATTAAAAATGGAAGAGTCCTTGCATTTCTCTTTTGTATGGTGACTATGATGTTTATGATTAAGATTGTAAAAAAAAGAAGAAAAAAGATAAGGGAGATATATGTATTAATTATTAGAATACATGGGTGTTTATTTGATTGAAAGAAAGAAATTGGAGAGAGAGATAGCTGGGGCCCACAGAGGAAGGAAATCTAGAAAACAAAGGCTGATTTTCCCTCACAAGAGACAGATGCTAGCGAGGCCACCACAGCACCAAAATATGACTACCAAAATTCACCCAACAAACAAAAACAAATAAAACTCACACACATGATACATCCCTCGTTCGCTCTTGCTTCACGCACTTGACACTCACGTTGAAGAGCCAAGAAGATTCTATTCGAATTTCTAAAACGCAGTGTAAGTGAACCAACCCCACCTCCTATCACATGACCACCGTCGGTACCCTATAGGAATTTCAAGGAGAGACAACTTAAAAACACACAAAATACGGATAAACCGTTTTTATTTTTAAACCCAACAAAACCAACTTATATTTATATATCAAATGTAGGCTTAAGCTACCCAACATCCTACGCTAATGACGAATATATGTACACCTTTTTTTTATAAAAAAAAATTGAGAGAATAAAAAATCTGTATTCTTTATACGACAAGGCCACTGAGGTTCTTTGATCTTTTTCTGTCCGTTTTCGCTCTCTCTTTTGTCTGTTTCACTGACGCCCTCTTCAATTTCCATAAAACGCACACATTTTATATATATTAATTAAATTAATTAAAATATACTGAAGATACGTACATGCTTGTCAATTTTAGAAGAAACAAATGAAGCATAAGAGGGACAGATATGCTATAAGATTAGTTTAATAACAAAGGAATGTGGGTAGTTTATAAGTTAAAACTTCTATTATTGCTTGAAATGAAAAGAAAAGAGGGACTAATAGCTAGCACATATATATTTTGGTAATGATGTACATGTTTTGAATACTACAATTATACACAGACATGAAAGGGAAGTTGGGTCAAATAAGTTGAATTCAAACTTTTTTCCATATACTATTACTTAATTGAAGGGTCACGAGGGGCTATGAGCCTATGACATATGAATCCCACGAGGAAATGATACTGATAATAATGTACCGGACAAGATGCCCGTTTGTTTTTATAGTGTCATTTAAATTTATATAGAAACATTCGTGTACCTGAGCTGAGCCCCAGGTTCTTTTTGCCCTGTTTTTGTATGGATCATTGACATCTCCCCTCCCTTCTACTTCTTTCCAGGATAATAATGAGAGCTTGCGCTTTCTGTTTTGCATTGATCTTGTCTTTCAATTTTATTTTCTTCGTCATTATCATTTTAATGCCAAAGCTAATCAAATCGTATTTCTTAGAGAAAATAATTTTGTTTGCCAATAAATAAAAAAGGATATATTCGTGATATTTAAAAATAAAGTTATTATATAATAATTTAAATTATTTTATAGTTTAGTTAAATAATAATAAAAAACAATGAATATTATCTCATTCTTTCATGTGTTGTGACCGACATCGTTTATTAGTTTGTACGGAAAAAAGCTTAATTTTCTTTTGATAAAGTTTTGATTTTATGATTAAGAAAAATAATTAATTTATGAATTTTTTTTCCTTATGTAGGAGTCTACTTAAAAGGAGGTGAAGGAAACGAGGATTTTTCGTCCCTTCAAAACTCCTCTAATACAGCTTTTCTTTACAGAATAATTGTTTTACAATTAGGCTTTGTTTGAGAATTAGGAGGGAAAGGGAAGGAAAGAGATTCAAGGAAAAGGAAAGGGAGGAAAATAAGGGAAGTTCCTTCCTCCTTGTTTGGGAGTTAAAAATATATTAAGAGAGAGAAATTGAGAGTTAATAAGATGTTAAATGTGAAAATTATATAATTTAAATGTAAAAATATATTAAAAATATATTTGAATATATTTTTTAATTTGTAGTTGGGGTAGAATAGTAATTTTAATTACTTTTCTTTCTAAAAACCCTCAAATTGGGAGAACAATAATTTTTAGACTTTGGAGGATTTCAGAGGAGTTTTAAAAATCCTCAAATCCTTTTCCTCAAAAATTAAAATTTTCAAATAAGGAGATATCACCACCTAAATCTTTCTCTTCCCTCCCTTCCCCTCTAAAATCCCTCTCCCAAGCAAAGCCTTAAGTTCTCTCAAATTGGGGGATTAGGATAAAATAATACATTAAGTTATTTTATAAATATATTACTTCTAAATACATCAAGCATTGACCGTGTGTTTGGTTGAGACAAAAGACCACATACTAATTACAAGGGAAGAAAAAGATTGTGCATTGTTTTCCTTCCTTTGTTTGGAAGTCTGAGGAAAGGAAGAGATTTTGAGTGAACTATGTATTGTAGGCATCCTTCCAATTTGGACAGAAAAGAGAAGAAGGGTCTTTTTTTTTGTACATGATAAAAAATATTCCTATTTATTTGATATTTTTTATTTAAAATATTTATATCATTTTATATATTTATATTTCTTTATTATCAAATAATCTAAAAATCATTTTATCTTCTCATTTCTTTTTCTTTCTTTTCTAAACCAAACATACCACTAATTAGGAAATACAATTCCTATAGCAAGAAATGTTGATCTTAGCACAACCAATATTTGTCTTTTCCTCTTTTTTTAACAGGCCAAAAACATAAATTGTATTAATAGTCACGGGTACCGGTGTTGCTCCTAAAAATACAGTTTTTTGTACAAGGACAAATAATATCCTTACCTATTTCACATTTTTTTAATTTAGGTATTTATATCATTTTAAACATATATGTTTTTTTTCTTATCAAATAATTTAAAAATCATTTCATTCTCTACTGTTTTTTTTTCTTTCACTTTCTTTTCTAAACCAAACATCCCTTTAGCAAATGCAATTTCTATGACAAGAAATGCTGATCTTGGCACAACCAAAATTTGCGTTTTTCTTTCTTTTTATAACACGGCCAAAAACATATAAATTGTATCAATAGTTACAGGTACCAGTAGTAGTACTCCTAAAAATGTTCAGAACAGTCATAGTTACATGAACCGAATGAAAGAGCAAACCTCGATCATATGGATTAGCTACCCAGCTATCAGATAATCCATATGGGTGCAGATATTTTTGCAAATTATTATTATTATTTGAGTCTTTTTGGGTCGGTTAGTTCATTATAAATTGATACTGAATCAGACAACGAGCAAGAAAACAGTATTATATATAATAAATTAATCGTACGTTGTTTCTGATATATATATATATATATATATATATATATATATACATACATACATATATATATATATATGTATGCAAACGAATAATTTTATTCAAAAAACACGTGCTGATGATCAGTACAAGACGTACTCAACAAGTCGAGAGAAATTCAATCTTACATCCAGTTAAATATAATATTACCGACATGTTTAGATGTGAAAATAATATATAATAACATACATATATGAAAACTAATATGCATAATTGATCAAACAGAAAAGTTATATAAAGGAGATATATATATAGAAAAAAAGAGTATGTACATGAGGGATATGGGTTCGCATGCAAAAGTTAAATTGTCCTGGAAAAGACGTCATAAAGCAGCTTCCTGGAAGAATATTAACATCTCTATGATCAAAATATTATACATGCATATATGGCATGTTGATACTTCTTATCAACAAAAGAAAGTTCATTTTAGCATACTTTAGAGTTACATTAAAAGGAGAGAACAACAATAGAGGTCTTTCTTCCTCTTCCTTTCAACCTTTTTTTTCCACTCCTTTTTCTTTCCCTTTATTTTTTTCTTTTCTTAAAGCCATCCATACGACTTCTACGTGAAGAAAAAAAGAAGATCCTTCTATTTATGTGAGATGATGAGATACTTTGCCTCGTACTACAGAATAAGAATAGAACGGGTAGTAAATTCATATTCCACTTCCTAACTGATCACACACACCAAACATCATCTATCTTTTCGTAATTATATTTAAAAGAAAAGCAAAGAGAAGTATTATATAGATAATTAATGATCCACTTGATGGGATGTTGGGCCTAAGTATGTCACTCTTTGAAACAAACTTTTAATGTGATGGATGATGAAGCACATATTCGCATGTATGCATGCATGGCCGACCTCGCATGTCTAGTAGTGGGACCCAAATCGTGTTTTCAGTACAATTAGCATATGAGTGTCTTTGCTTGACCTAAACATGATTAAGCCAAAAGCCCGAGTCACCGAATGTAGAAAAAAAAGACAGATATGGAAGCAACGGTTGGTCATTGGTGGTTTCATTTAGTCTAGAATTATAGAGTGAAATATAGAAGAAGGAAGATATTAGATAGATACATATCTAGCTAGAGGTAACGGGGAACATAAAGTCTGTTGGATCACATGCATATCACATTCTTTTCTCCTTCTTCTTCTCCTTCTCTTCTTTTCATACTGTGGCTGATTAATGTTTAAAGAGAAAAAAAACAAAAAATAAAGGTGATTACTAAGCCACAAAAAAAAGGGAGGGGAATGGTTAATTCCACATCCACATTCCATATTCCACAGTTTGAAGGCTGCTTCTGCTACATCCTCCTCAATCCAAGGGATTCCATGACATGATGAAGCTCCTTCAATTCCTTCTGGTTTATGGGTCCCCCACGTCATCATTTCATGCATATAGTTGAAAGACCCACCTCTCTCACGTCCATAACTTTGC
>PYAF01000074.1:182045-207172 GCA_007407185.1 Glycine tomentella
AACGGATCAACGTCTGAAGATTGATGGCACTTCAAATCAACAGCCCAAACGAACAAAGCTAATGCTTGAGGAACCACAGAGTTATGTGATATGGAAATGCACTAGTATCTAAGCGAGAATATCAGAAAAGATTAACTATCAAAACTCTATCAATTTTTCTTCCTATTTTCTGACTGTCTCTGTGTCTATTTATAGACAAAAAACAACCCTGGTAAAGAGTTGCCGGTAAACCATCGCGACTCTTGACGTTGAATCATCGCGACTCTTGGCGTTGAATCATCGCGACCGTTGGTTATCGGAACGGTTGGGAGTAGTTATTTTTCTAACCTTTCCCAAGAGCAATTAGGAGTAATTATTATTTTAAATTGTTAACCGCCTCTTATTCATAACCCATGAAGTTTAAACAAAAACTCCAACATAATCTCCCGTCATTTCTTTCAAATTGTGAAGGGAAACCTAAGCAATGCTAAGATAACCCCACCCTCTAATATTCATCATACACGCGTTAACTAAAGCAAGGAATAGCAATTGAGAGAGCTTAGTTTAATAATAATACTAATAATAAATAAATAAAACCATCCCAAACGCGTAAATCCAGTACCTACGATTATATTTGAATAATATTTTTTGTACCTAGTTTTCCGTTCAGTATAAATCCAATCCGGAGCAATATAAAAAAAAATTCATAAACGTAAACCAAACCTTGTAAACTTGAGTTAAGAATTGCTCCTTCATTCAAACCAACAATCCATCACCTAAACCGGGCGATCTTTGGATTTAGATAATAAATAAACAAAATGATATAACAAATTCGGGAGAGGAAGGGTACGGGAAACCTTTGTCAGTCAGGTACGACAATTTACTAGGCTACAGATAGAAACAAGGTATAACAAGGCAGCAAGCACCAGAATTTCCTGGGTAAATTGTGCCATTTTTTTTTCCCTTTATGATAATGGTATTTGCCTGAGGACAGTCGTCACATACATCATGTTGCCAAGCCCGTTGTCTTACAAATGGGACACAGATTCTTATGCATTAACCACTGTTTGATACAGCTGCTATGGAAATCATGGCCACAATCAAGCGTTCCAATATCATCCTCATCACCATAATCCTCCTGTGGACAACATATATCAAGTGATGAGATAATATGCACAAGCATGCAAAGGGATTTAAATAAGAAAGGCTTTAGACAGGTTTACCTGACAAACACAACAGGGTTCTGCATCAATCTGAGGCCCTTTTTCAGCCGAGCGCTTTCTCTGTTTCAAGTGTTTCAATACAGTTTCCTCACTCAATCCAGTACTCACATTTCCAATGCGCTCTTCGAGAGCCAACAACTCCTGTTATAGTCACAAATGTCACATGAGAAACTCTCTAAACTGACACTACGGTTGTATAGATATATTAATATTTCCATCCAGATGCAGAAATGAGATTTTACCTCATAAGACATGTTATCAACATCAAGTCGCATATCCCTGTGTCGATCACGAACATCAGCTATTCCAGAAAGAAATGATTGATGATCAAGGATCACAACATCCTGTCACAAAATGAAAACACGGTTCTTACACCAGCATTTACAAGGTTAATATAAATATCCATTAAGCTAAATAATAAACAGCAGCCGACCATACTGAGTTTATGAACAGATAAATTCATATATTTGGCTAACTTAAAATTATGAGCTAGCTTATATATTAAAACCAACACTTGAGGAAGGAGGTCTAAGGTTGGTTGGCACGGGCAGTTTAATAGACTTTCATATAGATGCTGAAGAAAATGGAGTTATGCCCACTCATACTCGTGTCTTTGTCTGAACACAGAACACATTAACAAAAATAAATTTGTTGCAATGAGCCCTTTATTATTTTTCTAGAGACCTCACTGTGGCATCCAAACAAAACGGTTTAGAAGAGGCATTAACATCAGCATGAGCTAATACTCTAAAACTCTTGGATTACAAGCAAGATTCTACCATAAGCAACTATAGTGAACATAAATATGACAGGACCTACATACAATGTACCAACAGCTCCAAGAATGATTGATTATTTCCTTTGTTTGGGCTACGGGCCACGCACCGGAAGTTTTGGGTTTAATACCAATATTTTAGCAACAAATTCAATGAATCTTAGTGGGTGTTAGGTGTATTGGTTTTTTTTGGAAAGGGAGTGTGTGCGAGGAGATGAATAAGATCTTTCAAGCGGAGATGTGTTAGACACAAGAATTTTAACATAGAAATAAGATTATATTACTGATAAACAATTTGGTTAAGACCAGGTTTAGAGTACAAGCACATCAAAACAAGGTTTTCCCCAAACAAAAAATTACCTCTTTCAAACACACCACAAACAACAAACTAGACAATGTAAATAACTTCCTCATGCCATTCCTAACAAAACACACCATAACGGTAAAATAAACCTTCGTAACTGTCCTACACACTCCTAAACAAGACATTCAGGACTTGCCAGTCTTGGCCTATTTCTTTTTCTTCCAAACACCTTCCAAGACCTTGAGCCTTCAACCTCCACAGGCTCATCAAAACTGATCTATCAAGATGTAAACTATAGGATTCAAGTGAGGTGGATGAAAGGAATGCCTTGAATGTTATTGATGATAAAAAGGTATTACTCAAAAAGTAAGTACTTGAAAAAGAATGGTTAAGGGATGTAGTTTTTCACATCCTTGTAATGTGTTGGTGAAGAAAATTTGATGTTTCTTGGCTAAATGTTGAAGTGTGCATGTGACCATGGTTATAGGAAATGCAACCAGATAGTTGATTGGCTTGAAAATCTTTCTCATGGTTTTAACATTAGATTTCACGTATTGGAGTTTCCTCCTCCAAGATATGGTAGAATCCAAGGAGATTTATCTGGTGTCTTTCTTTAGGAGTATTTTAGCTGGTTAAGGGCATTTTACACACATGGTCAAGCACATCTTACAACCCAACTTACCAGTGTATAAGCACATATTTCCTTTGAGAATTAAAGATGCCTTAGTTAGAGTAGGCAACTTCAGCTTCCAAAGATTCTTCTTCTCAAACTACGTAGCTAACTTCTCCCATAGAATTTGTTTTTCAAGGTCATTATCACCAATAATAATTATATTATATCATGTACATAGACCAAAAGTGCTATAAGTTTGCTTTCTTGAGAATGTTACATAAAAAGGGTATGAACACCTTGACTGTGCATGTACCCCAAGGATACCATAACCTGAGTGAACCTTCCACCAAACCAGGTACGGGAAGACTGCTTGAGGCTATACAAAGCCTTCACTCCCAATTCTATTTCCCCCAATGGCTAACTCTTCTTCTCAATTCATTTTCCTATTAATAGGCAGCTATTGATCTGCTAACAAAAAAACACCCTTAATGGGTCTAATCAGTTGCAAGCCCATTTCTCTTCTTTCTAACATGTCTCCTAGTATGTAACCAAAAAAAAAAAAAAAAAAACTTGTGTTTCTTTGACTAACTAACTTAACTAATTACTAACATAACTAGCATAACACACACCCATTATCGAAACATAATCATTAAATTTGGCTGCCAAATTGTGATTAAATAATGCAGACAAAATTTAAAAACAATTGAAAAACATCAGACTTATCTTTCATGAGAAAAATCCATGTTACTTGAGTGCGGTCATCAATAAAAGAAACAACCATTTTGCACCAGAGATATTTAAACTAGACACAAGACCCCAACACATCAGTATGAACAGGATCAAAAGGTTTAGCACTTTTACTATTATTAGGAGAAAAAGTTTAACGATGGTGTTTAGCAAATTGACAGACTTCACAATGAAAGGAGTTGACAGCTACTCTGTGAAAAAAGGAAGGAATTTAAGAGAGAGAAGTGACAGAAGTTGTAATTCAGGAAACAGAGGGGGAAATCCCTGGATCTGTTGAACATCCAGGAATTCACTATTTTTGTATAGTTTTAAGTTCTTGGTATTGTACCTGCATTGGAGCAGGACAAGTAATTATATTTTTTGAATTAGATCTGTATAGGGATTGAACCAGCTTTGAAGCCATTATGGCACTATTAGCAAATCAGATAAAGGTAAAGGAAACTGGAATAACTAACCTCAAATCGCACGTTCCCACCTCTACGCATAAGGCCCAAAACATTGCGGAGCTGCACGATTGAAAAAAATGTTATTACAAAAGAAAAGTTATTCAGGAAAGAAAATAAATGCTGCGAATTGCAAGTGTATTTAAATAACACAGAGCCCAAATATTGTCAGGAGAAGGCAGAATAGGACATTTGCATAAAGATTAAAAACAAAACTAAATTTATCATTTCTTTTCAAGGGAAAGTTCAATTATGATAAAATAGGTTGTATATATAATTTTTTTTTGATCGGCCAATGTTAGTTGTTAAATATTAGTTTTTTTGTTAGTGGAGGGATTCAAACCCATGACGTCTCCCTCCTTCCCTTCTTTTCCTTTTACCACCCAAATATTAGGTTGTATATGGTGGTTTTATTAGCTACTGAAATATTTATTCCTCTTTAACCATGCTATTAGGAGTATTTTTTTAGTATTCTTTGATCTCTGGGGAAAGGTTTTTGACTGGATTTATACTATTTTGGATCTATATGGACCTTATAGGCTAGTTATTGAGGTTCAAAAACCTTGAACATTTCTAGATCGTACTATTTTAGAGCCAAAATGATGCAATCAAACCTAGTGTGATGATTGAGCAAGAGCAACCAAACTCAGGAGTAAAATATTTACCAAATTTGCTCCCAGACTTATTGTTTGCCAGAAATCATTATTGACAGTTATATTCAAGATCATACCTCCTTCAGCCAGGAGTTGGATTTAAATAAATTTGAAGCCAAATATTGTTCGCAGAATAGGGAGTTGGGACAAAACGAAAATAAAGATTGGGTAAGGTTCATAAGAAATAACAACTAGGACGAACTAAAGTAGTCTTAACTCACTGGAATCACATATGATGCAAACCAGATATGTTGGAATTGAAGCTACAATTTTTAAATAAACAAATTTCCACTTAAAAAATTTCTAGAACAAAAATTTAAATTTCAAAGAAAATGGTGCCAATCACTTATAGACACCTCCAAACACTTAATAGAATCATTAAAGCAACAATCATTCCCAGCAGTAAAAACTATGATTATTGAAATGCAAGAGAAAAGACAACTGAATACAAACCTCAGATACAAGTCTACTACTTCCTTCACTTGCAACAGCCAAAGTACGTAGTGAATAAGGAATTCCAAATTCACTATCACCTTGCCTCTCCAACCATGAAGCTAATCTCGGGTTTGCCCCACTCCCAGATGATAACGCCCTTGGTTCAGATGTAGAAAGACCAGGGCGCAAGGAAGAATAATTATTGCTTGGACTTCCAATAGCATCAGAACTGGGAGAAAACAAGGACCGACGGACATATTCAGATAACCTCCGTGGATGCTGTGGAGGATTAGGACGAGGAACCCAAGTTGGGGCAGATGAGGGATTGGTAGCTGGATTTGATCCAGTCCGTGATGAAGAAGCAACATTTCCTGGAATACTTAAATTTTCACTACTTGAACTTGAAGCTCTAACTGTAGGATTTTGAACTAAACTTCTTAAATCAGTTGCAGGTACAAAGACTGGATGTTCTAACATATTTCTAGACATTCTTCTTGAGCTTGCATCCTCCTGATCCCTGTCTGCGCATATAACCGAGTTTGATGAATGGACGTTTCTGGAGCTAGAACCACCACTCCATCTAAATGATTGTCTATTCCTAGGCAAAGCAGGAACATTGATTACATGTGGCTGGCTTTGAGGAACCACATTATCTATCGGTGGTGCTGACCTCAAGTTCAGAGAATTATCAACAGAATGAAGCCTTTGGGATACTTGAGAGGATGGAGGGACACCAGAATGCCTAATCATACTCCCAGTTGAGAATGCAGTGGGAGGAACAGAATTTGGTGGGTTCGAAGGATTTAACCTCAAACGGAAATTCCTGTGAAAGCTTTCTGAGCTTCCTGCAATGTTTGAATCAGGAACGTTTTCAGATGCTTCAACCCCCATTCCCAGGCCAAGTCTTGCATTTACCTGTTCTAAGGAAATAGATCTTCTTGAACTGCTTCCAGCATTATCCTGAGTAGGAATGGTGTGCCAAGCACTACCATCTGTATGCTGACTGTAGCTAGAACTCCCAGCATCTGAAGATTGTCCATTATTTCCTTCAACTGCCTTTCTTTTACAAGAGACACGTCGAGTATCATGAGAACAACCTGGCCTACCATCAGTATCTTCTACCAGGAAGCCATTATTTCCAGAAGGAAGCAGAAAAGAACCAGATCCAACATTAGGTGGTATACACTCGTTTGCTGACCCACTAGACTTGTTTAAGTTAGGGAGCTCCAGATGTTGACTATTATCACTGCCATTGTCCGCTAAACCTGCATTTAAGTTGAGATTCTGGGACATCAAATGAGAATTGGGGCTACGTGTGTACATAGGACCTGTATTGACATTGTCTAGTGAAAGAGCATTGGCTGGTTCAAGGCGCCTTTCTTCTAGTCTTGGACCAGCCAATGCACCAGCAGTAATGGTTGATGACCATCCAAGTTCTCTTTTTTGCTCATTATTGTTAATCTCATTTGGTGTATTACTGGAACTTGGCTCCCCTAAGCTCCATCCACTCAAATTTTGCCATTCATGATTAATAATAGAATTCCCATAAGATGAGTTCATATCACCAGGAGAAAGTATATAATCAGGTATTTGATTCTCTGCATGATTCACATTATTCCAGCAAATTTGCTGATCCACAGTAGAATTGCCTGATGCAGATCCACAATCAAATTCTAAGGTTTCAGGCATTGAACCAACTGTACCTCTCTGCCCTTGCATTGAAGGAATCTATTGATTTTCCCAACTCAATATAATTAAATATATGAAATGAATCCCTCAATAAAGCAGTAAGTCAGACACTAAATTTGGCAGAGCTGTTCAACAAAACAAGAAAATGTTCATTAGGCAAACTTGACAATTATGCAACAAAAGTATGCAAGAAAATGTTCACGTAAGATGCAAATATGTTATCAACGGCGGAAGGCCAAAATTCCGCCATATAGACACGCCATTGCGGCCTATGGCGCCGCCATAGCAGGCCTCCATTCACAAATTGCCTATGGAGGTTGGCAAAAAAGCCGCCACGCCATTCCGCCATAGCAGCCATGGCGCCGCCATTCAACAACACTCGTGCAATCCTCATATTCTTCAGTAAAACCTCATATCAACAAAAGTATCAGAGCATACAGCAAAATCAACAATTAAGAAACAAAATTACAAAATAAACATACCTTGACACAGGAAGGTCATCACAATTGATAAAGTCAATGTGTAACTAAGAAGTCAATCTGTAACTAAAGATCAGGTTATGTGTGCTTCTTAATCATATGCTCTAACCTTCTGAATTAGCGTATAAAACAGGTATGCACCACCCAAGTCACAAGCAGCACCGCTCAATCCTCTTTCATCAGCTAAAGAACCTGGCAGTACCAATCCCACTAATGTAGCATTGTCAATTGATTAGTCCCAGAAATTTGTTCACCCCTTAGATAAATAGACAAAACCTCAACAACAGAGTCAGCAAGTTTTCACACAAGTTAATGAATAAAATCGGGAAAAAACAAAGTAATGAAAATTTTGACAAGATCAGCTCCAATATTGAAAACACCAAACTGGGTTCAATTGACACAAGACCAAGCTGAATTGAAGAGATTCAAGAATAAAAGGACCAATAAAACCAGCATAATACAAAATCAACCATCCTAAGAAATCCCGTCCAAAATAAATAAATAAAAACAAAACAAAACCATAGAAAAATTCAAACTTGATAAATTTCTGAACCGCAGCAAATCATCCACTGATCAGACCATAAAAGAAACGTAGGTTAAATGGAAGAAACTCACCGGATGAAATGGACAAGGACCGATCTAATTGGAGAATCACGGTATGCGTGACTCAGAATAAATAGAGAAAGAAAGCACCCATGTTGGATATGGGGTGCTTCTTTTTATTCGATTTATTGTTCCCTTTCCTACTGGTGAGAAGAAAACAAAGAAAGGCAAGAACACAGTGAGAAAAGGGAGAGAGAAGAGAGGGCGTTGGATGGCAGAGGATATCAAAATCAGAAAACTGAAAAGGAAAAAACTACAATAAAATAAAATGCAATGCAATAATCTTTAATTTACAAAACAATCCAAGAGATATTAAGATATATTGAAATAGAATTTTAATTATTTTTTTAATATAAGGTCTGTGTTATTTAATTAGAATGTTAAAATAATATAAATAAGTGTTGTGTTATTTAATAAGATTTTAAGGAAGAAAATAAAATTTAGTGATATTTAATTAAGATTTTTTATAATTTATAAAAAGTTTTTTTGTTATCTAAGAATATACAAATTTTGATGAATGATTTTTTAAAAAAGATTTTGATAAATTTCATTAAATATTTTAGTATAAAATATCTATCAAATAATTTCATAAAAAATTTTGAGATTTTGTTAGACTTTTTTCTTTTTTATTGGTTACTATACTTTTTTTTTCTCTCACTACATATACTTTCTACTTTCTTTAATATTCTTCAAGATGTGTGTTGTATATATTTCTCATTCTTTTTTAATAAAAATGTCAAATATATTTATTCCCTATACATTTTTCTCTTTATTTCAAATTAAATAAATATTTATCTTATGTGTTAAGACTAATCATATTTTTATTATATTAATCGACCTAATATTTACATGATTGTCATCCTTAATTTCATCATCGATGTAACTCATTAACTCTCCTATCAATTTTTTACTCTCACTGCTTCCTTCTAGTATATGTTTATTATTGTACTTCATTTAAATATGTCATTAGATTTATCATGAAATAATTATAGTAATTAAAAAATTTAAAAAACTAACATATAATTTAAAATTTATTGTTTAAATTCAAAAAAGAATGAGAAGATGATGTTGTAAGAAATATTTGTATAAAAGGATATAAAGTTAAAATCAATATAATTATTAAAAATTAAAAAAATTATATTGATTTTACTTTTCTATTCAAATTTCATAATTTTTTATTATTTTTCACTAACTCTTATAATTTGAATGTGTTTTTAAAATTCACATAATTCTTTCAAATCTTATAAATTTATGAAATATTTTCAAATTCTTTAAATTTTTATTATATAAATCCATTAAAATTCAAACTATCATAAAAATCTTATAAAAATATGATAAATCATAATATTTTTACATAATTTTAAAATTTATAATATTTTTAAAACTAAAATAATATTTTAAATCCATAATCCCATACACCTCCTAAATTAAATTAATGGAAAGGAGAGGAAATGAAATTACTACTACATTGGTAATTAGGTATGTAAGAATAGATAATGTTATTGGTAACAGTAATTAATAATTAATTTACTAATAGGTGGTAATTTCAGTAATGAGAAAGTGGGTGCCCTCTGCCCTGTTTGGGCGCTTACCAAATGGGGGGAGGTGAGGTCTGTGTCCTTAGTTCTGACCTTACTGAATCCATATGGGTCTGGCTCTGTCCCCAAACAAAGCATATAATAATGATGTTAATAAATTATCGGTTTTGGAGGTTCTGCTGAATGCAGCCCCCATCTCCCTTTTGTGTTCACATCTACACCATGCCAAGGACTCACTTCTTTCTCTTTCTTGTTTCTCGTGCTGTGTTAGTACGGTGGTTGTGAATTCAAAAAATAAAAAATCACGATACAGTCACTCATTTTAATTTTATGAAATCATTACATTAACTTCTTATTCTATAACATTTATTATTTTTATTTTACTGTTATTTTACAATTAAAATAAATAATATTTTATAAATTCAACAAGTTAACTAATTGACTTTTTTGTAATTTTGAAGACTAAATGAGTTTATTTTAAAGTAAAAAATAAATAAGATTGCATTTAGTACTTATTTGATATATATTTATAGATAGAAATAAACAAATAAAAATGACGTTGACCAAGTAAAAGAGAGAGAGGGGACGATTTGGGACATTAACTCTATTGATTTATATATGTTTTTATAATATTAATGATTGTTTTGTTAGATTAATATTTGATTAAAAAAATTAAGGGTAAAATATGATTGATGTAATCTAAAATTTTAAAAGTATTAATTTTATTTTCATAATTTTTTATTAATTTGACTCATGTAAAAAATTAAACATATTTTTAGTGGCTTTCATTGATAATTTTGTTAAATGATATTTTAAAGTGACTAATTCGTTAAACAATACTCTAAAGTGACTAATAAACTTATACCTGTAATTTAATTTGTTAACAAATGAATTAAATAATTTCTGACAGTTAAATCTCTAAATAAATTAAATAATTTTTAACCGTTAAAAATATCCAAATATTACAAGTTTTCCTTATTTCTTGAGCGATTTTCTGGTACTTTCTTTAGAGGGAACATGAAATGACAATGGGTTATGATGTATTTTGAATACACCTCAAAAGGTAGTAAGAAAAAATAGTTAAATCTATTAGTCACGTTAAAAAATCATCAAATGAAATTTCTACAAATAACCACAAAAATATGGTTTACTTTTACCGGGATCAAATTAATACAAAAAAAAATTATGAAAATAAATTAATATTTTTTAAATTTTACAGGAATCCCAAACATATTTTTATGCAAAAATTAATTACTTACTTTTAAAATAATAATAACTTAACATCTATTTTATATATACTATAATTGAGTGTGTTGACCAAACAATATTTTTTCTCAAAATTATCGCATTGTATCTTATTATTATTATATAAAGTAATTAATAAACTATAATTGCACTATAAACAAGGGTTGACACATCTAATTGAATTTTCTGCCACATTAGTTGTGATTTAGGTTCAAGTATTCAACTATATGTAAATTTTATTGTAAATGTTTGTTAAGATTGATAGTCTTTTCTGACCTTACAAAGGGACACGTCTTTCCCTCATTTAAAATTTTATGTATAAAAAAAAATTCAAATATTGATATATTTTATACTGTCGCAAAAATTATTTCATTTATATATTTTGTATTGTAATAATATAATTATAATTATATTTTATTTAATCAAATAATATTATATAATTTCTATTTTAAGAAATGAAAAATAATAAATTTCTCTCTCTCTCTCTCTCTCTCTATATATATATATATTGCTGTTTACACTTTACAATATTGTGAACTGGAAGAAGAGGTTTCTGATGCATTTTAATGACAAAAGCATGTAAGAGCATATGGAATCCATGCTTGTTACATCAAATGGAATCATGAACAGCGGAGTAAAAAACAGTTTCTTTCAGTGTGGCTAAGGTTTAATTTACCACATAACATAGGGATCTCTCACATGGACACCAAGTAAGCATAAATTAATAGCATAGGGATATGGCACCGTGGCTAATATCTATAAATTAAAATAGCATAAAATTAATTATTCTCATAATTTATATTAATAATCTAAAATTTATTTCAGCAATTAGACGATACTAATTCTAGTCAGTTTAATGAGTTTATACTCCACTGAATTCTCTGATATTACAAAGTCCAACTGTATCGTCTCCTGAATTGCATTTTTCTATTTACTTGGAAAAATTATATTATTATTGTCGCTTGAATTGACAAAGAATTTTTTTTTTAGCTGTCTGCTTGTTAACTTTAAGCCAAAATTATATTTCTGCCTTCAGCAATTCTTTATGTTGAGCTGTATGTGCTGTACGTAATCAGCAAATATGGAATCACAATATTGCAATACAATACCTTGATTCATACCCGGAATCACACATTCATTGATGGAGCTTGTAAATTAAGGGATTGTAGGGGGATGCCTTTAAACAAATTCCAGCTTGCTCTTCAGATAAGCAAATGGAAATCTGCCAAAATTTTCCGTATAATGCAGCATTGAACCAATGTTTTGATTTTTTTACTATCATACATATCCCTTATACTCATACCTTGATACATAACCATTATTATGGAATGTATTTTTTAGAACAATGTTTTGTTTGACATTTTGAAATATACTCTCCGGAACATAATTTTATTTTTAACATTTCAAAAAATATTTTATAGAATATTCTTTTTGTGTTCTGGAAAATACTTTCTAGAATGTTAAAAAATAATACTATGAAAGTACTTTCCATAATGTTTTAACAAAACATTAAGAAAAATTCAAACAAAATATTAGAACCATTAAAATTTCTATATAAAGAAAGAATTGTACAAAAGTGAAGTAATTGAAGTTGATAAAGCATGTAATTGATATCTATCCTTTTATCCTGATGACTCTAAGAAGCGCTTCGCTGCAACTATTTGGATAAATTTAAAATCTAGCCATATGTTACTGCATGTATGAAATGAGAGGCATTAATGGTATTGTGTGAGTGGACAAAAATAAAACATTGAAGATAATTAGTTGAGAACATAAACATACTACATTGAAATATGGAGGATGAGAAAATCTAACAATATATGGGGCAATAGACCGAGTAGGAGGGGAATAAAGGAAAATTGGGACAAGGGATATTGAAGGTAGTGAAAGAGAGGAAAATATGTTGTTGTTATGAAATAGAGTGTGATAGAGAGAAAAAAAAAAGTCTAAATGATAAATCTAAAATAATGGATCATGTATATGATTATGAAATACTAAATAATAATAAATTAGAGTTATCAGAGTTATGATTGTGTGTATCTTGTTGGGTTATTACTGAATCGAAGAAAAGTTGGAGAAGATGAGGGAACAAAATGCTAGAGTCTTCCTCTCTATTGCCTATTCAGAAATTAGCAATCTTCATGAGCATAATGGCTCATGGGGCTTAATCCCATATAAATAGGCTAGAGAGGGGACCTAACCAATTACCCAGAAAAGAGTCTGTGCCCACTGGGTCCACCCATCATGAAAAATCAGGGTCACACTAAAGCCTATATTGTTGCCCAACTAAGCCCAATAACAATAGATGTCAGAAGCCCAACTCAATATGATCACAATGGGTCAGTCAAAATATTAAAATTTGAATATCCATTAACTCAATTAATTTAAAATACAAAACTAATTAATTAATGTTGTTCACATAAAGGAAAATTTCTAACATTCTCCCACTTGGGCTATATTAATTAATTTAATATTATTTTAAAAATCATTTTATTTCAAAAATGACTCTATCATGTTAATAACTGAAAATTCATCTTACGATGCCACAATTTTGAAAAATAATATTCCAATTTCAGCATCTCAAAACGATTCAATCCAACATAACCCCATCATAGGAACATGGCGATCAATATACCGAAAATATCATAGCATATGACCTTCCATACTCACATACAATGAGTATTACATCTTCATGAACATGAGCCTAGTAATGTAGTAAGAATTAGTGTCAAAAAGTGATTAACAATGTAACACACTAATTCTTATCGATCCTCAATGTAATTTCTCAACAACATAAAATTACATTAGTGCAATTTCCAAATAACATGAAATTACACTTTTTCAGATGCAATTTCTCACCAAAATGAAATTATATCACCGCAATTTCTAAACAACATGAAATTGCCTTTTCAATCCAATTTCTTAACAACATGAAATTGAATTAACGCAATTTCCAAACGACATGAAATTGCTTAAGTTAAATAAACAAACATGTCAGAATACAATATGAGATCTCAAAATTTGTGACATCTAGATATATTTAAGCTCACAACATGCTTAAAGATATTATTTCATACATATATTTCTAAGTCGACAGGAGAAAAAAAATAATGATGATCATCAATACAATTCAAACAAAAGTCACAAAATAATTATTAGTTTGCATGCAAAAGTGACTCGAAAAAGCAAACTGAATATAACTCCCACTAATAAGGGGAATCGAAAGAATCTAAAATATTCAAAAGCAAGCCTTTATAAACTCTCACTAATTAAGGAATAAAAAGAAAATAAAATAATCTTGTGTTACACGCAAAAAAGTTATTGAAAACTCTTTCCTATCAAAGATTTTTAGATGAAAGGCTCTTGTTTCATTCCATAAATCAAAATCTTATTGAAAAATAAAATGTCATTTACATAAAGTACTAAGAAATTATATTTACTCCAACTTACTTTCATGTAGATGAATTAGTCAAATATATTTAAATTAATTTAAAGGAATTAACAAAAGATTCCCTGCTAAGGCAAAACGAATGCATTAAAATAAACTATAAGGCAAAATACAACTTTTAACAAAGCAAGTTATGACAACAAGGCTAGCAAAACAGGACATCCCCTTTGGACAGAATGCACATGCCAAGGTTTAAACCAAGGACAAAGCCTTAGACAAATAAATCAATGAGCATACACTGACTTCAGAGAACTATCCCCTTTGGGCAGACAAATTACCTAGACCAATGTACCTCCAATAACTTGATTATAGACAAGCTTCCAATTAAAACATACAACAACCCCCTTTGGGCAGGAAATTGCATGAAATAACCAGAAACATTCTTCAAATTTACAAAGAAATTTTCATGACTAATAAATTTGGGCAACGACAAAATAATTTATATATCATACACCCCCTTTGGCCAAAATATAATATACAAATATTTTCCATCACATGAAGATTTAAACAACAAGGAGAATTACATATAATTGTAAAAATTCATCTCCTTTGAGCAGACAAACTTTTAAATTATACATATTTCTCCATAATTCCACATGTTATTTAAAAAATAATATATCCCATTTGAAAATAATATATCAACAACAATATCCACCAACATGAAACACTTCACAGCATACGCATACATGTGTTTTTAGAAATCAAATATAATAATCTAAAATTTATAGCACCAAATGTGAATCAAAATAATTCATGTTAGCATTGAATAAAATAATTCACCAAAATTCTAAAAGACACCATTCCGAAAGTGTATTCCAAAAAAAATGCATAGTTGAAAAAAGAGTCCTCAAAAGTCCAAAGTTTATAAATTGTGGGAGCTACCCATGTAAAACTATTTCTTATAAGCGACATAAATGACATATGTGCATTGAATATAAAATTCAAAAAATGATACTTAATGCTCACTTACTAATAACTAATAAATGATAATACTAACTCATCTTTGGTGTTCAAAAATAAATATAATTATTCATGCTAAGGTGAACAAGCCATGAAACATTGTTATTCACACCATCAAAAGAATTTCAAAATAATAAGTGAAACCAAAAGTGGGATCCAATTCACAACCAAAAAAAATGCCAATATCCGAAAATGGGGTCCAAAATATCGGAACACTAAGCCCATATAAGTGTGAAAACAATGAAACCAACTCATTTATACAACAACACAATACCGCAATAAGGCTTGCACATATAGTATGGTATAAACAATACCAATTACAAAATCCATATTAGTTAGTCAAGTTTATTCAAATATGAACTAACACGGAAACTAAGGACAAGACTTTAGTACTTTAAGCTCACATATACAAAACATTAGCAAATAGTAATTAATGCGTGAGCAACATAACTGTGCAAAGATAATACTAAATGATAATAATTCTCTTTTTACAGTGAAATCATAAATTAATTCACTAATAAAGTCAATATTACCACAATTTCTGGTTCTCCAAACTCATGCAACAATAAATGCACAAGACTTTAATAATTATTTCACGGAAATTGAAACTTTCAAAATAGCTTAAAATTTTCACAAAAAGCAAAAGCAACTCACATCACATTGTCAACAAATTCATTGAAACTAAAACTTTATGTTTACGAAACAATTTTGTTAAAACCAAAACAATTCATCATATAAGAATAATGAATCAGAATTCAAATCATGAACAGTGTCATGAAACTAAACAAAATTAAAATAATTATCAGTAATAAATAATTTAGATAACAATAGCAATAACAAAAAAAGGACAAATAATATAATATATAATTATTTTTCATCACATGAAGATTTAATAACAGAGAGAATCATATATAATTGCCTACAATTTATCCCCTTTGGTTAGATAAATTTTATAAATTATATATTTCCATAATTCCAACATAAAGGCATCACATGTAATTAAAAATAATTCATCCCCTTTGAACAGATAAACAATTTTTAATTACATGTTTCCATCAATAAAATTTATCCTCATGTAATTTATTATTATATATTAGAAACCCCCTTTGGACGGGTAATTAACATATAATAATTATTAAAATAACAATAACAGCTCATGAACCAAACATGCTCAAACAACATGAAACACCTTTTCAATATGTGTTTCTAGAAATTATTGCATTTGCCAATCAAGAAAAATTTCACTTATTGTCAACCATAATTATTAAAATTGGGTACTAAAATAATAATTTTGCATTATATTGTGTTAAATATGAATACACTAAAACAACACCAAGAGATAACAAAAGGGCAAATAAAATCCAAAAGCAAAATAATTGGGTTAATAAGAAGATGTGGTCCATGTTTTTATTATTATTATTATTATTATTATTATTATTATTATTATTATTTTAATCCAAATATCAATACTTAGTAATAGTTACACAACCAAAAAAGTAACAACACGTCCACAATTCACTATAACTAATTCACAAAAAAAATTCAAACAAGTAGGAGCAAAAAAAAATTCACTATAACTAATTCACAAAAATCACGAATATCAATTAAAGCTACCAATAGTAACTAATACCACAGTAGGTACAACAATGGTTATAAACCATATATATATATATATATATATATATATATATATATATATAAGCAAGACGATTCACACAATACATGAAAATTGAAAACTCTAGGATGACGTTTAGTACAAAGATCTTAAAGATTTTCAATTCAACCGAACACATAAATTCATATTTGATGGATTCTATAATCATATAAATATGGCTCTGATACCAAATGATAAATCTAAAATAACGGATCATGCATATGATTATAAAATACCAAATAACAATAAATCAGAATTATGATTGTGTGTACCTTGTTGGACCATTACTGAATCGAAGAAAAGCTGGAGAAGATGAGGAAACAAAATGCTAGAGTCTTTCTCTCTATTGCCTATTCAGAAATTAGCAACTTTCAACAATGGGAGTATAATGACTCATGGGGCTTAATCCTAGGTTAGAAAGGAGACCTAACCAATTATCCATAAAAAAGTCTGTGCCCACTGGGTCCACCCATCATGGAAAACCAAGGTCATACTAAAGCTTACACTGCTGCCAAACTAAGTCCAATAGTAATAGATGTCAGAAGCCCAACACAATGGACTAGTCAAAATATTAAAATTTGAATATCCATTAATCCAATTAATTTAAAATACAAAACTAATTAATTAATGTTGTCCACATAAAAAAAATTTCTAACACTAAAAAAATATCATTTAAATAATTTTATTTTCTTAAAAAAGAAAAGAAAAGTATACTTAGAAAAAATAGAAATGAAAATATCAATATCCCAAGTTAATTATGACCATTATACAAGCCCGTAAGCAAGTATTCATAGTTTGCATGTATGGTTTGAGTCCACATGTATAAATATCAAGAATGTTAACATTATGTTGAATAAAATATTTTAGCTAATTTTTTAATTTTTTTTATTAGTTAAAAAATTCATTTGGTTGTTCGATAAATAATTTTTTTATTAACTTTTCAATAGTTTTTAATATTTTTTGAAACGTTACTTAAAGTAATATTAACTTCTAATTTTTAGTTTTTTATATTTTGTTTCATTTTTATTATTAATATATTTATCAAATTTTCTGTTTACCTTTTTTTAAATAAATAATTATTTTATTATTTTCAATCATTTTTCATTTTTCAACTATTTCAACAACAACTAATTTCATCAAACATTTATAATTTAATAAGTTAAAACTTTTTAGCTTTTAACTATCTTTGCAATTAATTTTGTCAAACATAACAAGTTTAATAACTTGGAGTGTTTCCAATCTCATGTTCATAGATTATGCATATTTATTCTTTTAATTATTAACAGCAAGATAACAAAAGGAATTATTATAATAATGATGAAAAATTTAAGCCTTAATAGAGATAAAATATAATTATGGGTGTTTATTTCTTAAAATATAATAATAAAAATATAACTATTAATGTACTTTCAACATTGATTTCTTCTAAAACTATATCAAATTTTTCATTTTTAATATCAATTTTAAAATTGATGTTAGAGTGTTTCGCTTTTAACATTCGATTAAACATCAATTTAAAACTAATATTAAATATTTTTCTTAACTGATGTTAAATTTTTATTTTTAATTTTTATATTCAACGGAGCTAAAAAGCCCGGAAAGAGAAATTACACAGAAATTAAGCAAGGAATAGTCGTGCTTACATGCTTCCCAAATTTAAGATAGACATGTCTACTAACGTGATTACGTGGACATCTATTATCCTTAGCCATTTTCCGTACGTAGATGTTAGCACTTATCAAGTAATAATTTTTAGCAATTAATTGATCACTGAACACACTAAATTAGTAAAATTAAGCCGATAACGGTGTGAAATTAAGTAGTATAATTGATAATATCCTCAAATATCACTTTAAATTTTTTCCCAACGATTGTACTGGAAGTCTGTAACTAATATTGACAATCCAAAGTATTATAATTAAAAATTTAATCTTTAAAAATATGATAATGTATTGAAGCAGATAGAATTTAATCTATATAAATTAGCAAATTAACAATTAATAAAACTTAAAGGATGACACAATGGTATAAAATTCTATTGCTTTAACAAAATTTAGGTAGAGAATTTATGTTAGATTTTAATCGTATGCATAACAACAATTACATACCTTGAACGAAATGTTTTTTATCCAAGAAAAAATAATAATTAATATTTTTCAATAAAAAAATCAATATACATCGTTATACAGATATCCAATAAGATTTGGCTATTTCATCTCATTATCCGATTTATTACTATGATGTGAAAATAAGATAAATTTTTATTGAATGTCTATATAAAAATATTTTACAAATTGAATTCTTATATATAAAAATTTCTCTTCACATTTTAAAATTTTTATACTGCTTCATCTCTTATCTGCTCAATGTTTTCTCATTCTCAAATAGCCGTAGGAAACCCAAATGAATTTCTAGCCATATATGGCTGGTAATCCTAATTGTAACGGATGCAACGATGCTTGAACACGGAAAGCATCATATAACTATATGATAGTGAAATGAAGAAAGGTCAGAGAAAATAGAAACGCTGCCATGGAGAGGAATTGTAGAGAGGCTGGCTGCATGCAGCAGCTGCATACTCCATGTCCTTGTTGATCTGTTTTAAAACTAAACACACGCTTCGTCTGTCAAGTCCTGTGTCTATTATTAGTCTATGAGCCTGTTTGGGTAAGTTTCTCTAGAAGTATTTCTAGAAGAAGAAAATAAGAGCAAAAAGATGAAATGAACTTCTCCATAAGTAAAAATAAGTTCTCCATTAGTTAATTTGTAGAAGCTCACCAATGTAACTTCTCTAAAAGATGAGATGACATCTACAAATTAGCTAATGAAGAGGTTATTTTTACTTATGGAAAAGTTCATTTCATTTTTTTCTCCTTACTTTTCTCTTCTAAAAGTGCTTCTAGAGAAGCTAATATCCAAACAGGCCCTATATATGGCGATTCACCAGTCACCAAGGAAAACTCTAAATATAGTTCAAAGACAAGTAAAAAATGTGTACAAAGACCTGTTTGTGCTAGATTATATATGACTTCTCAGTTGCCGCAATACGATAGTTGTTGTGACGAGGATTCACAAAGAATAATAATTGGTTAGTATCAAAGTCTTATTTGGATTGTCATTCTTTTTTCCTTTCTGATGTGTATTATAACACAATTAATTATTTTTTGAATAAATTACATTCTCCTGGTCCTTCACTCTTAAGTTAAAAATTGCACTCCCTTCCCATAATAGATTTAAATACATGACACTTCACTAGTTTTGTTTTTTTTTTTTTTTGTTAAACACCCATTAAAAAAAATACACCTAAAACATTCTTTACACTGTCACCCCCTCAAAGATGCAAATATTACACCACTCTTCCTAGCCTAGCTCCCTATGATAAAATAACACTTCCTTCCTTAACATTAGCGTAATGCCATTTTTACATAATTTTTGCAATAAATATACAATTTAGGGAAAAAAGTAAACGAAGAAGATAAGTAATATAATAAAATGATATAGAAAATAAATTATAAATATATTTTAGAAAAACTTATTGCAAGTACAACACTATCCCTTAAATTGTAGGAATCTTACAAAAAAAATTAAAGATCCGTTTGTTTAAACTAAAAAGTTGTTTCTTAAAAAAGAAAACAATTTCTTTAAAGCAATTTAGACAAGAACATCAGATCAAATAAGTAAAACATTTTGTTTCATAAAAAAAACTGATTTTTTTTTTAAACAAATAAACCATAAAACTAAATCATACCTTGGAGAATAAAAAAAAAATGTTTTTATTTCTTAATTATAGGACTATTTATATTTTTAGTTCTTATTTTTTTTCTAAAACTATTGATCCTTAATGAATTTTTTAATCAGCACTCCCACCTGCTGGGTATATATATAATAAGTACATGTTATTTTTACTTTTTCTACCAAATTAGAAAAATCACGGGCAAGTCATGTGCGACCCCTAACCTAAATCTTTAAACACTAATAGAAACGAACTTTTTACGATAACCTTTTACATCTGTTATTAAATAGCTGAATTTAGAAAAAAAGTGGGCCAATAATTTTATAATTTTTTTTGAAGTTTTTAAGATTAATCGACGTAGAATAATTTTTTTTATCAATTATACATGTAACCCATATAAGATGTATGTACTGAGTACTGACGATGGATTAAATAGACCTGCATTCAAATATAGGCTTCATCTGTTTAAGATCAATACGTGTGGAGGATGGCAGATTAAATGCGAAGCCCTAATTAGTTATATACATATATCTACGTACTGGGCATATAAATAACAATCATTTTTCTATCTTAACGGGAAAAAAAAAAACATTTTCTAATAAAAACGAGATGAAATTAAAGAGTAAAAATTACAAAAGATGGATAATAATAATAATAAATAACCAACAACAAAAGAGAAGGGATATAAAAGGATAAAGATAGAGACAGGATTGAATATGGTACGCAACATCGTTAATTAGAATAGGGTCGCATGGGTGAAAAAAATGACGTGTGTATTTTTTATTCGGAGAGTATCTGTCTCTGTGGCCGTCGTTCTTATACCTTTGTGGTCTATTTTTCTTCTTTTTTTTTTTTTTTGATATATCAGAAACTAAAAGAACAAGAAGCAAAGAAAACAGAAACAAGAGCATTAAGCTTCTTAATTCTAATGTTAGCCACGCCGGCCCCACAGAATCAGCCAGGAAAATTAAAGGTAACTAAGATCCTGCGGTGCGGACAAGAATGCCAGACAGTAAGAGGAGAATTTCCAGAAGCTCCTTTCTTAGCGCTAGCTAACCCATCAGCAACAAAGTTTCCTTCTCTGAATGGCGAAGTTAACAATTCAAAGCCTCAACTTTCCGATCTTCTCTACAAGAGGATTATAAGGATGAGTGAGTGAAACCAGCACCTTCCTGAACAGGTTTTATTGCAGTAGGAGGATCTGATTCGCAAATGAGGTTGTAAATTCTCTGATCTTGCTTTATTAGAAAAAACTCAAACATTGGTTGCATGAAGGGACAAAATTTGACGAACTTTCCACTCGCACCAAATTTTGTCTTGAAAGATTTCCTCATTTCTTGCCTTCCATATATATATATATATATATATATATATATATATTCCAGCAAGCCACAAGGAAAAGAGTACCATGAGGACCAGCAGCATGATGTCTAATCCAAAGAGAACTATCATCATTCAAATCTCCAAACCAGCATCAACGTCAAAATGAAGCATATATGTTCCAAATTCTGCTAGCCTTGGGGCCGTACCTTGATACGTTTACAATTGTGGTCTTTACTATTGAATAAAATTTAATTTAAATTATCATTACATAAAAGTTTCAGTACTTTATAAATAAAAGCTTGAATAAAGTATTTAATTAAGGTGTAAAGTTTTTATTAGAGACACCAACATACATGGGACAAATTAAAGATTTCAATAATGAAGATGACTTATTACTTATCAGTTAAAATAACATCAATACTGAATGATGACTACAGACTACAGAGGATTGTAAACCAAAACTGCATTCATGAACTCCTCGTCCGATTCCAGCGCACTCATTACACCTGGCGAAAGGCATACTTCTAAATCTACGCTTCCTCCTCCTTCATGGCCTGGATATGACGTCACTTTTCCATCAAATTTGTTGGCACAACCACTTCTAACTGTCTCTGCTTTCCCCATTCCAAAATAGCGACCAGGTTGATATATCAGAGGACACACTAACACTCTTGCAACTTGTTCTCTCATCATACGGCAAGCGCCGCGCGCGAGTTATGGATCTCCAAACAAGTGCTGATAATAACTGGAACCAAGAGATTTTGGTTGTATTGGACTCCAATTTTGCCTTTGCTTTCAGTTTTGCAATAGATTCTGCTGAAAAGTGGAAGATTCTCTCTCTCAGCAAGGGTGCTTCAAATCCGCTTATAAACTCATCATGATGTTTGAAAGGAAGATTGATTATTGGAGCACAATCATTCGGAAACCAGCGATTGTGAATGGGATACTTCATATCCATGGCCTTGAGCTTGAGATTGACGAAAGATCTGAGACCATGTATTGAAGAAATTCCAATAGGAAGTGTCATCACCAAGATTGTGGTTCATGGAACAACCTATGAAAACAGCATCCACCAATTCAGTGACTTGGATGGACAACAGGGGCATTGTGTGACCACCATGGTTGACTGCTTTGTGGTGGTCAAAGAATGAGTGAACAACGGGTGGGACGTCAATGGGGGTGAGTATGTCAGATATGGTCATGTCTAAAGTTGCATAGATGAATCTAGCTCCACCACTGTTGTCGTTGCGATCAACGAAAAAAGCATATGAGGGAGGGTCTTGGGTTTTGTGGGTGACAAGTCGACCAGACAATGGATAGAAATGGGAGAGGGTGAGAGAAAGAGTGTGTTTGAGCTTATCCAAAAGATTCTCTATGAAATCCTGGTGATCAACAAAGTGTTGGAGGCTTCTTGAAGAGTAAACCCTTCTGGTTCTGGATGTAGTGATAAGATAATAGAATAATATCCCAAGGTGTTAAATAAAATATTTGATTAGACTCTTTGATTGGACGATGTGGCTTGACGAAGCATACGGAAATGCGTCGAACGGCAGGGGTACTCATAATGCAGATGGTGTTGCATGATAGATTATTTTAATTTAGTATTGACTCATATAATTATAGAATAATTTTAATAAAAAATATATTTAATGTGATGATTGTTAGAGATGTAGTATTATTTTGTGAACACTGAACCAAGACATCTTTCCTGTTTTCTATAAATATATGGTTGCCATTGCTGTTTGCTAGGAAACTTCTGCCCATAAGAAATAACCGAAAGGTTTTAAGAGAATGGCTTAGGGATGGGGGAAGCAAATGGGTTTTTGATAACTTTGGTCCATTAGATTGAAAAGTCTAAAGAGAGTGTTGACGGGGAAAAACTAAAGCAACACGTTTTTGAGATTTGCTAGGAAACTTTGGCCCAAAATGTAAAGGTATTAGAGAATAGGGATTATCTTTATACACGTTCCAAAATTTTAAATGATAAAAGTATTCTCGTGTTCCTTTATACTTATTTATGAATTCGTAAGTAAGTTATAATATGTATGATTCATACAAATTGATCTAATATGTAAGTAATTTTTTTCATAAAAAAATTAAAATATATTTTTTAAATAATTTAAAATAAAGACACATGCAAGTCTTAAACATATAATCTTCACATTATTAATGTGACACTCTAACCAATTGAGCTAATAAATCAATTATATTAAAAAATAATTAATGTTGATATATATAACACTAAATTTTTTAATGTATATTTAACACACATATAAGTTTACATAATAAATTTTATAACAATTAATTTTGATCTAATAATTAAAGTATTTTTTACATATAAAAATCATAAATTTAAATAAAAATCATAAGTTTAATAAAAATTTGCAAGTTTAATAAAAATTATATTTTTATTTATAGGTTAAATTAAAAATTATATTTGTATTTACAGGTCTAATATTTTTATTGAACATGTAAATTTTTATTATGTAAACTTATATATATTAAATATACATTAAAAAAATTAGTGTTATATATATCAACATAAATTATTTTTTAAACATAATTGACCTATTAACTCATTTGGTTGGAGTGTCACGTTAATAATGTGTAGGTCGTAGAGTTGAGACTTGTATGCGCCATTATTTTAAATTATTTGGAAAAATATATTTTAACTTAAAAAAAAACTTATTTACAGATTGGACCAATCCGTATAACCAATTTGTACGGTCCATACAGATTGGTCCAATTCATATAACTTAAAAAAAAAACTTACTTACAAATTTGCTTGTAATAAAGTGAGAATATTTTCAAAAATTCTGCACCATCAATCAAGAAATAACAAGATTTAGTAAACAACCAGAAATGAAAAAATTAACAGCCATAAAAAAAAAGGGGGATTGAGAATCAGCAAAAGGCACCTTTATGAAAACATTAGCTGAACCACTCTTCCGAGCACTAGGGTCCCGAATAGAGTACATTATCCTAATGATTTTGCCATTCAGCGGAGTGAAATTCAGCACATCAATTGCTTTTGCGGCTGCATGATAGTTATAGTTTGTAATCAAGGTTAAAATAGTCATAAGCAAGAACAAAAGCGATTAATCCTATCAATTCAAGAACAAAAGCGATTAATCCTATCAATGCAAGAAAAAAAGCGATTAATCATATCAATGCAAGAACAAACGCGACTAAACCTATCAATTCAAGAACAAAAGCTACCAATCCTATCAATGCAAGAACAGATGCGAGTAACAATCATATCAATGTTATGCAAGAACAGACG
>PYAF01000074.1:207272-230148 GCA_007407185.1 Glycine tomentella
GGTCGTCAGCGACGGATTTGCGCCAGAAGCCGCCGCGTCATTGGTGGGGTTCTCAGGAATCTGCGCCATTTCTGTCTTTCTTTTTTCTACTTCTGGAAAATTGAATGCGGTAATAGGTTGAAGCACAACTGACGTAGATTAAGTATCCGAAACGTTAAACCCTAACTAATAAGGAAATTCTATTTGGATGTTATAAAAAAATTAGTGTTATATATATCAACATAAATTATTTTTTAAACATAATTGACCTATTAACTCATTTGGTTGGAGTGTCACGTTAATAATGTGTAGGTCGTAGAGTTGAGACTTATATGCGCCATTATTTTAAATTATTTGAAAAAATATATTTTAACTTAAAAAAAAACTTATTTACAGATTGGGCCAATCCGTATAACCAATTTGTACGGTCCATACAGATTGGTCCAATTCATATAACTTAAAAAAAAAAAACTTACTTACAAATTTGCTTGTAATAAAGTGAGAATATTTTCAAAAATATACTATTCATGCCGATAAAGACAATCCATATCACCATAATATTATTGGTGCAACATATCTATTTTCTTTGTTAATCATTATTTATTTTCATTATAGAATTTCGCTGATCATTTAGTAAGATTTCTTATCTTAATTATATTTTTTTCATTCATATTTTTACTTGATTCAAATATAATCACCTTTGATTAAATATATGGTAGTTTCTAAAGAAAAATAAAGACGTTGTTCCCTTTATAATGCAAAAGATAAAGATTGGTTTATTTAAACTTAAAAAATAATTTTAAAATAAGTGTTCTTTAAAAATAAAATTATTTTTTTAATAAGGATATAGGATTTGTTTATCAAAATAAGCAAATAATAATAATTTTATGCTAAAATAGTTTAAAGAAACACACTAAAAAAATTATTTATTTTATTAAAATAAGTATTTTTATCAAGAAATAAGTTTAAACAAGCTCACCTAATAATAGAGACAGTTTAAAAAAATTAAAGGTGCGGAAATATTATTATTAAAAAAATCCATTACTATAATGACATATACCATGAAGTCACTGGACCATTTTTTTTATTTTTGAAATAATATAATAACAACAAAAAAATATAAGCTGTATTATTATTATAAATAAATAGATAGATATGTTAGGCAAAAATAATATTTTCTTAAATTTGAAACTTAGTAACTTCAAATAAATAGATTTTAAAAATCATTAACCCAATTTGTTAGGTCAAATGTGTCTGCCATTTAGCTTCTCATCTTTATAAAACAGGTAAAAGAAGACCGATGAAATTTCAAAATGAAAAATTGTTGATTAAATAATATTAAAATTTAATAATTGAAAAATTAAAAATTAAAAATCGATTTTATTTTTTAAGAATTTCAAAACATAAATTTATAATCACCCAAATGAACCTTTAGGCTTTAAAATTGTAATCATATAATCACCCTCCATTTATATTTTAGGAATATCGAGACCATTAATTATAAGTTGATAAATCTATAATTTGTAAAAGGAAAATGCTGATTAGTACAAAACCATTTTAATAATAAAGTAGTTTTAGATGTTTTTTGGTCCCTATCATTAAAAAAAGGTTAACGTCGTTTGCATTGACTGTAATGACATTGATATGATGGTACGCGTTGCACTTTACATTTTATGTGGGTATTCTTTGTAGTGGTGGGACTTATTGCGTCATTATAATCTTGATGCAGAAAAATAGAGAGATATACGATGCTGAAAAATCAGACGTTTAAAGATATATGATACATCAAACCCTTTTCCATCATTTTAATTGTTTTAATCTTGTCGTATCAAATGCTAGGATATTTGTGCCATATAAAAGAAAAGTGTTAAACCATCAAACTCCATTAATTCTAAATTCTCTAACACTGCCACAATATTAAAAATGACAATTTTTTTCTTCTAACAATTGCTAAACCGTCAAAATTTTGAAAATGAAAATGTTTTCATCACCAGCATCACTAGAGGCGATTTCCGCTAGAATTTTATATATGCATCCATTCTAGACGCGACAATAGCATCAACACTTGGTTCACTCTGAACATCTTTGATTCTGACGAGAGTTTCATAGTTCCATGTTATTATGTTTTTCCATGTCATAGGATTTTTGGAATTTTCGTGTTTCATGTTATTCATACGATATCTTATGATTATAGGAGTTCCCTCAATTCCTTGTATATAATTGTTGAATTTGTATTTGTGTTGTTTCGAATCAAATAACGCAATTTCCTTCAATCCTTAAAAAATTATTCTCTAAAACATATATTTCTTTCATGTCAACAATAACTCAAACGAGCATGTTAGCAAACGAGCGTCAGAGATTGGAAACAGAAACAGCATTCATAAACTCCCTGTCTGATTCCAGAGCGCTCATTATATGTGGTAAAAGGCCCACTTCCAAATCGATGCTTCCCCCTCCTTCACGACCTGGGTATGATGTCACTTTTCCATCAAATTTGTTCGCATATCCACTTCTTGCCGCCACTGCTTTTCCCATTCCAAACTCATTCCCATACATGTTGAACCTGGGTGAGCTACTTATCAACACAACGTACGGGTCCATGGCTTGACCAAGTTGATAGATCAAAGGAGACTGTAACCACTCTTTGAGTGATTGCAACACCACTTTGTTGTTATGGTTTGCAACAGCCTTGTGCAACTTCCATGCAGCCCATCCTAGATCATTCTCAAGTAATTCCCCTACTGTTGTTTCTGCACTCACTCTATTAACCGAGTTTCCAAAGTATTCCCGAGGCAGAGGTGGTTCCATTCTTGTTCGACTGTTTGCGGTTAACCTGCAACTTGTTCTTTGCTCATATGGTAGGGAGCATGCACGAGTTATGGATCTCCAAACATGTGCTGATAGGGATTGGAACGAAGAGATTTTGGTGGTATTGGACTCCATGTTGGCCTTTGCTTTCAGTTTTGCAATAGACTCTGCTGAAAACTGGAAAACTCTCTCCCTCATCAAGGGTGCTTCAAATCTGCTGATAAACTCGTCATGGTGTTTGAAAGGAAGATTGATTGGTGGAGCACAATCATTCGGAAACCAGCGACTGTGAATGGGTTGGTCTGAAATGGAAACATCAGATTCATGGCCTTGAGCTTGAGCTTGAAAGATGTGAGACCATGTATTGAAAAAGTTCCAATAAGAAGTGCCATCACCGACAGAGTGGTTCATGGAACAACCTATGAAAACACCATCATCTAGCTCAGTGACTTGGATGGACAACAGGGGCATGGTGTGGCCATCATGGTTGACTGCTTTGTGGTGGTCAAACAATGACTGAACAACGAGTGGGACGTCAACTGGGGAGAGGATATCAGATATGGTCATACCCAGAGTTGCATAGATGAATCTGACTCCATCACTGTTTCGGCAATCAACGGAAACAGTGTAAGAGGGAGGATTTTGGGTTTGGTGGGTGACAAGGCGACCGGCTAATGGATAGAAATAGGAGAGGGTGAGAGAAAGAGAGTGTTTGAGCTTTCCCAACAGATTCCCAATGAAATCATGTTGATCAACAAGAGGGGTGGGTTTCTTGAAGAGTAGACCCTTCTGGATGTAGTGCATAGACAACATAGCAATATCCCAGTGTGTTAAATGACATGTTTGGTTTGAGATTTCGGTTAAACTATGTGGTTTGACAAAGCATTCTGAAATGCGTTGAACGACAGGGGTAGTCATGATGCAGAGATAGGCTTGGAGATTTAGTATTATGAATTTCCTTTGCGAACTCTGACCCAAGTAATCGTTACTCTTTGTATATAAATAGTATGGATGTACATGCAAAGCAAACCGGGGGAGGAGAAAGCAAATGCGTTTTTGAGTTTTGCTACAAAACGGATTCTAAGGTGAAGCTTTAACTTTCTTGCGTCACCCGTGAAGCACTTTAAATGACCGTTGGATATATTAATTTAATATTCAGCGACTGAGATTTTTCACTGGCTACCGTTTGAAACTGTGATTTAGAATTTACACTTTGACCCCAATTTTAAAGAAATATGCAAAAAAGTAAAGTGAATTTAGAAAGGTGAAAACGAAGGACACCTAGGGGCTAGGGCAGCGATTGTCGTCTTTCTCAATTTCGTATGACGGCATTGTTTTTTGAATCTCCGTATTGTACTTCCGTATTTATTCGTTGCGTATTTAATTAATTTTAGTTTATTTTTCGTTGATGAAAAATTCCAAAGATGTAGGACACGCACGGTGATGCAATGAGCTGACCTTCAATTAGTAAAAACTTATAAGGAATGTGAATGACCTACACACCTTCACCTCGGTTTCGAATAGGTCATAGTGAGGCACCCTGCTAAGTCAAGAATACCAAACACACACACCCCTTAGCTCATGAATTTCAAAGAAACTTTAAACAATTTTGTATCGATGGGCGATGCGTTTACTTTTATCATATCCAATAAAGGATAGTAAAGAAGTCTAAACAAAAATTTGGGGCATTTTTATAAATTTAATAAGTTAAAAACTGGTTACAATCGATAAAAAGAAAATGAAACTCACCCATGAGACACTAAAGTTGAAACTTAACCATAAAATCCGTTATGCAAACAGCATATTTTGCTTTCACATTTAAAGTCGTGCTTTTTAACATAAATGCCCATTAGAATATAGTACTAGTAATTCAGAATATTTTGCTTTCACATTTGAACTCGTGCTTTTTAAGGTTTTTTTTTTTTTTTTTTAATGAGGGTGCTTTTATGTTAAATATTATTAAAAGCTACAATTACAGGAATCATAACATTATCCAGATTATATAATACTACTCATGTTTCTTATTGAGTTTAGTTTGAGTTTGAGATTTACTAGTAGACTCTTGCAAAATGTGACATTAACATTAAGGTGGAACATCATAAAGGTTGTATCTTTTTAATCTTGAAATGTATTTTTAAAATACACGTATGAAATATATATATATATATATATAATATTATATGTATTATAATTTTTTAAATTTAGTTAACAAAACTATAATATATACACACAATATTCTGTGTGTTATAAATTAATAATTCTGTCATCTATATTAATCTATGATTGAATAATTATATAATAAATTAATTTTAATTAAATTATTTAAACATTTTAAAATGAGAAAAAAAACTTAATTGAAATAACAAATTCGTCGACTGTTCAAAACGCAGACTCGTCATTTAGCATCTTCCTTTTTTTTTTAGAGGAAGCATCTTCCTTCTATATTATAAAGTTTGGGTGTTGCTAATTAAATAATTAAAACGGGTCTTCGTTTTAATGAAGATAAATTAAATTTATTTTAGATATTTATTAAAAATTGACTAATGATATCTTTTGTTGTAAGAACTTAAAAAAATCAGCAGAAAAAGAACTTAAAAAAAATCATATGTAAGATGAAAATACATATGCTTTAGGGAGAAAAAATAGTTTTCAAATTTATCTTCTTTTTAAAAAAATGTTTAAATTTGTTATATAACGGTAGATTAATTATTTGTTTATTTGTTCAAGAATTTTGATTACATTCAATATAATTAACTTATTGAAAGTTTTTATGTAATTTCTTTGCATATATAAAAAATGATAAACTGACAAGAATATTTATTTTTTGAGAAATTCTTGATTCCTCTAAGTAGCAAGATAATTTCTTGTTATATACCATTTATTATATAACATGTAAGCAATGTAAATCATTATTGTCTTATACATTAATGAGTCTTTTTAATTCTTCTAAAACATTAACCATAGTTAATTTTAATTTTTCCAAATAACTACATTAAAGCAAGAATTTCTCCTGAAAGTGTTGCGGGTATTCCTTTCTCACGGCAAGTACGATACAATCAAAGGTTACAAAGAATAATTATTTAAAATTTTATATTAACTATTATAATCTTATTAAATTATTATTAATTAATAATTAAATTATTAAATTTATATTTTTTAAATAGTCTAATAATATTATAGCAGTTAAAAGAAATTAAATTTTTTTATTATCATAAATATTGTATTCAGTAAATACCTTATTAAATTTTCAAATAATTACACCTCAAATATTTCAAAAATTACTGTAAATTTATACTCCAACTTTTTTTCATTTTGTTGTAAGTTTTTCTCACTATTTGAACATGTTCTACTTTTTGTCTTCACCATAAATAAGAGAAATAAAAATAACAGAGCCATTAATTTTTTTAAAACAATAACTTGTTAAAAATAAATTATAGTTTTTAAATGACGGGAGAGACATGGTAAAAAGGAGTAGATGTGTGAGTTGTCATTAATATTTAAATGATATACAAGTAAGACAAATGAAGGAAATAAATTTTAGAATTAATGACTTCTCATTTAAATTTAACTTTGATAGTTGCTCAATAATCATAATTGAATCCAAATAAAAGAACAAGTGAAATTAAGCATCAAAGCTCTCAAAATAAAGTAAAATAATAATAATATGGCCTTATACAAGGCCTATTAAGAACACATAAAATCAAAAGGTCTTGTAACCATCAACTTTTATTGCATTTTATCGGATAGTATGGTCACTGGTTACATAAGTGGAGGTCTCCATTGATAATTAATAGCATTCTAAAATATGAAAATTTGTTAGTAATATGCATATATATAGGTACTGAACAAATAAATGATGATATAAAATAATGTTTTAATTAAATTAAAATTACCTAATATGGAAATTTTAAACCACCAACACCTTGTAATGTAGATATAAATGAAAATTTTGATCCATTAAAAGTGGTCATATTATTTGGAGAAGCCTATGTAAAAAAAATAAAATTGAAATCAGTATATTGTATACTAGATTATAAACAAAAAAAAAATACTATTTTTTAAACTTATATATTACTTGGTAGAATTGTATGCCATGATGTTCACTTGAATAACTAAAATAAGATAGTGAGACGATGTTTTAAACTTAATAGAATGTTTAATGAATACAATACTTATGATAATAAAAATATTTAATTTTTTTAACTGCTATAATATTATTAGACTATTTAAAAAATATGAATTTAATAATTTAATTATTAATTAATAATAATTTAATAACATTATAACAATTAATATAAAATTTCATATAATTATTCTTTGTAACCTTTGATTGTATCTTACTTGTCGTGGGAAAGGAACACCCGCAACACCTTCAAGAAAAATTCTTACTTTAATGTAGTTATTTTGAAAAATTAAAATTAACTATAGTTAATGTTTTAGAATAATTAAAAAGACTCATTAATATAGAAGATAATAATGACCTATATTACTTACATATTACATAATAAATAAATGGTATAGAATAAGAAAAATATTTTGCACATGGAGCAAGCAACAATTTCTCTATTTTTTATCCATTCAAACTCAAAACTGATTGGTATACTATTCTTGCTAAGATGTCAATAAAAGTAACGAATATTGAATGATACATTAAATATGTTGACATTGTCCGATTTGTATAGCGCCCCCCGATACTTTTGGTTGTTGTGTGAAAAATTAAGTCACATATAATGGAATAATATATACAAACAATTCTTTATTTTAAACATTTTATTAATATTTTTTTATCACATCAATTTTTTTATCATTTTTATATTTTTTTATTCTCTTTTTAGGTGTTGCATAGAAATTTGAGATGTTCATTAAAAAAAAGTTCCATATAAATTGTAAGTTTAATATTTATATACTGATATTATAAAATAATTATGTACTTTCATTTAATCATAAAATTATTATTTGAATTATTATAGATAATTAGTTTAAAAATTAATAGAGTTATTATACATTATAAATTTGATCGAATGATTGTGTTATTAGTGCATAACTTTTTTCTCATAGTATTAAGCAAAGAAAAAGGATTGCTCATTAATTTCAAATTTATGCTAAAATTTTAATTGAAATATATCAAATATATTATTTTATAATAACTATTTTGAAATTCTTATACTCTTTAGGTCCCAAAATAGTAACTTTGGCTAGACTATGTTGGAAATGTGTCCAAAAGTTTTTTTTTTATGATTTTTTTAATCTAAATTATAAATATTTTTCATTCAAAACAATCACATTCAAGTTAAGCAAGACTATTTATGGACTATAAAATTCCTTTTCAAAATATTAAATACCACTGTCAGCTGAATAGTTAAGAATCAAATTTAAAATAATTGATTAAATTAAAATAATTTGTGTCAGTTTATTAACACATTCAATAAATCAAAATCTATATAACATGAATTCATATTAATAAATGATAAAATAAGTTATGTGATGATTGTGTAAGTTATCATCTAATAACAAATTATAATTTTTAATTAATAATAAATTATTATATATAATTAATTTCTTCACATTTACCATTGTAAATTCTTTTACTCCAACAACGCATAGCTGTTAAATCCTTAGTAAATAATGAGGTTTACTTGGCTTTATAAAAAAAAAAGTTGAAGATACATAAAATACAGTATATCTTTTATGTTGACTTTGTGTCTATGCTTGGCTCAAAAGTTCAGAATATCTTATTAGGCAGGTAAAAAATGGCTAACAGCTAGCATCAAATCATCAATGGCTTTTTCTGTCCAACAGACAAAGTGATACAATGCATCCAGCACTAATTTTTATAATGGCATTTCTGCATCATATCCGGAAAGATCGGTGCAGTATATCCAATTATTCTATTAATTTTTTTACCAACAAATATTAATTATTAATTTTTATTAATAAAAAATTAAATCCACGATTTTTTATTTCTTTCTACTTCTTTTATCATTATATCAATCTTATAACTCATTTTTTATTTAATTTAACCATTTGATTGCTATTAATTTTAACAAAACATTGCCTATTATATCACAAGAAAATGCTTATAATAATCCACATGGTCCATCACGCACCAATACGGAAAAACCAGTCTTGTGGCCGCCTCAATAGACTTATAACTATATAGACTTTTGATGGAAAGGCTCATCAAGTTATTTTTTATGTGATTGCACTTAATTAACTTTTCTAAATTTGATAAAAAAAAAACATTAATTTGTAGTAGTTTAAAATTTTGAGTTGCTTTTTTCTTTTCTTTTTCATAGAAAAGTGTGATAGAATGGATGTCACTCTAAATCGTAGTAAATTAAGGGTAAGCGAAGATATACTAAAATTGTCAATAGTAATTCACTCATATGATTAATGTACACTTCTAAACCGTAAATCGTTTTATCCGGTTGTGATTACTCAATTCATCATTGGGTGTCAAGAGATCTTCTTAAAGAGAGTTTCTCACCAATTGAAATTTTAGTGGCATCACATTTATATTGTACAGGGTAAAGTACCAATAATAAATAAATGAATAAATATATAAAATTTTAACAAAATAATAGTATGCATTAAAGAGTTAAAACTCTCTTTAACCTGTTTTTTTTATAGATTTATCAAAACCAAACAAGGAAGTGCAAAATGGAGAGAAGTCTATCATGGCATTATTTTATGAAAACAAAACAAGGATTTAAACCCTTGAAGTTATTTATTATTCTTATCAAATCATGGAGTACTCTTCAAGAAACTCTTATGTTTAAATTAGTAACTGAATGATCATAATTAATGTGTAATATAAAGATGAATTGCCTGTACCCATGTATTAGTAATAGTATAGTTTGTCGGTTGTTAAAATGGAGTTATTTAATTGTGAGTAAGTGGAGTGATAGGTTATTATTTACTATATTTTGCCCAGTACATTTATCATACGTAATTGTGTACAAATTAATTGATCTTTCAATGACAAAAATTTTCATATAGGTTGAAACTCTTGCTAATTCCGTCATATTCATGCAAATTAGTGATCGTGTATTACTAGACAGAGTTGTTTGTAAATTGTAATTATGTCTTGAACATTCATCAGAAGATTAAAAGTGGAAGAAAGTGATGACGATGGAAGCATTTCACGTTATAACCATCTTCGGTTGAGTTAGTATCGATTCTTCTCTTAAACCCTTTTAATTTATTTACAAGACAATTAATAATATATAATTACAAAATACTTAAAATTTAAGTTGGAAGCTATCATAATTCAGTTAAAGTTTCAACATTTATAACAGTGTCATAGTTGTTTAAAAAAAAGTTTTAGCACTGTCATGGTGTCAGGTACAAGGCAAATTAGCAAACTGCACTAATGAACTCCTCGTCTGATTCCAACGCGCTCATTGTATCAGGTGAAAGACACACTTCCAAATCAATGCTTCCCCCTCCTTCATGGCCAGGGTATGATGTCACTTTGCCATCAAATTTGTTGGCATAACCACTTCTAATCGCCATTGCTTTCCCCATTCCAAATTCATTTCCATACATGTTGAACCTTGGCGAGCTACCCATCATCACACAGTAGGGGTCAAAAAACCCATCAATGTGATATATGAAAGGAGATTCTAACCACACTTTGAGAAAATCCATAACAGCACTGGCATTGTGGTTTGCAACAGCAAGGTGCAACTTCCATGCTGCCCATCCCAAACCGTTCTCAAGCAACTCCCTTGTGGTGGCCTCACCACTCACTGCATGAATCGAGTTTCCAAAGTATTCCTTAGGCAGAGGTGGTTCCATCCTTGATCGATTGTCTGTGGCCAGCTTGCAACTTGTTCTCTGCTCGTGTGGTACGGAGCGCGCACGAGTTATGGATCTCCAAACAAGTGCTGATAATGACTGGAACGAAGAGATTTTGGTGGTATTGCACTCCTTGTTCGCCTTTGCTTTCAGCTTCGCAATAGACTCTGCTGAAAAGTGGAAGATTCTCTCTCTCAGCTTGGGCGATTCAAATCTGCTAATAAACTCGTCGTGTTGTTTGAAGGGAAGATTGATTAATGGACCGTAACCCTCTGGAAACCAGCGATTATGAATAGGATTGTGTGAAATGGTAACATCATATTCATGCCCTTCAGCTTGAGCTTGAAAAATCTCAGACCATGTATTAAAGAAATTCCAATAAGAAGTGCCATCGCCAATAACGTGGTTCATGGAACAACCTATGAAAACAGCATCCACTAGTTGAGTGACTTGGATGGACAACAATGGCATGGTGTGGCCATCATGGTTGACTGCTTTGTGGTGGTCAAACAATGAGTGAACAATGGGTGGGACGTCAATGGGAGAGAGTACGTCAGATATGGTCATGTCCAATGTTGCATAGATGAATCTAGCTCCATCACTGTTGTTGCAATCAACAAAAACAGCATATGAGGGAGGGTCTTGGGTTTTGTGAGTTACAAGGCGACCAGCCAAAGGATAGAAATGGAAGAGGGTGAGAGAAAGAGAGTGCTTGAGCTTCTCCAACAGGTTCTCAATGAAATCATGTTGATCAACAAGTGTTGTTGGAGGCTTCTTGAAAAGCAGACCCTTCTGGATGTAGTGGACAGACAACATAGCAATATCCCAAGGTGTTAAGTTGCATATTTGGTTTGACTCTTGGCCGGGACAATCTGGCTTGACGAAGCATTCAGAAACACGACGAACGACATGGGTACTCATCATTCAATTAGTCACGCACAGAATTCAGATCTCTGTTGCAGAGAGCTTAATTAGAGATGTACGTATTTCCTTGTTATGTGTATAAAGTTCAAGGGTGATCTAGTTTCAACTTGTTCATGTGCAGCTGCAAGAAAGTAATAGTAAAAAGGAATGAGATATTAATTGAATTTGATTTTCTATACAATATTCGAACAATATATTGTTACATGTTTCCTCCCAAAAAGTTGTCCTGTTACATTATCAAAAGATTTTGATTAGAACGACTGAACAACGAGATAACAATTGCTAAAGAAATTGAACTGTTCTAAACTTCTAATAATGAAAACAACATGACCCGATGAAAATTATACAGAGTGTTAGTCAAATTCCATGGCAAGTCATAAGCCTGAAACATTGAATCACACTATCACGTAAAAGGAAAAAACCGTCGGCACTGGAGAACTAGTAGTCAAATCAAACTAATCAAATCTTGGGAAAGCTTGACAAACCCAATAGCATGTTTAAGAACATAAACTAATCTAAATTTACATTTCAAGATCAACAATTTAAATTAACCACAAAAATTAATGGAAGGAATATAAAAAATATCCACATAACTACTGATACCCACAAATATTAGTAGTATTATAATTTAAAAGCAACTTTGTCCGATATTTTTATGGATTTTGTTATATAAAAATATCTACAAAAATATTTATTTATTATGAATTTTAGTTATATAAAAATAAAAATATTTATGTTGTGAATCTCCACACTAAAATTCTAGTTATGATACATTTAACACCCTTTTGAAAGAGAATAGTTGCTAATAAAAGGTATTTATATGTATTTCAAGTCGAATCATTGACTATGAAAAATTAAGAGGATAAATATAAGGAGATTTATCATAAGTGAACTAAACATCACACCTTAATTTAAAACCTTTAGATTTAGGTTTATGGTCTTCTCTTTATTTATATGGTGTTCAACTTTTCTATTTCTATTTCACGTTGGACGTTAAGTCATACTTATACTCAACACTCAATGGATGGCGTAGGTGTAACATGCCTTTGTTTGAAGTATAGCAATGGCACAAAATGTTGATTTTCTATTACTTCAACATAGAAAGAAAGCGGATACAGTCATTCATAATTGAAAATCTAGAAACTAGTTCATCGGATGGAATTCGCCCCATGAACCCACAATTCAAATAAAATTAATTAAAATTGGTTAGAGTTGATTTAATTAATTGATTCTTTCCACAACCAACAAACTAAACTCAATTAATTTGATCTTAAACCAATCCTATTCTTCTCGAAGTATAATATTAATAAACAAGAGCAGTGGATATATATCGAGAAAGAGGGAGCGTACCAGGCTATCGTTTCTTTCTATCAGGTACCCATGCGATTCCTCTTTGCCACCTCTGCCTGCCGTTTCTTCTCCTAATGATAAGCGGGTTGTAACAAAACAAAAATTTATAACTATAGATATATCTATATAGAATTTTAGACATCGTAAAATTATTCAATGCTCTTGCTCGGTCAAACAATATTCATATTATAAATTATTATTTTAATTATAATATAATTTATAAGTATATAGCAAAAACAAAATCTTGTGGAAACCGCTGCCGGAGAGACCCCAAATGGATCCGTCCTTGTTCTTGCTGCCCGTTGTCCCCGCCGGCGCTGATAAAATAATAAAAGTATCTAAGTATTCATATTCCTCCCAATAATGACAAACATAACCGCTTAAGGTGGAATATATTATTGGCTATTTTCAGAGGAACTGAGGAAGGGTGAGAGGTATAAAACAAAAAGAAAAATAATGATGTAAAAGATAAAAATAAAGCTAAATATAATGTAAACTATTTATCAGCGGTCAGTTCATGTCACCAAAAAGCCTTTCTATCTTAAGAGAGTAATTTACTTTTTGTAATTGTCAAACTAGTATATTTTTTAAAATCTTATTGTTATGATATAAGGTAGGTTTTGTTAAGTTGATTTCAATTTTGTGAAAGAAATTACTGATATTTTTGTACTGTTAAAACTATTTTTGTAGCAATATAAATTATCATAAAATAGAAAAAATAGGCAAGTCAACTTTCAAAACTAAAAAATATAAATATAATTTTTCAAGAATACATTACTTTAATCATTTTAAAATTAAGCAACTTTCCATCTTATCCTTAATAAAAGACATCATTTAGAATGAATAAATTGTTATTTTTATAAGACATTTTACAACTTCTATAAAGTATTTTTTTTTCATTATTTGTTTTTTATTAAATACTCCAAGTAATTGTATTTTTATTGATAATGATGCATAATGCTTTTAAACTTTAATGATTATATATCATTCACAATAAGTTAATGATTATTAGCAAGAATAAAATTAATACATCAGTAGTATTTTTTTAAAAGAAAACAATAAACCTACTATTTTATTTATATGTACAATTCTGTTACAAATGTTTTATGTCAAGGATGAGAAGAAGTACATAAATTGACTCCATTTGTTTATGAGATAAATTGAGTACATCTTAATCTTTAGATGCAACGGTCAAATATAGGGAGACACGAAGCAATATAATTGCCGAAATTTAGATGAAGTAAGACTCGTTAATCGCTGGGTAGGTGCATCGTGCCTTAATTTGAAGGATAGAAGGATAATTAGCTAACATTTCTTTCATCAATCCATGCAGTTTGTGTTTACCGGCTCTCTTCTTTTCCTCCCCGTGCTAACTGGCAACTGCTAAGCCCTTCACTCACTCACAAAATTACTCACTAACACTCTTCCCTTGTAATAATAATCAAAATATCACTTGGAAGAAAATTAAACAAATTCTCAGCAAGTAAAATAAGAAATTAATAAGAGATGGATTTCGGGTCTGTTTGGATAAGTTTATCTAGAAACACTTCTAAAAGAAGAAAATAAGAAGAAAAAAATGAGATGAACTTTTTCATAAGTAAAAATAAGTTCTCCATTAGTTAATTTTTAGAAGTTCACCAATATAACTTCTCTAAAAAATGAGATAACATCTTAAAATTAACTAATGGAAAATTCATTTTAGTTTATAGAGAAACTCATTTTATTTTTTTTTTTACTTTCTTCTTCTAAAAGTACTTCTAGAGAAGCTTATATAATGTAGGACCTGTTTCAAAAATACTTTTGAGTACTTCTCTATTAAAAATATAGTACTTTTTTTAAGTAAAAAAACTCTAAAAAAAAGACTTCAAATCTTTTATTCAAACATACTCGTAATTAACAACTTCTTTTTTTTAAAGCTCATGTAATTAATAACTTACTTTTGGTCTGCACTAAAAGAGAGACGGAGTACATGGATGATATTGATGACGAAGGACTCAAAGGCAAAAAGTAAAGGTGAAGGAATGAGATGTAAAATAATCATAATAACTATTCGGGATAAAAATAAGATATTTACAAAAATTGAAATTCGAATAAGTTAAAATAATACATAGACGTAGAACAAAATTCAAAATTAATATAATCAGATAACCCACGATAACAAGTTAAACATATAGACCATGCATATTTACAAACAAAGTTTGTCTATACTAAAGCCACCCTTATTTGACAAGCATCGTACAAAAAAGAAGTTGAGAAGCCAGAATATATATATATATATATATATATATATATATATATATATATATATATATAAAACATACGGGAACAAAAAAATTATATACATTGGACGAACAGGGGAAGGTGGAGAACTTGAATTTTGTTTGTGTATTGTTTTTAGTTAATCACTCATTTTTAAATACTTAAGGCAATTTTTACAATTTAATCTCTACACACAAAAATTGTTTATTTTAATTTTTATAAACTTAAATACATTTTTTATTACTGTAATTTAGCATCTTTTCATTTTTGTATCTGTAAAAAGATATTTTAGTCCGTGTAAAAATATTTGTTTTATTTTTTATCATTAAATTGTTTTAGATAATATTTTTTATATTGTTTAAAGTATTTTTTATTATTATCTAAAGCGTTATCTAAATTATTTTAATGATAAAAAATAAAATAAATATATTTTATAAAGACTACTAAAAAACATTAAACTATAAAAATAAAAAAAAACGTATTTAAGCTTTCTTACACACGTATCATTTAATTCATTTTAGTTTTTATACATACATTTTTAATCTTTTTAAATTCCTATAGTTTGACCGTAGTGATTCGCAAATTGCATGGCAATTTCCGCTTGATGAGGAGGCATGAACCAATTTTTTTATTTTTTTATTTTATGTAAATAGGTTTTATCATTACTGTGCATGACTCATTATATGGGTGATATGGTACATGGGATGATATTACAATTCTGTATTGTTTTATCTTATATATACTGATATAATCCTATTTATATATCAATAATAAAAACAAAAATCACTTTGCTCCCAAAAATGTAAATACACTTGTCAAAGCTCATTTAATTTTATGTATGCGTGCATGCATTTGATTATTTTATATTTAGAATTTCGATAGCTATAATTAACAACCATTTTTTATTACCTCAGACTAACTTCACTCAATCGCAGGTACTTTGTTTTTTTTTTTTTTTTTTTTCTTACAAGCTCAATAGTAGGTATTTACTTCCCTTGTAACCAAGTTAGAAAATAAAATAATTTTAAAAAGAAAGTGCTGATGGAGGGAGCTTGGCTTTGGTTATTTCATCTTGCAACTTGTTTGCAGGATTTATCTGTAGAAAGAAAAGGGCATTTAATGATCCTCCTCTCACCCACCCAATCAGAGGAAAGAGAAAACGATGCGTCCTACTGTACATTTGTTTATGTTGGTGCTTTGCAACGCAAGTTAAACAAATGAAATTACCATGAAGCTTCATAGTTTTGCTGTGATATTGGATTGGCAAGGACGCACAGTTATCTCTACGATTGAGTGAATGCTTGAACATTAAGTTTGCTTAAAATTGTTTAATACCTTCTTTCATGAAGCTTCCTAGACAGCCTTGGCTTGTTCCTTGATCGCTCTAGTACTACTATTGGGTGTTTGTAAGTTGTCCTTACTCTGGATAGGGGACTCTGATTTTGCTAATCATTGCCATTCAGGATATTCACCATTTTTTAAAATCGCCTATAATAGCATTTTCATCTACTTTTTTCATGAATTTGCATAAGATGAAAAGAAAACAGTGTAATATTGGTAATGGAGCAGGAGCAGAACAGTGATAACAGAGCATGATATTCTGTTGATGAGAGATGATCTACCCCCAAACCAGAAGCTTAACTTCAATATTTTTCAAAATTTTGACGTGAAAAATTTGGTATAGGCACGTAGAAACCGCAATTCTATAAAGAAAAGCTAATTGTAACAAAAATACATATCTAATTAGTGTGTGACTAATATATGCGTAAACCATCAATTTGGGGTAATTGTAAGAATTTAAACAAACACAATAACGTTATATGTTCAAATTTCAATGTGACTTCTCCCTCTTCATAGTCAAAGAACTGGGGTCTTCAATGTTCAAATGAACCAAAAGTGTAGAACCTTGAATATATAAAGGGTTTAATTTTTAATACATGTGTAAAGATTTTTACACAAAAATTAAACAGAAATAATTTTAAATATAATCATAAAACTATTATTAAAAAAATTTAACAATGAATAATAATATAAAAATAACTTTTATGGAATATTAGTATAAAAAAATATGTTAGACAATAAAGATTTATGTGCCTTTTCAATTTAAAATAATTATTATAAAAATTAATAAATTTATTATATATTTTCAAGGATTTCATATACGAAATTAATAGTGCCATTCAGTGGGCTGAAAGAGGGAGAGAGAGAAAGTGTGGCTTTGTTATATAAGAGAGGATGATGGTACTAAAGAATGCCTCCTTAGTCCTTAACTTTCATAGTTGCCTCCCTCAACCATACTTGTAGAACCAACCAGCATAAAAAAACAATAAGCAGAGAAAAAAGAGAGAGAGAGAGAGAGAGAGAGAGAGAGAGAGAGAGAGAGAGAGTTAGGGTAAATAGCATTGGTCCTGTACTCCTTCTACATCACATATGGCTATAGAAGTGAGAAAGAAGACTTCACTAGCAGCAGCAACAACAGCAATATGGCTGGTCTCGTGGAGCCTTATTATGGCCTACAATGTCAGTTTAGCAGAAAGAGTTTTGAAAGACCAAAAACCTGAGAGTTTTGTTGCCAAAGAAAGGCAAGGAGTTATGAATAGTATAATTGATTTCTTCAGGAACGATGGAGAGCCTACCAATGACCGTGTTTGGCCTGTGAGTTATCAAACACGTTTGCATGTCATGAGTCACTTTTTGGTACTTTGGTTATGTTTTTAGTTAAGTTACTTATTATTTATTTCATGATATTGGCATGTTGCTCTGAAATGCAGGATATGAAGTTTGGTTGGAGAATTGTAGTAGGGTCGATTGTTGGATTTTTTGGAGCTGCATTGGGAAGTGTAGGCGGGGTTGGAGGTGGAGGAATTTTTATCCCTATGCTCACTTTGGTCATTGGTTTTGATGCTAAGTCTTCCACAGCCCTTTCTAAGTGTTAGTATTTTGCTCTGTTCTGTTTATTCTTTCGTGATACACAAGTAAAAACATAGCCATGCCTAAGGGGTCTTAATTCTTAAACCATTTATTGTTGATCTACAAAACCAAGGGTGCACGTATATTTGTACTTCATCTTTTTTGAGTTCCAGTTAGAATGAAAATGTTTAATTACTGGTTTGCATGCAGAATTAACATTCATAGTGTGACTTGTTAAAATTTAAATGCTATTAGCCTAGTACACCTGACCATATAAAAAAAGAGTTTCTTATTACATCTGAACTTAGTTTTCTTTAATATGTTAGGAGATAAATTAGGTTAATTTAATGCAAATTCATTTGAATTTTTTAATTTTCCATATGAGTAGTTAAAAACATTAACACCAAAATGGGATGGAACGAAGAGAGAGATTAATAAAATAAAAGGAAGAGAAAGAAAAATGACAAATGTGATAAGTGATGTGACAAGAAAGAAAAAAAAATAAGATGGAAAAAAAAGACGGAAGAGACAAGTGGTTTTTATATTTTCCTTTCACATTTAACTGTTATTTCATAATTGTAGGTATGATTATGGGAGCAGCAGTATCAACTGTATACTACAACCTGAGGTTTAGACACCCAACACTAGACTTGCCAGTTATAGATTATGATCTGGCTTTGCTCTTCCAGCCTATGCTAATGCTAGGAATAAGCATTGGTGTTGCATTTAATGTCATGTTTGCTGATTGGATGGTGACGGTTTTGCTTATCATCTTATTTATTGGTAATCATTATTTACTTAGAATAAGCTCAAGTGCTCAACCTTTTAAATTGATTAAATTTTCCTGGGGCAGTCTCTTTTGTGTCTGTGTTTTTGAAAGAAAGGATATGTTTTATTCATTTAAGATTGATATTTTCATTGATCTTACTTAAATGAAATTTTCTAGAGAAGAAAATGTTATTTATCTATCTTTTGTAGCCAACATATTACACTTTGTTTTGTTTTTTTTTAAATATTTATCAACCAGCTTATGCTACATAGTACATATGACATGATTTATTTGCCGTTCTATTCTACCGTATACTTTGTTTGATTTTAATGAAACTAATCGGTTGTAGCTACATCCACAAAAGCTTTATTCAAAGGCATAGATACGTGGAAAAAGGAAACAATTATGAAAAAGGTAAACTTACCTTTGTGCACTTTTAAAATTCTAAAGTTGAATCTGTATTGTTTTCTACTTGATATCAATTATCTAGAGGATTATGCTACTGAAATTTCAGGAAGCAGCTAAGATGTTGGAATCGGATTCCTCTCCTGGCTGTAAGTCCCTGCAAACCTTCCTATAAAATATAGAGAAACTTTCAGCAACTACATAAAAGATTAATGCAAAATCTGAAAACTATAAGAAACAAAATAAGTATACTGCTGAAAATATAGTGGAATCATAAGATTTATCAGATAAGAATTAATGAAACTATTCATTTTCTCCTTATAGGTCATATTTTAGGCATGAATCAGTGTTACAAATTTGTATTAGGGGTGAAATTTGGCTTCTTTTTGTTTTGTTTTGTTTTACATTGGCAGGATTTAAATGGATAGAGTTAATGCATAATTACAGAGAGCACCCATTCATTTTTACTACTTTTTGGCCATCATATGTAGAACTACATTTGAGTTTCTTCACAACTTAGTTTTGAGTTTCTTGATTCTGTACAACTTCAGGAAATATAAGGGCGAGAAATGAAAAGCATTTTCTTCACCCAGCATTTAGTTGTGTAGACCCTGAATAATAGGAAAAGAAATGCTATGACTGCTATAAACAATTATAAAAGAGAAGAGAAAAATCATATTTAGAACTTCATATATACTATGCCAACAAATTGAGGAATTTTAGTTTCATGTTGATGAATATGTTCAAGTGCACTAGTATTTTTTTTTTTTTTTTAAAGGCTGTTCAAGTGCACTAGTAATTAAAAGTTAAATGGAAAAAAAAAACTTATTCAAACAATCATCTGGTAGAACAAATGGTTGAACACTTATGTCAACTTGATATTCATTGGCACAAATAAGAACTAGTTACGTTTAGATAAATCAAACCTTTAGTTCTCAATTAACATTTCTAAGTTCTAGTAGAAAATCTCTAATATTACTGTTAAAACACTATTGCACTTACCCCTTAATGCAGATGCTTCTGAAGAAGACTATAAGTCACTACCAGCTGCTGGTTCAGCTGATCCACGAGATGAGGAGGTAATTTCCAATGGCCATCCAAGGCATTCCTTATTGCAACTTTTTTTGGTTTTGTTAGCCTTACATGTGGTAAATTCTGAAGTGCAGGTCCCTTTACTAAAGAACATCTATTGGAAAGAATTATCAGTCCTTGTGTATGTCTGGGTGGCTTTTCTCATTGTTCAGATTATTAAGGTAGTTAAATTATTATATTTGGTTTATTTTTCTGATTCAGTCACAGGCATGCAGTTGTGGGTTTTGAAATTTGTGACACAATCTAAGCAAAGGAAATACGCTGCCCCTAGATCTAACAAATATGCACCTCTTGTTTCAATGCAGACATACACTAAAACTTGCTCCGTACTGTACTGGGTTCTTAATTCCTTGCAGGTAATGATTCAAAGTACATATCAAGTCACATACACACACAAGTGTTATCTAGTCAATCTATTGGTTTTGAACTGAAGTGCACATCTTTTGCTGCAACTTGCATAATATCATTTCCTCAAATGATCTAAATGAAATTTGGTTTGCCTAATTGTCACTTTAAGGTGCCTATTGCAATCTCGGTTACGCTTTATGAAGCCATATGCTTGTGCAATGGAACTAGAGTGATTGCATCAAAGGGAAAGGAAAATACAGATTGGATGAAGCTTCACAAGATCTGCCTTTACTGTTCCTGTGGAATAATAGCTGGTATAGTTAGTGGACTGCTTGGTCTAGGTGGTGGCTTCATTTTGGGACCACTCTTTCTGGAGTTGGGAATTCCTCCTCAGGTACAGATTCATCCATTCTTGAGCATTTACTAGACTTTAGGTATTCTAAAATAGAATAGCCTTGATGCATGTGTTCTCTGTGGCAGGTTGCTAGTGCTACATCAACTTTTGCTATGGTTTTCTCCTCCTCCATGTCAGTGGTACAATATTACCTTCTAGAACGCTTCCCAGTACCCTATGGTAAGACAGTGTGTAGCAGGTTTCTTGAAAGATAAGAGAAACTCATACTAATTAAAGCTAATGTACTCTGGATATGCAGCTTCTTACTTTATTTTGGTTGCAACCATAGCTGCATTAACTGGCCAGCATGTGGTGAGAAAGATAATTGCTATCTTCGGTCGAGCATCCATCATAATATTTGTACTAGCATTCACCATTTTTTTGAGCGCAATCAGTTTAGGTACTCTCCATGAATTTTAGTTGGAACTTTTGACATTATGTTCCATTGTTGTATTTTTTTTATTTTTATTTTGTTCATTGGTTTATTTAAGCATACTTAATTTCTCCTTTTGGGTATCACAGGTGGAGTGGGAATTGAGAACATGGTTGAGAAGATGGAAAATAATGAGTATATGGGGTTTGCAAATATCTGCCATCAATCTTAGGTGTGTTTTGCCTACATAAAGTGGAAGTTTTCTATAGATAACATTTTGCAGACCAGTAATGTGGTCACCTATTTGTTCCTTTTTGAGAAATTCTAGTGGCAATACTTTGTTGAACACGATTTTTATTACTAGTTAAAATTTAAAAACATTTTTAATGAACATTAAATTTAATTTAAATAATTAAATTTCAATAATTGGCTATAATTCTGTCTATAGAAATCAAGCACGATCCTCTGGCCTCATATATATGATCATACAAATCTTTTATTTATTTATTTTCTCTCCGTACTTCATTTATTCAAGAAATCATTTTTTACATTCCTTAAATAAAAAAAGAAGGAAGTGCAAATAGAATTGTTCAAAATTTTTCATGGACGATTAGCATACATGACAGTAATGGGCATTTAAAGCCATAGGTGGACCTATGTTAATTTAAAATTAAAAAGTTTGATGTGCACCACCATTTATTATCGGGCGTATTGGATTATAACTGCGCGAATAAATTATAAAGCCATTAAATGACAATAACAAATAAATAAAAAATAGCCGTTAACAAAAATATAAAATAAAATATATTCCAATGCAGGAAATCGAACCCGGGTTTCCTGGGTGAAAGCCAGATATCCTAATCGCTGCACGACAATGGACCATATAAATGAAATCACCTTGTTTGTTTGTTTATTTATTAACAATTAATTTACCAAACCATCCCTATTCGAATGCAGAAAAAAGATAAAGCAAAACGACGGAGAAAAAAAATCATGATGAGATCCAAAAAAAACAAAGAAAGAAAACATGTCAGCGAGTAAGAGTGTTGTCGTATAATTTGGTTTAATTTTTTATTAAAAAATCATCCAAAAGTCAAATATAAAAATTATATGTGATTCAATTTAGTTAGATTTAAATTTAATATCAAATCCAAATCCATTTTTTTAGTTTGATTTTAATCAATTTTTACAGTTTTTACTAAAATAAATATTTCATGTTTTTTACCTTTTTTTCATCTTTTAAATCAAATTATATTTAAAAAAAATGCTAATAAGAATGTTAAACATTCTATAGTAAAAATCAGTCAAACTCCCATCCATTTAAGTAAGTAAGAGTCAAAACTGGTTTTAGGCATTATATTATATATTATTATATGTAACTAACAAATATTATAAAAAATCAACCAAAAGTTTATCAATATCATGCTTGAAATTTTCAGATATCCAATCTTAATTAGAGTTAATT
>PYAF01000074.1:236505-252651 GCA_007407185.1 Glycine tomentella
AATTTGGATAAAATAAAATGAAAAATTGAACATACTAATATATATCCTTGGTCATCAATAAAATATTGCTACTTAATATTAAAATTATCAAATTTAATGTTTAATTATTGAAATTATATATATAACATTAATTTCAACAACTTAATTTTTTTTGCTAAATACATTGAAGCTTTAAATCTGATGACTATTATAAAATTGAATGATAGATTTAATAACAAGAAAAATTTCAAGTGAAGTTTACTTATAAATAAAAAATTATATTAGTTATTAGAACATTTAATAAAGAATGAATTTAATGTTTATAAAAAAAAATCTCATAGTCAGGTATCTTGAAAAGATAGTGAGTTTTAATTACTTTACTGAATTTTAAGTTCATGCAATATACGATATCGTACGAGTCTGATTAAGGGAGATATATTGGATTAAAAATTTTAAAGTTATTTTATCATAAATGTTTTCTTATAACTTATCATATTTTTTTATAAGACTTTTATGACAATTTGAATTTTAATAAATTTATATCATAAAAATTTAAAGAAATTGAATTTTTTTATAGATTTATAAGATTTGAAAGGATTTTTAAAATTTTTAAAATACATTTGAAATTACAAAAAATTAGTGAAAAATAATAAGAAATAATGAGGTTTAAATATATAAAAAAGTAAAATTAATATATTTTTTAAATCTTTTGATAGTTAATTGATTATAATTTCATCTGGTTCTATACTAACCTTTATTGCCCATTGAGTTTGAAAAAAAAATTGTCTTGTTGAAAACAAAAAACTCTTTCCTTTTCATGAAGAGTTTGTCTCATAAACTCGAATTTATCTACTTTGCCTTTTTTTTTTAAGGTTCCTAAATTGGTGGGGGATAAAATCATTTGTTTACAACGAAATTTTTAATAGGGGGTGATGAGCAAAGAAGGAAAACACCTTAGGTTAAGTGGGATAAAATTTGTGAGAAGGAAAAGAGAGGGCTAGGCATTAAAAACATTTTCTCTTTTAACATGTTACTCCTTGCAAAATGGAGGTGGAAGATGCTTTTGGAAGAGGAGAGTTTGTGGAGTGATTTGTTAATTTTAAAGTATGGAGGTTGGAGGGGTTTACTAGGGGTAGGTTCTAGTGGTGAGGCATCCATATGGTGGAAGGATCTAACAAAAATCTGTGGAGGACCTTGTGGGAAGTCTTGGTTTGATAAATTTTGTGTATGGAAAGTGGGGGATGGAGGGAGATGTAGGTTTTGGCAAGACATATGGATTGGTGAAAAACCTTTACAATTGGCTTTCCCTAGATTATTCAATATTTCTAGGAACAAAGAGGGGGTCATAGGGGACATGGGCGGAGAGGTTGGTTTGCTTGGGAGGAAGTTTTAGTAGAAGAGTTTATGCTATGTTGAGTGGTGTAATTATCAGGAGGGGGGTACAAGACCAATGGGTTTGGAAGCTTGAACCATCTGGGTCCTTTTCTACAAGGTCTACATATGAGGCCATCATGGATGGGAATGATATTAATCAACCGGATAGAGTCTTCTCATATTTATGGAAGACGAAGAAGATCCCTCCAAAAGTGAAGTTCTTATTGTGGAGATTAAGGACCAATAGTTTATCCATGATGAACAACAATTTTAATGGTTTGGAAGAATTTATAGGAGTTTTAAAAATCTTCAAATTCTTCTCCTTAAAAATTAAAATTTCCAAAACAAAAAGATGTTATTATCCAAACCTTTTTCTTTCCTCCCTTTCCCTCTAACGTCCCTCTCTCAAACAAAGCCTAACTCTTCCCCATTTTTCTTTCAAAGGTGATAGTAGAGATCACAAAAAAAATCGAACAATAATGCAATCTCCGAGTTTGAGGAGGGGAAAAGGCATCTTCTTCGCTATCAATGACAACATTGACTTTCGTTGTCTAATGACAAACCCTTGGTCATTTTGATAGTTTTTTTTTTTTTTTTTTCAGACACTCCGGTGCGTCATTTACTTGGATTTCCCTTTTCGTTTTGATTTTCAGATACATAGTCTTGTAATTATTTTTGGTGGTTTAAACTTTGAAGAATTTGAATCTTGAAATAAAATATGTAGTCAATAAGAAGAAAAGAAAACCCAATAAAAAAAGGGTAGTTAATGATATTCAGAATGCTTAACAAAATTCACATAATATTTGTGAAAATTCAAAACAAAGATGCTTTCAACAAGATGGAGATAAACATCTGCACCTTATGAAACAAGCAAGAGTCGGGATGATGAAGGATTGCATTCGGGTATTTTAAATGCGAGAGACTAAAATTAAGGGGAAAATTTAGAGAACTAAAAATAAATTTGTCTATTAATTTGTAATTTGTAGAGGAACAAAAATATGTTTAACTTAAATTTTAATTAACTCACTATTTGAGTATTTGAGTTTATCCGGCATTTGCTGATTATTATAAATGCAAAGAATAATATATGCATATGATATTTTTTATTTTTTGCATGTGATATTTTTATTTAAAAAGAAATTCATAAATACAATAAATGAATTTATTATGTTTCTAAATGTAATTTTTAAAAAATAAAGTATTCAAAAAAAGAGTTTCACTTTTCAGTTTATATTTTAAATTTTAAAAATAATTAAAATATTACTTGGCTTAAATATAATTTTGATTCTCTTATTTTATTGAATCTATAATTTTTATTTTTTATTTTAAAATAAAACTATTTGTTTATCTTATTTTAGAAATTTTACAATTTTTGTGTGGACTTATTTCACAATTTTGGTCTAATTCTTAATTTTGCCTATTTTTTATTTTTTTATTTTGATCCAATTGAACATTTATCTATCATAATTTAATTAAAATATAACAAATAAAAAATAGATATTAACAAAACTAAAGATTGAATCAAAATTATAAAATTTCTAAAATATGAAAATATCTCTATTATAAATAAGAGAATCAAAATTATAGGTTTGATAAAATAAAAGAACTAAAATTATATCTTTTTCAAGGAGTAATCAAAATTTTATTTAAACCATGATATTTTTATATTTTTTATATTATAGAATAAGAATTTTTAACTTCGTTTTTTAATGGATCGTTGAGATTTGAAAGATATATAAGGTCTTCAACATAGTAATTTAGGGATTTTATTTCTAATATTAATTATTTGATGTCTTTTTCAAGTTGGTGATTTTTCATAATTATAGTGCATTTTACGGATCATTTTTACTGATTTTTTTTTTTTATGCGAGAGGGATATAAATGAAATTTAAAAAAAAAAAAAAAAAAAACAAGATGGCACACTTAAATTATTTACAACAACGCCGATACACCTATCTTAAAACTACCTACTAAAAAATCATATATCATGTGATGATAAAATTTATCATATGATGATTTAAATTAATAATAAGTAAGATTTTAACAAATATTTTTTGTTAAGTCTAAAATAATTTAAGACGAATATACTAGTCTTTCATTTAGCACAGTCCTGTTTCCGTGTATCACCCATTTTGATTATTACTACACATTTTTTGTTAAATCTCTCTACCTTCTTAAATTGTAAAAATGATTGTGAGAATAAGGTTACTCTTTTCTCAATATGCATAGACAGTGAACGACATGAAACTGGTCGGAACTTCTATTTTCAAATTGTTAGTCTTCATTTTCCCTCTAAGTCTGGTTCTTATGGCCCTACGAGGCACTATGTGGTAAAAAGAAATTTACATGTCAATGGTGAAAAAATAAATATATGAGTGCATCCTATACTTTATTGAGAAAAATTCAACTCTCATGTCAATTAAAAATAAAAATAAAATATATTTAAACTCACATTCTAATGTGGTATTAGAATTTATCATATATCTATTATCTGGTCATGCATTATATTATTCATGCACTAAATTCAAAATATACTAGAAATAATTCAAGTCTTATATCGATTAGAAATATTGTCAAGTCAGAATATATAAGTAGAAAAAAATTCTTATAATTAACTATTGAGAGTTAGATTCAAAGAAACATTCTAATATCCTTTTCGTGTCCTACTTTATGAAAGTCTGATTTATGATGGGTGAGTGGAGTATCTAACATGATTATTTTATAAGATTTCAGATAGAGGCATCATACTTTTTCAATTTGAAACTAAAAAAGGCGTAAAAGGGGATAGGCTTAAGAAGAAGAAGAAGAATTAAGAAGGAGTAGGTGCGTGGACTTGTGCGTCCGTAGCTTCTCCCTTTTAACCTAAAAGCTTCGTTTGATTTATGTGTGTTCCTGTAGTCAAAAGGATCCATCGTTTTCAAAGTCACACCCCCATGTAGCTGAAATCAACAAATAAAGCGAGACAAATCGCTTTGGCTTGGTTCCAAAGTCAGGAATATTGCATTAAGTGGAAGAGTACAGATCAGAGACAATTAACTTTGTCTTCTTTCCCAATACAAAGAAAAAAGAAAAGTAAAGCAAATTAAAACCACATTCATTCAATAATCAGCTGCGATATTCGGAACTAAAGCAAAGCGCTAAATGATGGATATTAAATGGTCAATCAAACTCAAACCCCTTCATCTGCCTTCCGGGTGCAATGGGAAAAGCTCCAGAGTTCTATGTTCCTCTTGTTCACACGCTGATGACATTTTTTGTTCTTCCAAGCACTCAAATACCCATCTCCCACACTTCTTCTTGTACGGACTATCTTCCTCGTGATCTCTCTCTACTACTTCCCCCTGCAACAATCCGTTAAAGTACTTTAACTTTCAATTCTTTCAAACAAGATCTCATAGTTATACTTCTTATTACTACTAGTACCATCCTAGGTTAGTTTAGAACATACTATAAACATACCCTTGTTGTCTCCAAAGTAACAACACTATGAATTGTTGGAGTTCGAGGACTATGAGAAAAGGCAAGGCTGTTGCGCTTCTGCTTTTGTCTCTCGCGTGCTTTGTGGTTCTGAAACCAATAGAACACGTTTTTCCCTTCGATCTTACCGTACTTTCCAAGCTGGACAGTGATCTGCTCTATCTGTTGAGCATTTGGAGTTCGTATCCCTCCTTTGTACAACATCTCCAATATGCCTATCTGTTCTTGAGTAGGATTCCACCGTGTTCCTCCTGGATGCGTTTCAACCTGTGTATTATAACAACAATAACAATTAATCAACTAATAACGAAAAATAGTTCACTTAATTTCTTTGTCTCTTAAGTAATTTAAAATTATATGCATGTATCAGGATTTATAACAATTGAGAATTTTATTCGACCATTTGAACTACACTTTCTTAGTACGTGCACGTGAATTATATTAATGCATGGATGATGGCAGAGAGAAAATTAAATGAATATTAAAGAAAAGATAGAAGTGAATAATTAAGAGATCAAATAATAGTAATAATAATAATACGGACCTGGCCTTGGGTTTGGGGTGAAGGTGGATCCTTCTTACTGTCGTCAGAGGAAACGGGTTTTCTGGGGCCACTTTCAGGCCTGATGAAGCTCTTGAGATCGAAAGGAACAGAAGGGGTGGTAGGGATAGTATTAGTTTGGGTGTTGGGAAGCTTGGGAGCAAGAGGGCGTAATCTCTTGCAGCCAAGTGTGAGGAAAGGTTCGTGCTCCCAGCAGAATCCACGCGTGAACTGATGCACCTTCATGTTGCCCATGGTGGAGAGAAGAGGATGATAGGGAGATCAGTGATTATATAGAGGATGAGGATGATTGAGAGGACCGCTATGCTAAAGTGGACAAAGTGGGAAATGAGGTGTTGCCTGCAACAACCAAGACCAAATGATGAGATGTAGTTGACTTACGAATTTCCTCCAATAAATTAAAGTAAAAGCCAATGCAACTAGACTTAAAAAGAAAAGCAAAATCGCACCGTACAGAGTAAATTATTACTATAAGTAGTGCTTTCTTTGGGGTGCCCACCTTATCCCAGTAGAAAATTAGAGATTAATTTATCAAGATGCAAAGATTTTTTTAGGGTCGAATCTCTGATTAGAGGCACAATAAACATCATCACCATACAATTATATTACTATAGGGAGTCGTAACAATAACATACTATTTTTAACATATTTTTCTATTAAAAATTACAAAATGATGCAAGAGATTCAAGTGAAAATTCTAATATTTCCTAATTTTTTTTAAATTTTAACCTATACCAAAATCTGTTAGGAAAAAATGTAATGATATTTGGAAATCTTATCATTCTAAGCTACCTAATAACAAATAGGGTGTTTAAGAATCATTTTTGTTCAAAGAAAAATATAGTATTAGCTAAAAATAAAAGTTGTTCGGGCATGGATGGAATGAGCGCGTGTGGACAAGGGTGGGTATGTGTGGGATGGATGATGGACGTATGCGTTTGTGCGTGTGTGTTGGCCCGTCAAATCGGGTATTTTTTTTCTTGCTTTCATGATAAGGTATCCATGCTTTTCGGTGGCCTCTTTGGCTCTCTCTCTTTCAAAGCTTTCTCTCATCAATAAAGTGATGTGAGGAATGCAAAAAGATTCCTCCAATCCCAAAACTTGAAAATGGAAGCCCTTTGATCTGCTTTTCAGGATACGGATTTTTTGTATAAAAACGGATGAATGGGACGTCGAGAGGGGGATATCATGAATGCTGTCTTTGTCCTTTTTAAGTGGTAGAGAATGTCCAAGAAAACACTCACTTGCTCAACCATATCTCTGAAACCCATTTCCCACTCTTTTGGGAACTGTAGCTCAATTTCCTAAGTACTACTACTACTTTACACTCCACATATATGTATTAATCTATACAAACCATGCACCCATCATAATCTAGCTAGCCTACATACCCCTCCATTAAACTTTACTGCATATCCAAATTAATTCTATAATTAAGGCATTATATACTAGTATTATATTTTTATTCTAATATAATATGTTATATCTATTTATATTCAGCCTCCACATGTATCTAATATTTTTTCTAAAGAATTAAAATATATTGATTATAAAAAGATATAACATATTCAATATGTTGTTGGTAACCTAAAACTTGAGTTTTAGTTATTTTATCCTTGAGTTAATTCTAAGTATGTCAATTTTTTTGTTAGCTAGTTAATTTGCTAGCTGTAGAAATATTATTTTCTTAGTTTTTATAAAATGACAAATATCACATATATTAAAAAAAGAAATATATATTAGTAAAATAAAATAACCTATAAATTTTTCATTTAAAATAAAAAATTCTTAAAATTTATTTTATATCTCACTCAGTGAATTGGATCAGTCGTGGACTTACATATCGTATTAATATATATTACATTTAAGTTTATGTTCAATGAACAAAAGCTGTGAGAAGTGGGCAATAATTCTCATTTCCCGCGTAGCATATGATTGAGTGTTGAGTGCAGCTGGCAACTGGTCTGGTCGGATAACTAATCACAGTTCTTTAAGCAACCCAGCTAGGCACGTGAGTAAACATATTTATTCATGTAACTCCAACCTTTAGTTATGCACGTGCCATTCAAATTGGGTGCACGAGAGAGAGAGAGACAAACTGCACACGTGTCTCAGTCAAAATACATGATGGCCAATCATCACAATCATGCACCTGCAAGCTGCGCGTGAGTTTTTCCTCTTTCACTCCCATGAATATGATTATGATCATGAAAGCCTTTAAGACGATGAAGTCATGAAGCTAGGTTTTCCTAGCAATATACTTTTTAATATTTTTATTATTAACTACTGAGTAAAATTTATTAAAAATATAAAAATAAATTATGAATTTCTTTTTTTATCTGACGATTTTTTTTTCATAATTTTATAAGTTACAATAAATTTTAACTAATAAAAAATGTATTGCTAATATTCATCTAACCTCTAATTTATATGGTGCGTAGATACTAATGTCATATATCTATCTCGTTACCCTCAAATCGGTAACCAAGACTTACACCCACTAAATTTTTTGTCTAAAAAACAATTTCCAATCATTTTACAAATTAATAAAGCCATTCTCAAGCAAATATTGTAGCATTTGCATTACGAAAATAATCAAACCCATAAACACCTCTCAAGCAAATATCAAATACATGACGTGTAATTGGTGCAAGGTAAATGTCAAAGGCTTTTAATGTTCTCTGTATGCATGGAGATTGAAACCAATGAGTTGCTTGCTGCATAAAAATATGGGGAGATGGTCTTTTGAGGGGGAGGTCGGACGAATGAGCATGTGGCTCTCTAATTCAACATCGGGTTAGCTTAATTAGCTTAGAGTTAAGCTATGCGTTTTGGTGACTTCTTTCTTTCATATTAGCCTGAAACAGAGGTTGTATATGATTTTGTTTAACTATTTATTGAACTGCTTTTTGTAGTGGGTGTGATATTTCTTATATCCAGTCACTGCTCATCAGAATGGCTTTAATTTTTAAAATGATTGTAAACAAAAAAACCTCTTTAAATTCAGTTATGACAAATTTGCAAAGAAATATAATCCGTAATTATTAATTGCTGCAAGTTGCAATGACACCCCTCATACACACCCCGTGTTTTGGTGATTAATCAAATAGACTTCTCTATTCAATTTTTTTTCCTTTGTTTTTTAGTTAACTAAAAAAATATTCGATTTGAGCAATAAATATCTACTGATTGTTCAATAATTAAATTATTCAAAAGGAGATGGTACGTACTAGAACATATTATTTATTTATTTATAAACAATTCTTGTAAAATTTACTAAATTATGGGATCCACCTTATTTAATAAATCCTACATGAACTAATTCAACCAACAGTAAAGATTAAGAGTGTATATTAATTTGAAACTATATACGTTGCTAAAAGGAAATCCAAGTTGTCTTGGTATAAAACATTGAGAGCACATTCGCGAGGGTGGCAATATAAATAGTACTTCATGATATATAATATAATAATTGGAGGAAAAGACGCCCACACAAATTAGTTCATCATGTGAGTATTGATATAATCTGAAATATTCAAAAAGCATTATAACGCGTTAAAGCGTTGTACAGTAATTTACATAAGATTATGCATGGAGATAAATATTTTTACAAAAAGAAAATAAAAAATGAAATATTTTTCTATAAATAAAAATAAGTTTTTCATTAACTAATTTTAAAAATTCATCAATATAATATCTCTAAAAGATAAGATGACATCTACAAATGAGCTAATGAAAAATTTATTTTACCTTATAAAAAAATTCATTTCATTTTTTTCTTTTTACTTTTTTTTCCTAAAAGTGTTTCTAGATAAACTTATATTCAAACAAGCCCTAAATAAATATAAGATTTAGGCAAGTAATTATTTGAGGTAGGAAAAAGGGTCAAGAAAAAGTAAAACAAAAAAAAACTTAACCACGTACCACTAACTTTAAGATTTACTTATCATCTGTTTCGAAGGACATGTGATTGGATCAGTAAATATCATTGCAGACGCTGGCTTTGTTAAAAAAGTAGGATCAATGGCTCCCTTTCAACATAAGAGAAAACCACTTTTAAAGTTAAAATTTGAAGAAGAAAAAAGGGAACTCCAAAAGCATGATGTAAATATAATGCTTGAAGAAGATAAGAAATTAATTATTTTAATTAGTATAATAATAAAGCTTGACATGTACCGAGTTTTTTTTTATAGGATGAGAATAAAAAATAATATTAAAAATTTACAATAATTTACGCATAACATATACCAAGTTAATTAAATGAGATAGGAAAATCGTTATTATAAAGAATAATTATCTTACCGTACCGTATATGATAATATATAACTAAATGATGTAAGTACTTCCTAATTAATTTTCTAATATTTTTTTAAAAAAATCGATAGACATATTAAACACCATATAAACATTCAATACTTCAGTTGCAGCCCCTGGCCCCTTCGCCTGATGTGACCTCCCGAAATTGTATCTTTTGAATCCTGAATTCCCTCCTAGCTAGTCCTACAACGTAATCCTTGATAAGTTGCTTTATGTCATGTGGTACACCACATAACATAACGCAAATTTATATATCGAGTAAATTTTTAGTATTTTTTGTCCTATAAATTGGTTTATATATAGTTATTTTTATTTCTTAAATTTTTATTTATTTTAGAAAATAAAATAGTTTGAAAATTCATTTATATTAAGGGGTACGTTGTCTTAAAGAAAGAGTACATATTCTAAGAGTACTTAAAAACAATTCCGTCAAGTACACGTGAAGTTGCTCCTTTTATTGAAAGAATAATTATTACGAATATTTATTGAAATTTAATTTTTTAAATATTTTCTTGAATTGTTACTAATAGCTTTCAATGAGAGAGGAAAAAAAATACTTATTAACTTCAGTTCATGTTGAAACTTACCAAGTTGCATTGATTCTTACCTTGGCGATTATTCAAATTAATTAAGTTTAAATGTTTGGTTTAAAAGGTGAGCTTTTTAAATCTTTTATCCCATTGGCCAGATGTCACTTTATATGAACGTCAGTATCGTGGGATAATAATATCAAGGTTGACAATTTATAGATTATGAGCTTGAGGCCATGTTTTTTTTGCCTCACATTATACAGATCTCGTAACTGATTGCACCACATTTATCTCAACTCCCTTCAATCACGACAATGCAAGATTTTCCCTCTAATCAATTCATGTTAAATTGCCAATGAGGCAATGCCATGCCTATTTATACAAGTATATAGGTTTTCGTGATTCTGCATGTTGCTAATTTTATAGGATTTAGGTTTTCCAGCTAATATGTTTCGAAAGTCTTAATTTCATTGCAAAATAGCTATGCGTGCTTAATTTTACTACGTCATCACCTCATATAATCTACAAATCTGTCGGTCCCAGAGTTGCATATTACCGAGTTAGGAATTTTCTAATTGTCCATATACAAACCTATAAAAACTTTATTATTGTATAATTAATCACATTGTCCTTCGATCCCTTTTCTCTATTTTTTTAAAAATAAATACAATAACACAAGTAACAACGAGGAATTTCTTATTGAATTTAATTTTGATGTACTGTGAATGCATATAAAATATTACTAAATACAATTCTGAATCTTTTACACACAATGACATTATCTTAAATTTAAAATCATTTAAAATTTTATGTGTGTTTGACGCATATACACATACATACGTTATACGTACAATCGTATATGGATAATCAACATTGAAAGCTAGCTAGTAGTGTTTATATATATATATATATATATATATATATATATATATATATATATGAGTGACTAATTAATAATTATATATATGACCTCTTAAAAAAATCATGTATCTTTTTTTATAATAGTGAAACTTGGTCCAGTTATTGATCTAGTTGAGATAATGGATCAGTGGTTCAATTGATGGATTAGTAATTGATTCGATTTGATCCGATATATATTAAAAATTTAAAATTATATGTATCTATTATATATAAGTATGTAACTAACATTATTTTAGTAAGAAAAATTCGTCCATATTTCTAAATTCAAAAATAACAATTGATAATAATCCAAAATACAATTTTTTAAAAAGAAAATCCAAAATTTTAATTTTTTATAAAAAAAAATAAAATTAAAATTCGGCCAGATTGGATCGATCCAACCAGGATTCAGTGACCTAACGAGTCAAGTTTAAATAGGTCTATTGTCTGACCGATCCAATAATAAAACCTGCTTGGTTAAGTCACCTGCTCCCGATCCGACCGGTCGGACCAGACCGGGTTCAATAGCACTTATATTTTCTTTTAATCTTTACCATTCAAATATGATTTGATTAACATATTTAATATTACTTTGTCTATATATACTTCATCTCTATATACTTTGTCTCTCTATATAAAGAGGCAAAAAGAGAGAGAAAAATTAACATATATAATAAATTTTAAAATTTAAATATTTCATTGGAATTGTTCAATTAAAACTTTTTAATAAGTTAGTTATAGATTCTTTTCTTCGTCAACAATACGGTTGTTATGCTCATTATTAAATGTGTTGAAGAAATATTAAAAAAAAAAAGCTTTTTGAAAAGTTAAAATAGAAGTAGAGGTCCAATATATCATAAAAAGAATTAGATTAAGAAAAAAAGTTTTGATTATATACATGCCAAACCTTTCTTTCTCTTCACCGAGAAGTAGATCAAAAAGAATTTGTTCTAATGCAAATTAAGAGATTCACAAAGACATGTTATCCTATTTTGATATTCAGCACCCAGAAGTATTGAATTGTCTTTTAAAAAGACAAGGAAGGTTAAAATGGCAACAAGTGTCTGTTATTGAATTCATCCAACCCTAAAGTATAATATCCATGTTAATAATGTTTGGTACCAAAGTCATTGAATAGGAAATTTGACAATCTAGAAAACAAATTATGTAATGTACTTTATCAACTGGTTTTTGAGTGAGTATTTTTCTAAATTTTTTTATCATATCAATCTATCCTCGTGTGAATTTTGTTTAAGCATATACTCAGGTAGATGTATTTGTTAGATAGAAAAAATCATCAAAATTTCATGCTTTTTTTTTAACGTAATCCAATTCAATAAGAAATTTCAATCTTGAAAAGAACTCAAACCTCCACAGTTTTTAGCTTGCAAATTTTGAATGCAATGGTCTATTGTGATATAGATGAATAAATGGTTTAATGGGAGTGAATATATAAATGAAAATATTTCTTATTGAATAAATGGTCGATTGTGATTAAAATACTCCACTTAATATAAAAAGACAGCCTGCTTAATAAAAATGAAAACAATTTTTTAGAAGAATCAGGTAAAACCAATTTTAGACCCAAATAAGTTCAAATTTTAGATTCGAAGTAAAATGTGAATGAATGACCATATACATAAGATCACCGTGGCTTTGGCAGGGATGATTTGTCGCATAGTAAATTTGAAAAGCTCAAGAATGTAAACGAGAATGTTGATATTGAAATTCTGAATGTTGTCAGTCAAAGATAAAGGGTGTAGGGTAGAGAAGAGAATTGAAGTTGGATCGCACGATTGATAGGACATGGATCCCACACAGTGGACGAAGGGGTTGGAATCCATCATTAGGGGAAGACAATGCCATCATTTGCACGTGTCCATGCATGGACCATATATTTCATTATCCTACAAACTAACGTAAACTCAACATCAACGTAACAAAATTGTAACACATGCACCCGTGATACACCTAGCCAGCCAGGAGTACAATAATAAAAAAGAAGCAAATGTATATCTTTTTCCCTCCGACAATACAATTGTTTTATTACTATAAATTCTATTGTGTTTTGTCGTACATTTACACATATTGTCTATTTAGTTAGTAACTTTTTTTTACCATTAATTAGTTTTCTTTTAATGTAGTTCAAAAAGAAGAAAGCTAGAAATCCTTTTGTTTTTTGGTAGACAACCTAGCTAGGGTTCCTTGAGGAAAAATAGATTTTTTTTTTATATATTTATGTTTTTTATAGTTAAGAAAAAGATATGAAGAAAAAAGATAAATATAGAATAACCCGAATAATGTCATAAAAAGACAATTAAAATATAAAGAAAATGTTATATATAATATAGTATTAAATAAAATAACTTAAAAAGTTGTTAGTCTTGAGTGCATATATGTCTCGAAAATTACGCAAACCTCCATGTATGTGTAAATTAGTTTTTTTTAAAACAATTAAAAATTAATTAACAAATATATATATTCTTCTAGTTAAGGAAAATCTCTATTAGAAGATCATCTATAACTTGGTTCATTTGAAAAGTATTATCCCTCCTTTCTCGATCTAACTTGTGAGTTAAGTCTAAATTTGAAGGGTAATTATTTCGTCATGAAAGAGAGAGGTTATCATGTAATTGTGTCCTAATTCAATTCCATTGGGTCTAACAGCCAGGTTGCATTATAGTTGATTAATAATCACTCATTTATTAACCAATCTCTATAGTTGAGGCCAATGATTTATCAGCTCATAAAGGCGACTTAGAACTGAGATAGTACATACAAAACCTTGAGCCTAGAATACAAATGAAATTAAAATGACTCCAAACTTGACATGGATAATAAAATCTCTATAGAGGAATTAAGATTTGGAGTATAGATAAAAAATGAAGACTTGGTTCATCAATCCTTACACTTCTCTTTGTCCGTCACTAATTTTGTACTGGAATAAAGACGGCTTCTAGCATGTAAGACCAAAAGAAGTCTTGCATGTGCAAGACAAGTCTAATTTTTTTTTAAAACCATTGGATACATCATTTTTTAATGAAAGGCCAAGATTTTTTCATCTTTTTCTTTTTCTTTTTCTTTTAGCATTTTGTCCCTCTGTTCCCATCTCTCCCTTCCTCCAACCCATTGCCATTTCGATCACCTCCGTTGTCGCCGTCGTATCTCCGACGAGATTCCCGACCGTCAATCCCACCATCCCTCCATTCTCTTTCTCTGTCACAATGCAAAACTCGCCCACCGTCATCGTTGCTCCGCCATCGCTCCCCCTCCCTCCGCCGTCTCGCCCTACCGACCAAATGAACGTCATCCCTTTCCTGCAGCCGCCACCCTTCGTCGGAGCTCCCAACTCCATCTTCCAAATCATTGTCCTCCCCTTCCCGCCGCCGCCACCACCATTAGCTGGACCTTCAAGCTTCGTTGATCTCTCACCCCTCGAATTCCTGCTCGTGCTCCTCGCCGTCTACCGTCCTCCGTCCTCCCTCCGCGGTACAACTTTGGTTGCAGCGCTGGTTCGGGAGGAGAGATGGAGATCAGATGAAAGGGGCACTTGATATTTGAAGAATGATGGAGGTGCTCGCGGTGGTGGGGTTGTGGGGTCGGAGCCGGTGGTGGCTGGTGGATGAGTGGAGATCCAAAGAAGGAGTAAGATGGTGAGTGGTGAGAGAAAAGGGTGAGCAGAGATAAAGTGAGAAAGAGAAGAAAACAAGAATCGGTCCTCAATAAAATCTTAAATGAGCACACCCTAAGATGTAGCCAAAAGTATATGCAATTTTAAGAAATTATCAAATGATTTGATGATCTTTTCAACAGTGCTAAAGTTGGAAGTTGGTTATCATTTTAATTACTAGAACAAGAATTGGCATTTGTCTTGATACCAGAGAAAAAAGTGTCTTTACATGAATCGGTATTGTATTTAAACGCAATGATCTCACTCTTCAGCGATTGACACAGAAATAACGTGGAGTAAAATATTGACGTGACCACGGTATGAGTGCACAAAACAATTTTAAGAGTTTTTTTTTTTTTTCTTTTTCCATTGAAGTACAACTTTATTTTTTTTATTTTTTTCACGTCTTTAAAATTATTAGGTATTGTTTATAAATCGTAAATAATTTTTATTTTAATTATTTAATAAATTAATATATATTTTCTTTTTAGTTTTATTCAATATATTTTATATTTTCTATATTATTCTATTTAATATTTTCTATATTTTCTATATTATTTCATTTAATATTTTTAATAATTTTTTACTAATATTAAGGATTATATATTTTATAAATTAAAAAAATAATGTAAAAGACTTAAATTTAAATAAAAATATTAAATTTTATTTTGTTTAATAAAAATATTAAAATATTTTGTTACTAATATTAGCAAATAATATTAACTTATAAATATTTAACATTTTTTAACTTATAACACTTTTATATAAAAATAATAATAATTAAAACCCTAAAATATTTTTGTTTTAAATAATATTTACTTATAAATTATAACATAAATTTTTAAATAAATAATTAATTCCCAATGACGAGTTTAAAGTCGTGCCAATGCTCACAATTTCCACACAAATTCAATTATTTAAAACCAGATAAAAAGCATAAGGTAGTGCCATGTGCTACGATTTCTTTGCACCAAATGAAAAGCATAATGTAATTCTTTTAAAAAATATATTATTTGATAAATTATAAGTTAATATTAATAATAAAATATTTTAATATTTTTGTTAAACCAAAATATATTTTTATATTTTTATTTAAATTTAAATATTTTATATTATTTTTTAATTTATAAAACATAATAATCATTAAAATTAGAAAAAAAAATATTAAATATTAAATAAAATAATATAAAAATATTAAATAAAACTAAAAATAAAATATACATTAATTAAATAATTAAAATAAAAATTATTTACAATTTTTTTTAAAAAAATTAGCTTATGACTTTAACGTCGCACAAAAAGATAATTAAAGTCATAAAATAATTTACAACTTTAAT
>PYAF01000074.1:252751-342531 GCA_007407185.1 Glycine tomentella
ACTTAAAATTGTATTAAAAAAAAGTAAAGTTATAAAACATTTTACGATTTCAATGAAAAAAGAAAAAAAAAAACTTCCTTACAACTTTTAAATCTTGTTAAAAAAATAAAAAAAAATTGAATTCTTAAAGTTTTTTACAACTTCAATGCAAAAATAAAAGTATCAAAAGTCATAACACAATTTATCACTTTCAATTCAAAAATCTTAGATTACCTTACAACTTATCCCTTTGGGTTATTAATTTAAATTTTATTTCATTTGATAATTTTGAAAAAAAAAATATCCCTTTGAATCGTTTCCCCTTCGAACCACATTAATTAATGAGAGTGGTTACCTTTTATGGTTCAAATTTGTCACAAACTTCTATAACCAAAAAAAAAAAAAAACTGTGAATGCAATATATTGTCATTTACTCCTTAGTTTAATACATATATTGCGTGTATTTAATCAAATTATGCCTTACAATAACAACAATATGTTTATTCCAAGTCTTCATACGTATGCTCTAAAACCCTTCACTAGGCTAGCTGACCTTAGTGGAAGTTATGTTTAAACATTTGCATTGTCAACAAATTACAGTATTATATACATTTGAATTTTGAAAAGATGTGAAGCTATATTATATATTTTTTATGTTGATAATATAGCTCCTTTTTTATTCATTGATAGTGTGAAAGCTTTAAATTAACAATTATTTAAAAAAAAAAAAGTGAAACCACACAGGTGCACAAATAATTATATTTTTCTAGACTGGCTGAGCCAAATAAATTATCAAACTAAAATTCTGGTAAGCTTGGTTGGGGAAAAACCTTTAGAGTTGAAACTTTATTTGGACAGTCTCTATCTTTAGAGTTGAAACTAAACATAGATCATAAAATCAATTCGTAGGTGAAAAGGAAAAGAAAATTACAGAAAGATGTCACGTCCAGCCACTTTAATTTGTTATGGAAGTAACTTTTAATTTCTTTACTCCTAGTCCTCATTTTGTTTGGAAGCCTTTTATTAGCTTGTAAATTGGCGGAAAGGATTGCTGATGCTATAATATTTATCACTGGTTGCTCTAGCGTAGAATGCCAACTAAAGTACTGAAATGCGAGTAGCATCATTGCTCGGATAAAATTATACTCCTAACTAAATCTAGATGCATGTGGCATCTTTCTATATATGCACTTAACTCGTGACTTTATGTTCTACAGTTTAATTCCCTTTTCCTTTTTCTTCGTCCTCTTTTTCCTTTTTTTCTCGAGAAAGAGAGAAAGTTAAGGAGAGTGGTGAAGGCCATGATTGCGTGGTGAAATATTTGTCATTTCATGTAAGGGAAAGTGGGTACAAAAGACCAGGGAAAAGAAAAGGGTTTTTGTTTTGGAGGAAGGAGGAGGGGAATTCAAAGAAGACAGTCCAAACATAATTAAATGAATTGATGCCACTGAATGATCTCTTTCTCTCTTATATAGTTATATTCCTTCTTTAGCGTTTTCTTATTTTCTTCTTCCTTTCTCAAGTTTCTTTTCTTTTTCCTCTTTGCGCTAGCTGTTTGCAATAACTTTAGTTAAAAAATTTACTATTGTTTCCAAGTCCAAATGTCTCCCCTAAATCTCATACATCATACTTCTTGGGAAAATAATAAAATATGATAAAAAAAAGTAAATTTAATAAATAAATATTCATATTTTCTGAAAATCCTCCAGTATTCATGATTTATTGAAAGTGTTAATATGTAAAATGAATTATAGATTGTTTCCCTAGGCTTCCTTATTTTATATAAAAAATAATAAAATTTTATAATCAATTACCTTTACTATTTCTTTTTATTTAAGCTTAAAACTTAAAAGTACTTTCGGGTATTACAATTGTGTAAATCGGATCCTTCCGCTAAACAAGAGAATAGATTGCCAAAATGTTACAGATGCCATTAACACCCACGCTAAAGGCTAGCAACAATACTTTACCTCTAGTTATTATGACAAGGAGGGAGTATATTATTTTTGACATATTAATTCTTTCAATTTTCAAAAAGAAGGTAGACAGAAAATAATTTCCATATCATGCATAATTTTATTTAGAAACTAAAAATAGTTAAAAAAAATTATTTATGGTTTATCTTCATATAAATAAGAATTTTTAATCTTTGTAGATTTAATTAATTCTAATTTTAGTCATTTGTAACTTTTTTCTTAATTTTTCTTTTTTTATATAAAAATTTCTGCAAAAACTGTTGAGATAACATATGTAAATATTCGATACATTGTCATTGCATAATAAATAAATATTTTCAAACAACAAATTTATAAAGATATTCACGTCTCGTCTGGACCTGCTAAAATGCTTGTTGGAACAACAAATTAAGGACACTCCGAAGAAAATTTTGTCCGATTGGGATCAGCTCAGCGGCTCAGCCATCGGCTTCAAACATATTCCTTTGGTCGACAGTACAAATAAGAGTGTTGCTATTTATCCCTATCATAATTCTTCTTAGTTCCTATAAAATTTTAAAACTCTTTTAAAAGATAATTTCAAATAATTCATCCCTCCTTCTTCTCCCCTTTTTCTTATATGTGTCCTGCTTGCTCTTATCTCCTGTTAAATACAGAATGGAAATATGATTTATTTGCAATCTTTATTAAGATATAAAATGGAATTGCATTTTCATTTTGTAATTTTAAAACAACAAATAAATATATTACAACAGAATTTTGTTATGATATATAAAGGAATTGTATTTTCATTTTATATTTTTTAAGACAAAAAATATTTGTTGAGACGCAAAACAGAATAATATTTTTATTGTGTATTTTTTTATTTAAAAAAACAAAATCATATTTCTATTGTATTTTTTTATGATTCTTTATTAATTATAAATGCAAGTTACATTTATTAAAGCAATCAAATTAATTGTGATGTAATTTACCATTTTTAATAGTACTCAATTTCTTTCTTAATTAAAATTAGATTAATTGGATACAAGCTATCATTTATAATGTTTATCTCTAATAAAAGTTACCATTTATAAAGGTAATTAAATTAATTATTATAAGAATTAACTTTATTAATCATAATCAAATCAATCATGATATTATTTTGATTACAATTAAATAGGGTAATTTATGTCATCATTAATTTAAATTTAAACAAAAAAATATAATTTATGTAAATTTCAATTTGATTGCCGTTAAAAAAAAGGTAATGTGCGTCGTCATTAATATAATTTGTATCAAAATTAATTCAAGTAAAAAAATTAACTTAATTCTACAATTACTTTTATATGAAAAAATACGAAACACGTTTTCGTTAATAAAGAGGGACTGCAAAAAAATTACAAACAAAAACATGTTTTTGTTTTGGATTTTGTAGGCGGAAACATGTTTCTGTTTTATAAGTTTTTGCATCCCTTTTTATACATAGACACGAAATTCTGTTGTTATATCTAGGGCGAAAAAATTATACAACAAAATTGTGTTGTATATGTATACAACCAAATAACGATTTCATTATAATAAAGGAGTGTAAAAATCATATAACAATAAAATCATGATTTTATTGTGCATTTTATTCCACATAATCATGATTCCGTGGTAAGAGTAATTCTAGAATAAAAAATTTCTCAACCCCTTAACAGGGGCCAAGAGTAATTTGCCTGGGAACAATAGTAATTCCCTACAAATAAATAAAGGCCCAAACAAATGAAATTGGACCAAGTTTACGTGTCACATATGAAGATTGTTCAGTGTTTTTGATAAAAAAAGATTTTTTTTTTTTTTGAAATGAGAACTATGAATTTCATTGAAAGACCGGAGGAGCATTAGAAGAGGCTCCTATGTCACGTTCTACATCAAAAGAGAGTTGGGCTGGATGCTAGTCTAAGTTTATTTTTTTATTTGTAATGTTAGTTGATAATATGTTAATTTTTGTTAGTAAAAAATTAGAACTCATGATCTATCTTTATGTTTTTCTTATTTTTATCGTCAAGTTAACTTCATATTTTTTTTCTAAAATTTAAGTTGATTGACTTAAAATCGAACATAGGTCCAAATATAGGTTTGTGGTTGTGAATATGCAATGTTTCTTCTTGGGTGAATTTTAAGTGACTACCTAGGTAAAATTCCAATTTAACAAAAGCCTACGTTCAAAAAAATCCTTTGAAATCTATGTTGAGTTCTATCACATGTGCTTGGTTTATTCAACGAAAGAAAAAAACATGTGCTTGATTTTGCTAATTGCATTTTACGAAGTTGTTGCTGATAAAGTTTGCAAGCTTCTAAATGTGTTTTGCATATTTTAAGAGATTGTCGTAAGTGCCGTGAATACGTACGTGGTCAAGGATGTTTGATCCAAGGATGTGGACTGAATTTTTTTAGCTTAGATTTAACAGGTTGGATGAATAATAACTTGTCATAACAGTGGGCAAAACACGACCAATAGGAATGGGACTTTTGATTGTAAAATTTTATGGGAGTATTTGTCGGGCTGTTGTGTAAGGACAAACAATTTTACTTTCTTACAACATGCATTTTAATGTGCATGGAAAATACTTTTAGCTATTCTTAAACCTTTCTATACAGTCCTCCACAAAACAGTGATTTTGTCCTGTTGTGCATTTAGTGTCGTAAAAAACTAATTCCATAAAAAAATTGAACCGAATTAATTTTAAATTATTTAAAATCGGTTCAATTTAAAATTCAATTAATGAAATTGGTTTGGAAATCGATTAAGAATCGAACTTATTTTAAAAAATTGATTAGTTGATTTTTTTAATTAATTTTAAACTGGTTTTAAGAATCAAATCAGTTTCAAATTGGTTTTTAAATTATTTTTCAAATAAAAAATATTTAAGTAAAAATTAGTTTAATTAATCGGTTTTATATAAATAATTCGAATAGAATTTTTTTGCATGTACATTGCTATATATGAAGTACTAACAACATGGTGCTTTCCGCCTTTCCCCACCTATAGCTACGTCAAATTCAAATATAATGTTGATGGGTCCAAGAGGAAGTCAAACAGATCATGATGGTGTGATGTATGAAGATCTTCTTCAATGAGATAATGGTTCTTTCAGAAAAGGATTCCACTATCAAAGCTAAAATTTAGGGATTGATCGATGATGGTTCTTTCATAAAAGGATTCCACGATAAAGCTAAGCTTTAGCCTTTAGGGGATTGCTTTATGACCTCAAAAATTGCTCCTTCACTTTGCATCCGGAAGTTGATGGTTCTGATGGATTTTGAAATAGCATTCCATATATACGGTTAAAACCCATTGTTCATTAACTCACTCACCAATGTTTTCAACTTGGTAAGAGAAATCAGTGTTCTCTTGTAGCAGCATGAATGGGTTTGTGGTCGTGAGTCTTGACACATGTTTTTTGTAAGGCAATTCGATGTGCAAATCATATTTACTAATTAACTTTGGGCATGCATGGAGGTCTTTGCCTTTTCAAATTAATGCTTGATCGTCCTCTCCAGTCTCTTGCCAGCTGAAGGAAAATGTCATGAGGGTGTCCTTACCTTGTTTTCTTCTTCTTCTTTTCTTAATGTTTTCTTTTCTTTTGAGCTCTTCATTATATCTTTTAAGTTATAATAGTTTTCTTCATTTGATAATTTTAAGAACTAGTTACTAAACTTAATCCATTTAGTAGTAATTCTTTTATGGACATTGAATTTCATCAATCATGTCATTGATTGGTATAAATGATCAGATAATTTAAAATCTATTTAATATTTCACTAATTAACTTTATTAATTTTAACATAGAGTATACTTTATAAAATATAAATGTTATTTATATGTTGATGTACACAGATTAATTCAGAAAATGTTGCATAATTCGATAATTAAATTTGTTGAATTCATATTTTATAAGAACGTACTAAATAAATATAGGATTCATTACTTACTTTAAAGCGGATTCATTTCGTTTATAGATTATTTAAAAAAAATAATTCATGCAACATATAATAAATTTATATAAATAAAACATATTCATGTTTGTTTTTCTTTTGATTGTACAATTATTTGCTATTCACAGAGGAGTGTGAAGTTTGACCAAGGGGAATCAATGATTGGAAAGGGACAGTGCCGCATATAGTCGCAGCATTGACTTAGGCATCGCCCACCCAAGCTGAAGATTATTTCTCCAACATTATTTTCGACATATAACACTTAAGATTATGGTGCATTGGAGAGCTAACAAGCATAGATCATTCATAATGTTAACTGAGAAACATTAACACACTCGACGAAAATAAAAAAATAGCAATCAACACGAATTAAGTTCTGTTTGGTTTCATCTAAAAGAGGAATATGTTCTCAAGTGTAAAACTAAAAATGTTTGACGAACATTTTCACTTGATTCTGTATGGTTTATTTTTTTCTATTTTTAAAAAAAATATAAAATAAAGGAAGAATTTCTAAATTTAAGACGAAATAAGAGATTTCTTATGAGTCAAAACGAAAGAACATATGTGTATATATATTGGTGGTTACATTAAAATAAGTTATAAATTGGAAGAAAAAAAAGAGACCAAAAGCATAAGATCACATCATTTGTACGCTATTTGTTGCAATGTTTTTCACACTATGCAGCATTTTTTAAGGAAATGTGTTGTACAAGAATATTAAGGGGAAAACTAAAGAAGAAAAAAAATGAAGATCTGGCTGAGGCCCTACTCTTACAATGTGTATCAAACGAAAGTAAGCAACTGATCCCAAACTCCAACTTTCCCATGACTGTGACAAGTGACAACCTCACTTTGAGATAGAGCCACCCTGTTCTCCGCCTATCTCGCATATTCTTTTAAGAAAGAAAAAAAAAAAAAGTTTTGTGGGGTGTCATGGGCAACTGATGCTTTTGGTGCTCAATTCTTCCTTATCTTTATTATATCCACTTGTTAGCACTGTTCGACAAGTGAAACATTATGTGTTTGTTTGTTTCATATTAATGCGGCTTTGTTGGGCCACTGCTGTTCCTATCTTTATCTCTTCACCCTTGGCCTATTTTCACACTGCATCATTTGCTCATATTTTGACAATCATCAAGATAACATAAACATGGTAGAATTAATATAGTTCACACACACAAGCCTAAGCGGCGCCGATCAGAGAAACTACACAACTTTCCAACAGTAAGTAAAAAAAGTATATATGAAATCATTTTCACCACATGGATATCAAATTATTGAATTTATCAGGAACATAGAAAGAAAATCTGAAACAACAAAACACGGTTAATTTGATCCTAGGGTGTAACGGATAAATATCTCGTTACAAATTACAACACACCACCGACCTGAGAAAAGACCACATGATCATATGCCCCATCATCGCGAGAACCTACGTAGCTACCAGTCCACCCCTCCAGCATACACATAATGAAAGGAAAAAAATAATCTAAAATGAGTTTCTTCGTGAGATGAGCAACAACGTGAATTACACGATCTCATTCGGTTAAAGGCCAAACGTTGTTCTTCATGAGGTGAGCAACTAATAATATATATACCCCTAAATTTATATATAGTTAAAGGAGTTACTCACCTCATTAACAAGTTAATTAGCCTCATCATCTCAATTCTCAGGTGTGTCTATTTCTTCACACACGTTCTAATAATAATTAAATAAACTGGAAGAAAATATTTACTCAGATAAATCATATGACAAACATAAAAGTTTTTTCTTTTCAAATTAACATAGGTGAAGAGGGCAAGTTGAAGCCCTATATATATGTCAAATCAGAACCCATGATTGGAGGATCAATATTAATCTTGAAGGTTGAAGGAAATTACTAATCTTCAGGTTTCGGATACTCGTTCAAGTCTGGTTTCTCATAGCTGACGTGGCTGGAACAAACGGAGTGTGACGACGAGGATTGCTGAAGCGCGGTTTGGAGCGCGTCGACTCTGGCGCCGACTTGGGTCGCTTTTTTGCGAATTGAATCGGCGGACATCTTGCCCTGTTGTTGGGTCGAAACGTCATCGTCATGGGACAGCAATTCGGGGAAGTTAAGGCTTGCGGAAGGGCCTCGGAGGTGGAAGACGGCGGTGTCGTAGGCGCGTGCGGCAGCGACGGGGGTGGCGTAAGAACCCAACCAGATCCTCGACCTCTTGTTGGGTTCTCTAATCTCCGCCACCCACTTGCCCCACTTCCTCATCCTTATTCCTCTGTATGGCTTCTCTTGTTGTTGGTGCTGCTGCTTTCGCTTCTCGCTTTTCCTCGTAATCATCGTATTAGAGGAACAACAATCTCCTAAACCTGCTTCTTCCATATATATCTGCAGGAAGACAACGACTACACCTACCTACTACCTATTAAAAACCAGCTACCTAGTAATTAATAAACTTAACTATGTGTGACTATGAAGTAATCAATAGATATTTATGTTTGTGTGAAGTTGCAGTTGCGAACTGCAGCAACGCAAAGGTGTTGAGTGGAGATTCTGTTCATATTGGTACCCTCAAGACACTGAAACCATCATGTTGCTGTTGTATTGGTTTCTATTTATATGGAATTGTTAGTTTGTGTGGAAATAAATAATATAAATAATTGGAGAAGAGAAAAGAGAGGGTGAAGTGAAGGGAATGAGTTTCCCACTTGGCTTCTAGTCTGTCGTCTGGTACGGCCGCCACGTTCAGCTATCTTTAAGATAAATCCAAAGATGGCCGACACAATCCATCACACCTCTCTCACTCTCCATTTCCATTTCCATTTCAAACCCATTTTTGTTCCTATTTTATACATTCCACGTAGCGTTTTATGCCCACTGTGACCGCCGACATGGACGGCTCACTCCACTCTATACTCTTTAAATATTTTACTTTGTTTTAAAATATATTTATCATTAAAAAACTGCACTTATTGTGTATTAATACTTTTTTTTACTAATATTTCATTTAAATACTTAAACTAAATATAGAGGTGATTTAATTCACTGGTTTAACATGATGCACGGATTATCATACATTCTTTAATATATGTCTTTGATTTTATAAATAAAAAATATAATTAACTACATTTTTATATTAACTTTATAAATACTTAAATATTTATAATTAGTAATTTTAAAAAATTCACTCAAAATGAATAATATAAAATGTTCCCATCATGCAATATCTCGTGTAAATGCATTTAATGTATGTTTTGTTTAGAGCTTTTTTCATCCAACACTATATATCTCAAATTCGTGTTTGTATGCATGTCAGATCTTTTCAAAAGACATTTTTACTCATACATGATCGTTTAGAACCGTTCCCTTGATTTTAGAGTAGCATCACAACATGGACTAATGATCATCGATACACGATCCCTTGATTTTACGTGCTTGTACTTTTTTATTTTAAAAATTAAAAAGGCTTGTTATGTAAAATTAAAAATAATAAGCCTATTTTGACAAATAAAAACCTTCTCCACCTATCTAATATCTGAATGCAATTTGCAAAAATTAAGTGGCACGGAATGAGCTGATTAAAATTGATCGAGAAGGCTTCAATATAATAATCAATCTGTGAAAGAGATCAAGGACGATTATATAACTTATACGATGTTATCAAAAAGAGTACTCAACAAAACTCTATCTTCCTACAATCACATTTGCCTTCTATAGAACCTGCACATATGCTTTTAATTACAAAATAAAAAAATAAAAAAAATATGAGAATGCCCAATTCCACAAAGTTTCGGACCACAGTGAAGAACCTAAAACCTTGCAAGCCATTGCAGCAGTACTCATGACTCAACCTTCAATGAATGTGTGCTTTTAATTGGACTTCAATTTATTACTATGTGCTTCTTTTCCAGCGCCTAAGAAGAGGAGCATGAACGAGCAATGTTACCATTCTCACAACGATCACCGACACCCTTGCTAAATACATTCTCACGTAAAAATTAAGAAACAGCAACAAAATAGCACCGTTGAGCACGGAATTGAAGACCCACGCGCCAACCCGTTACACGCTTACACCCACCTGTCAAAAGATGCAACAAGAGCACCGCCACGTGGCAAACCAAGTTGCACCCAAGCAGCGCAATCTGGCGGTTGAGCACGAGGGGAAGCCACGCGACTGCGGTCCAGAACCTTTAACCGTACATAACGGAGAACGCGAGCGTGGCGAATAGGGATCGCGAGAACTTGGAAAGACATGAACGCGGAAATGGCGTGGTAAAAGAGCTGAAAGAAAACGAGCTTACGACGTCGTAGGACGACGAAGACGGTGCGCATCATGTGAAGGAAACGCGATAGGTAGAAGATGTAGGACCAGAAGAAAACACGACCAGAGGGACGGGTCCCGACCCGAGGGGGAAACATAGGATCCACTGGAGCGTGGTCTTGGAGCGCCGCCAGAGCCACCGCGTCTCTTTGATTTCGGCGGCTGTGGAGACCAAGACGGAATCGGCGGCGAAGGTGGCGGCAGAGAGGGAGAAGACGCGATGACGGAGAATGCGTGAGCCACTGAGATCCGATGAGATGTAAATTAGTTTTAAATTTTAGAAATTAATTCAAGATCATTTTGTAAATATATTTATTTTTTAAAATCATATTTAATAAAATGTTAAAATTAAAAATTAATATACATAATATTATATTATTGATTTACTCATGAAAAGATTATAAACCCTTCCACTAAAGGCTACAGGGTAGAATTTATCATAAAGTTTATTTTAACTACATACATTCTCAAAACCTACAAGACCCACCAATTCTTTATTGAACATATGTGATCATAAACAATCAAACAATTAATAGAACGAACATATAATCGAGTAACTTTTTTAGAATATTTAAGTATGATAATGAGTTGATGGTCAACATAAACTCTTAAAAAGATACACAATTATCTGGCCTCAAACCTAAAGGAAGAATTTATTCAACATACAAGTTATCTTAAAATCTCACAAGGTATAAATAATATATGCATTCATGAATTAAATAATAACGTACGTGTTTCACTTTATATGCCTGGCCAACATTTTTTTTTTCTTTTTACAAAATTACAAGTATCTTTTTCCAAGCAACATTTTTTTATGAACGGAATAACAATATATATATATATATATAACAAAATTTTTCCTTCAAATATTTTTCTTTGTCAAAGAATTGCTTATAAATTTTTATTAGCAAAGAATTGTTATGATTTTTTTATACAAAAAAATATTTCCTCGGGAAGGGGTGGCGTCGTTGCTAGACAGTTGACTACGCAAATAATTAAGAATTACTGAATATTTTTTCATCAAAAGTTTTTTAAAAATTGGGTAGAATTTAAAATTTTGTAATTACATTAGAATGGTATTTTAAATAATAATAATAATAATAATAATAATAATAATAATAATAATAATAAAGGGCTAGGTAAAACGAGAAAATCATTTGAGTAAAGGTATTATTGATTTAAGAATGTGAGTATGTCTTATACATCTTTAATTAATTTTAAATTCCTGAATAATTTTTCAAGATATATTTTATGTTTTTAAAATATTAAATATATAAATTTAATTCAAAATACACTTACAATATAAAAAAATAGACTTTCATCCAACTATAAAGTGTTATATATAGAAAATCTATTGATTTTTAATAGTAGTTATTTTAAAAGTTTTACATTCAAAATAATTTAAAATTAATTTTCAATAAAACACATAAAAATATATATATTCAATAATAGGAGCATTATTTATTATGAATCTATTTTGAAAGAATAAAATATTAGTCAATAATTAAATAGGAGATTAGTTTGGAGCTTGTCGGAATGAGAATTATTAATGATGTTGTTGGATGGCTTGACGCTTAACTTATTGGAGGAACGAGTGGATGAAATCAAAAGAATGACAGCAGTCGGTGGTATTGGACGGATGCATGGGGTGCGAATAGAGGAAGACTTTCCGTCCACGCAATAAATAACTCTATTGTTTAATTTCCTATTTGTCTCCTTCTGTGACAGCTATAGTTTAAGTTTTTCTTAGTTGAACAATTTAATTAACATTTATTAAGAAATCGCATGCAAAAATCACTTGACGATCAATCAAAGCAGAAATATTTAATGAAAATATCTCATTTAATATTAGAAACTATTTTATTTAATGTTTTAAATTCTAATAAGCATCCTAAAAATTCATTCTAGTTTTATTAAATTTTAATTATAATATAAATATTTTCTTATTTTAACGATGATAGAAAAATATATAAAGCAGCAATCAATCCAAAAATATATAAATATTGTGTTAATCGAAGGTAACACAATAAACCAATAGCAAGGCAATTAATCTACATTTGTCATTGACAGTATAATTTTCTTACAATGATAATACATAATAAATCTAATTTTCTAAATTCATAATTTTGATTTCTTTAATTTTTAATTATAATATCTAGTCTTTCTAATTTTATAAATTTTCAATTTTGATTCTCGTATAAAATATTAATTAATAATTATAATTATTAAAAATGTTAAATTAATTATAATTAAATAATAATTATTAATAATTAAACAGACTTTAATAAAATTATTAATTCTAATATGTTGTTATTGTATGTGGATTCAAGTGACAATAAAAATAAAAGAGATGTTTACATAGAAGAGAAGAAACACCGAATTCTCGGAAATTAAGATTAGTGATTTTTATTCAATTTTGATTAATTTATAATTAACTTAATAATTTAATTAATTAAAATTATTTTTTAATAATAAATAAGAAGAATCAAAATCATCAATATCATCAATTTATAAGAATAAAAAGTAAAAATATTATAATTAAAATTCAAGAGGATTAACATTATGAATTTGAAAAATTAAATGATAAAAATTACAATTTAACTTATATAAAAATAAAAATAATCAAAAGTATAATTCAAATCCATCTTTAAAATATCTCAAATTTAATTTTGTAAATTCAAACCTATCAAAAATTAGATTTGATAAAAGTAGGCCAGTGAAGAATGTTTTTGCTAAGAGGAACCTTCCTTGTTCTTGTTTTCGCACCCAGAGATAGCTTCTTAACTAATTAACGGCTTGACATCAGCGCCACTAAATTTGCTGACCATCCACAATTTTCTCACCGACACACTGGTCAATCTATTGACTTTTTTTCTGTTTAAAACAACCGCCTCCCTACGACTAAAAACAAAAGTAGAAATGCTTTTGGGGCAATTAGGAAAACGAAAAGGAGGGAGAAGGGCTTGCAAACTGTATTATTAAAGTTAAACAAGGAAGAATATTTGCATTCTATAACTGAAACATATAAGAATTTAGGTAATGATTAATTTATCAAATACTTTTAATAAAATAAATATTATTATAAACTTAGGATAGAAATTAAGATGTTTCCTAACCTATTTGATAAAAGAATAATTATATTCGCAGTGTATATTTATTGTTGGTCACTTGTCTTCATTTATTTTTATCTATCTTTTTTTCTTTTAATTTAAAAGTGACAAGTGGTTAAAAATTGATTTTTTTTATTCTTACATGTTAACTATTGATTGGAAGGCATGAATTCGTTTACAAAATTTGTACTAATTATATAGTGTATTAATGAGTTGTAGCCTGTGCATTAATTTATGTATTTTTAGAATATTATGCTATTTTATTAAGAGTATGCGAAAACCTCACTTAAAATAAGTTTTTCATTAAATGTATTATGTCTGCGGTCTGCCTGTAATTTCTTTAATTGTAAACTACAACATCGTAATCATTGAAATTAGTTCTAAAATAATATGATAAAAACTTTAACACGTAATTTACCGATTAATATATGGCATTGGATTAAATATAGATTTGGACAGGATTAAAAATTTAATTATAAGGATTTTTTTCCTCAAAGACGGTGGTGTTAGTTTTCCTCCGACGTACGGCATGTAAATATGTAATCTTAATGAGTTCTAATTGGTCCAACAGGATAAGGACGACGAGAGATGATCGATTCAGAATTGAACGTTCCACTAACGACAATGGAAATTCTGCATGTACAACCCAACAAGGGTTAAAGTCACCGATAAAATTTCGGCCAGAAGCTCCTAAAATTTTCAGAGAAAGAGAGTGCTGAAATGAACTGTGTGTGTCGATCAAATGGGTAAGGGTTGCAACTTGCAAGTCAGTTTAGTACCACTTGTAGGTGCAATTTGCTTAACTGAAATAGTAGTATTAATTATTTGATAAACAAAACGTGTTAATTGGATATTAATTTGATGGTTGCAGAATTGATCTTTTGGGTTGTGAAAGCATTGTTCATGCTATGGGGAAGGATATAGAATATTTATATCTATGTTGGCTAGTTTGGAACGAGATATATACTAATAATTAGTAATAAAAAAGTTTAACGTAATAAATAATTAATAATCGGCCGAATTGCAAATGATCGAATGTGTTGGATGTTGGGTCCTTATCAGCATGATAAGAATTCATGAACATAGGATCACTCGTTCACTCCGAACAGCTGACATCGTTTTCTTGAATTCCATTTACAACAAGTGAATATATCATCTAGTTTGATTTTGAATTAATCTTTCCTTTTTTCAGATTTTTAATTTATTTTTCCGTTTAGAACTTGACAAATTTTTCCAAGAAAAAGAAACACAAACAACTTTTACACTATATTCGTTGACGCTCACAAAAGAAATCAGGCCTTGAACGGAGAATGATAAAACCCTAGCTAGTTTGTACGAATTTTCACATATTTCAATAATGATATTGAGAAATTCAATTTAGTGTGTCATATTTTTTTCCTTCTAAATCACATGTATTTTTTTTTATAAAAAATAATATAATATGAGTCAAACAGAATTATTGTTAACGGTAAAATTTATTATTTAAGTATTTAACAAAATTAAATATCTATAATTCAAATTGAAACCTTTAATTATCCTCAAATAATTTTACTAATTCATTCACGTTATTAATGATATTAAATGTATCACCTAAATAGAAGAAGAAAAAAACGATGGAAAATTAGCTGACCCAAGAAACGTGGGCTCCACCTAACTGCCCAAGATGGAGGAAGTTTAGTCGGCAGTCCAAGTTGTCCACTAATTAATGACATTATTATAGTAATAACAATTCTCAAATTATTTATCCTTGATAAATCATGACGCAATTGACATTATTTTCTAGCGTCTTTATCAATGGCTAAACATATCCAATAAAGGAAAACCTAACTTGGCTTCTCACTAATTTGTCATGTAGGTTTTGCAGGAGTACTAACAAAGAAAGATGCATGAATTGGACAGTAATGGGAAAGAAGAATGCAAGTTGCAGCAGTTCCGATCCTTCCGCGAAGCACCTCCAATGTATGGATTAACCACCATACAGTATGTAGCTATCCAACCGTCAACAATATATGAAAACTTACACATGTTTTGCGGCGACGAGACAATCAGCAAATCCCATATTGCTATCAGGACAGGAATTTAACATCGGTAGTCCCTACCGAGGTTCCTGTTAAATTTATCCCCCGGCTAGCTACGACAGGGTGCATGATCGAATATCTATTTGATTTTATTTTTCAGTAATTTTCAAATTTATATAGTCAGAGGCCTTTCACAGACTAATTCTCTAATTAACATCGACAAGGATACTTAATCCTTTTCCTCACACATTAATTAAGCCAAGTTATGTTCATATCTATATAATTGATTATATAAATATAATTTTATGGATCTTATAATTTTATATAAATTTAAGTATTTTAAATAATTAAGAATTCACTTTAATGTTAAAGATGATTAAAGTAAGTACTTAAATTAATTTTATGAATGTTACAATACTTAAAAATATGTTATTTGTGATATAATGTTATTAAACAATAATTACTTGTATAAGCAACAAGTATTTATATAAATAACTCCACTCCAATTAATGAGAAAAAAATTTAAATAACTTTAAGTTAAACAACTCATATTAGCACTTTTATTGCAAATACTATTACTTAATCACATCAATTTTTGCTTTGCATATTTACAAAATTAGAAGAAAAAGATTGCTAGATTAGACAAGACTAAATTCAGCATTAGATTAATTAATGGATATTAAATTGAGTAAGATAACAGCTACAAGAACAATGTTGTTGTAATTAAAGTGAAAAAGGCAAACACTATAGTCGGCTACAACGGAGCTGATCGATTAAATATAACTAATTAATCAGACTTAACAGTAAGGTAATGAAAAGTTTCCGTTACACTTTTACTCAAATGGACTCGTTACCGTACGTGTGATCTTTAACCATATTTTTACTAAATCTTAGACAAGAATATTGTTAAATGTCTTATGTGTAATAGTGAGTCCGCTCTCATTTTTTTAACGAAGTATTTATCAATTTTAACAATCATTAATCTTTGTTGTGATTGACTATTTTTAGTAAGATTTTTTTTTTCAAGTATGTTTTTTTCTTTTCATTTTAAGGTTCATTCCTGAAAGACTTTGTCTAAAAATCTTAACTCAGTTGAATTTAAAATTATTCAAAACCATATATTATAGTCTAGTTTGAAAGAGTTTATCTATAATTTATTTTAAGTTAGCTTATGCTATAAGGACTTATGTGAGTGTTTGAAAGGGTTTATAAAAATATCGTATGGATGATCCCATAAAATCTTTTGAGCTTATTTTAATAAGCTATTCAAATTAGCTATTAACAACCGCTTGAGCGGTACTTTTGAATATGCCATAGTTTGAATCCTGTCAAACCCAATAAAACGTTTCGATTTTTATTTTTCATTTTTTCATTCCTTGTGTGCCGCATAACAAATTTGTTTGTAGGTAGATGGTAATTAATTATTTTTATTTTTAACATTTTGTGATATATAATATTAATTCTATATATTTTTTTTGTTTTTAAAATATTTTAATCATATTTTGATTCTTATTTTTTAAATTTATAAAATGAAACAACATTTTATAAGTGCTTATGCAATAATGTATCCAAACACTTTAAAATTATGTTAGCACTTTTTAACATGTACATATTCAAATACAAACAACTTGATTAAAAAAAAAAAAAAACACAAACGACTTATCGAATTTTAAATACTTGTAACATAAATTCTTACACAATGATGATTTATTAAATAATATTTTGATTAAGATTTTTTTTTCAAGCAGACCCTATATCTAGTTAATTAGCCATATGCATAAAGAAAAAGAAAAAAAAAACCAGAAGAGTATTAAAAAAAAAAAAAAAAAAAAAAGTGCCAAAGAAGTACCCCTTAGGGAAAGGAACCTTATCCGATGGATCTGTTTCTAGGCGCTCTTAAATCCTTTATTTTTTATGTGGGCCTTTCTCGTCAGTCCATGTATATCTGGTTGGATCAATATGGGCCGCCTTCTCTTAACCAAACAAAAAAGGCCAGCCTTTATTTTTCTCAATACCTTTTACTTCATGATAGAGTTTATGTACGTCGATTTGATACTTTTATTTGACATCAACTAATTTTTCTTTCAACTAATTTGATTACTTTAAATACGTTAAATGAAAATAATAATTACAAGTATAATTTAAGAGATAATTTATTTTAAATATTTGTCATTATATATAATATTAATATGTAGAATATATGTATCTTTTTTTTATCTATTTCTTTAAAAATATATACAATTGAATAGTATTTATTTTAAAATAAATTTATGAATTAATATTATATATATATATATATATACATATATTGTAGAGTAAGATAATGTATTTAGAAGAGAGTATACATTTTGACACGATAAGGAAGACGATGAAAATCATATTTGAAGAAATAATAATTCAAAAGATATTTTGGTAATAATTTTTTTACGGGATGTTAACTGATTAATGATCCTATAATAGTAATACTAGATATGATAATTATCCTTTAACACTAGACTAGATAAGATAAATAGCCTGAACACTTTTGGTCTGTTGTCCGTTATAGATTGTTTGATCAAGTAGCTAAGATATGACTACTAGCCTGTACTGTATCTATGTTACTGTTTGGTGTTCAAAAACTTGCACTGTTCAGACAGGGAGTGCATTCGGCACTCATGCTCGTTAATTAACTCTTGTGCTGACGCATACGTGACATTGAGTAACATGTCATATTCTTTTGTTCTCTGTTAATTAATGTTTGAAACCTCATCGATCCTTTCTGCAAACAACTTTCGCAGATGTAATTTACTATCCATTGCGGCAACTTTTGGTCTGCAAGAAAGGGAGACAAAGGAGATTATGAGCTCTTAAATGCTATAGCATTTTCCTCCTTCATCAAGGGAAGTTCGAGAGAGGATAAGGACGGAAAAATTTGAAAAAAGAAATTAACTGCATTGCAAATTATGAACCAGTGCATTCTTATTAATCATACATCTCAATATCTCTTAATTTTTCTAATTAGTTTATAATTTGTACCAATAAAAGATGCTCTAACATATTAATTCTACTAGGAATTGCCCTTTTTCCATATGCTGATCATTATCATCAATGTTGTCTTTCCTCTTTCCCTTTTGCTTTATTAGAAAAGAACCTTTTATTTCATATATACTTTCATTGTCTTCCCCTGCATGTGACTGCGTTTCATCTTTCTTGACACTTTTATTAGTCAGAATCCGGTTTTCAAAGATTTGGGAGACTGCCTTGCTATATAGTAGTATTAAGATATATTGCTTTCTTTTAACAGTAATATATAAGTTTGTAAAAAGAGCCTATGCATTTAGATATTGCATATGAATATAAAGAAAGAAAGTTAAAAAGACCCTAAATAGAATAAAATTAGTATGTTGATCCATGTAATCAAACAGGTTTCATTGATATTTATATTTATGAGAATGATTTCTTTAAATTGAAAATAAAAACGATTAATTTTAATGCTTAAATTCAAATGTAAGATTGACGTTCGTTGTCACATTTGTTATTATAAATAATATTATAATGACAATAATAAAAATAATGATAATGACAATGAATATTAGTACCATCATTTTTTTATAATTATTATTATTATTATTATTTCTTTCAAGTTTGTTATGATAGTATTAAATTATAATATGAATATATAAATTAAATATAATATAAATTTATTTTATTGGTGATGCTCTATCTTATAAAATAGTAATGGATTGAAGATTGCTTGTATTGGTTGGTTCCTCTTATTGACTTTGACATTAGATCAATTTTTAAAATTAAAGTTAAAATATTATTTAATTTAATAGAATATTTTTTTTATTTTGAAATTGTTTTGCTTTTTTTTTAATCTTTTTATCTTTATTTTTTATTGAATTGAATCGATTTATTAACATTTATAAATTTAATAGTAGCCTTTTGTGCATTGTTCAAGAATGTCAATAAAAGTCTTTGAATGATTGCGTTGACGATATGTATTATGCTTGATCTCGTTAAATTTGTTGTATTTACCAGAAAGGGAATTGGGATGCTATTATTTTTTTATATAGACTACTTGTATCTTTTACTGAAAGATAAATTTATGTTGAGTAAGACTAATATATACAAGACAACTATCAGATAAATAATTTTTTTTCTTTAACGTAATAAAAAAATGAAAGAATAGTGGTAACGTGTCTCTTTCCAGGAATGGGGATAGTATGAAGAAATTGTCAGTTATATGCAATTCTTTGGACTTTAAAAGAAGTAAATCCCTCTATAATTATAGTTCGATTCTTGACTTGTGGCGCCAAATGTGTATGCCTATATTTGAGCTTTATGACTACTAACGGCACCTCAATTGTTTGCAAAGGCACTACCTGAGTACCAGACTCCCATACGGCCATACCAGTACATGCTGCCTCATAAAAGTTCTTGATATTTTGAGCCTCTTTTTTTAAATGATTGCAAACCTCCGTCTATCAGACTATATCATTTTTTATTTATTTATCTATATAGCACATAATTCTTAATTTTTTCAATATTTTGTAACAAGATGTCGCGAAAACCCAACGATTGCGTAAGTACCTTTCTTTAACTTATCGATGCATTAAAAAGTAAAACATATAACATGCAAGAACCTCTTATTGGCCAAGCCATTAAGTTGATCACCATCTTACGAAATATAATAACAACATAAAGTCATTTTAGTTATAATTTAAATAATGATACCCACTTTTCACAGCTGCGCATCAATCTGAAAAAAGCAATTTAATTATGTATCATCATCAGATTAATTGGTCAGAGAATGATTATCAATTATTTGTTTCATTGTTCCTTCATACTTTCATTTTTCTGAATAAAACCAGTATGAAGCTATATATACTGTGCTGCGACCTAGTTTGAATTGGTTTATAGTCCATGAAAGTTTTTTTAATTAATTATGATAAATATTTAATTCTTGATTTATATATATATATAAAAAAAAAACTTATTATAATTTACAAGCTAGTGTTTAAAAAGTCGAAGTATACAATTTCATTTTAATTTAGAGGGAAAATTATTTCTTTTATTTATTTTCTATTATAAATATTAATTTGTTAAAAATATGATCCAAATTAATTTTAAAAAGATATTGAGCAAATGAGGAGAACACATAAACTTCTGAAGATTAATAAACTTTGATTAAGTTTGATTTCAACATAAGAATATCAAAATGTAATTTTCTTTTTATTAATATGAAAGTAAAATAGTACGTTCGATGTTTGCAAAATACCAATTCATAAATTCATATCACTAAAGTAATACTAGCTACCATATCAGTATATTTATTTGCCTGCTTCAAATCCGGCTCCACCATCACCCATGGTCCATGCATGGCCGTATTTTAGGACACTCCCTCACAATGAGAGTTTGCCATCTGGAAGAACCATTATTCATCAAATGAGACAAACTCTACACGTGAAATTGTTTTTCTCTTAAACATTAATTAGTTAGTATTAAACATATAACAATGAATTATGATGTCGGTGCATTAGTGGCAGAGTGCATTCACTCACCTAAAATTCCCACAGTCCCACTAGATTCAAATGGAATGTTGGAAGTCCATTCGAACATTGTGTTGCTGGAATCATTAAGAAAATCTGTTTGAATCAGAAATAAAATTTTATTTAAGATATTTGTTGACAATTTTTTAAATAAATCTTTAAATCAACTATCATATTCAATTAGGAATTAATTAAATTAATTATCATCCTTGTTAATGACATCATAAAAAAGGTACAAAACAATCTATTTTAATAATATAAAATTAAATAAAACGAAATATAATCCCATATTTATACGCACTCAGTAAAAAAAAAAAAAAAAAACTAATCTTACATTAATATTTCTCTTAATCCAGGTATTTGCATCTCTCGAGTCCCGATACGCTAAAAAATTCAAAAGAAAGCATATACTTTATAACTTTTCAAACTTATGAATAAAGTGAGTTTCTAGGCAGTTGCAAAAGGCTTTTATTTTATTTTTATAATGATGACAATAAAGTCTAATTTTATACAAAGTATCTAATGCCTGCCATTAGGTTTACGTTAGTGGGTTTAAATATTTTTTTAATAAAATTATGAGTATCAATATATTATTAATCAAAGTAAAACTCAAATCAAATCCTTTAAATAAAGTTTTATGTTTAAGTTTTATAGATAAAAAAATTATGTTTAGGAGTTACTAAACTAAAAATAAACAATCAGGTATCCTGATAAAAATGAGTTATTAATAAAATGAGTTGATACTTCACACAAATCAACTTCACACAAATATTAAGGTGAATAAAACCAATCAATTATAAGCATTTTATTTAACATCATTTTTATTGAAAAGCTTTATATTAGAAAGCATTATTGTTTTTCAAAAGAAGATCCCGTAAGTAATCCTATGTTGAAGGCATCCCTTAAAATAAACTAAAATATTTTTTTAAGGCAAGATACCGTACCATTTTATAATATAATTTATTTTACAAGTTAAGTAAATTTTCAGTAGTTTTTCTAAAAAATATATAAAACTATTATTTTTTATTTTGATGCCAATTTTTTAAAAATTTCAACTGTTTATATTTAAAATTTATACAAATATTTTTAATCTCAATTATGCATACTATTAATTAATTTAAATTCACCATTATATTCTTTAAATCATCTATTCATATAAAATATTCATTAATTTTAAAATTTCTTTTCTTGTGTATATTTTTTTATGATTTGAAATATGTACTTCAAATATGTTGCATAAATTATTTATACATAACTTTATAAATTTAAAATATTTTAAATTTATATATTGTTTTTAATAGAAGTCATAAAACAAATGTAGATTAATATAATGTTAACTGTCAGTCAACAAAAAACTGTCAAACACTTTCCAACAATAGTTAATTTTTATGTTTTCTTCCCTTATAGGCTCATACTTCCTTTTTATTTTTCACTTTATATCAGCCTCGTTTTTCTGGCATTTTAATGGGCCACGACTTTTACTTTGAAAATCTTTTTTCTTTGTATCCAATTTTTGGTAGTACAAGACTATTCGACCAGAAACCAAAGGAAAAGAACTATTTTTTGACCAAAAAAGGCGGTACAAGAACAAGAGAACCCAACCAAAATGTCCTTCAGACGAATCAGAACTCAGAAAAAAGCAACCTATTCGCGTTTGAAACTTTTTGCTCTGAAGGCCTGATTGTCAACAACATTTTCTTTTGATCAATTTTGCTTTCCGAATAGGGGGAAACTGCTACTATCTCTCCTAATAATTATAGTTATTTTCCTACATTCTTCATTATATCTTTCTTCTTTGAAAACCACATTAATTATTATTATTATTGTTTCCCTTTTCGATTATAAGAAAAAGAAAAAACTGTTTTCATACTCTCTTTTTTTTTCTTTTTATCTGTGTTTTAAGTTTGTTATATAAAAATCAAGAAATATAATAAATTTACTTGATTATAATAAATAATTATGAGATTTTTTATTTTAGCTAATTTTCTTTTTTCACTTGACAATAAAGGCATGAATAGATTTTTCGTCCCAAAATAATTAGTATAAAAAAAAGTGTTCCAAAATAGTTATTATTTTAGTTTTTTAATATAATATTAATTATTATTTTTCATTTATACCCTCAATAATTATCATTGTCTTGCATCATTTGTAAAAAAGAAGATTAATAATAATAAGATTAATTTAGTAAAATTATTATTTCATCTTATATATTTATTAATTTTTCTTGATTTGTATAAATATATCTAAGACAATAAATATAAGGAAATGAAAGAAGTATTGATTAAGAATTTGGAACAAATAAAAATATAATCAATAAAAATAATTAATATTATCTTAAACTTTACAAATAATAAATAAATAAAAACAATATTTCTCTAAAAATTTAATAATTAAGAAATTTATTGTCTTAATTTTTTTAATTGTCCTTTTTTATTTATTTATCTTTTTGCTTGACAAAATTCAATATCATATTAATTATTCTATTATCAATTAATACTCTTACTTTATATAACTATTTGACTAATTAAATGTTTATTAATTTTTCAGCATGCTTTTTTAAAAAAACTTAAGCTTTTAAGCATCAACTCAAAACTCAAAATGAAGAAAAAAAATATAATTAAATGTAAAATGATGATTTTAGTTTCTGGAAGTGCTTGCTAATGGAAAGCACAAACAACTCAACCACAGTTCTTATTATCCTCTCTCTCTCTCTCTCTCTCTCTCTCTCTCTCTCTCTCTCTCTCCTATGAAAACAGAAGACACAATAAATCGTCGTCAAACGCGTTCTTTGCTTAACGAGGATAGCTTGTCGGTTCCCACAGTAGTATTAAATTATAGGGAACTGCCAAAGAAATTCTTAATCAAAGAAAAAACGCAACCTTACCTTGTCGTGTGCCCTTCCTTCTTCCCATGCCCCTGCATGCTTTCTTTGATTGAATTGAACCAGTCTTAGTCCACACCCGCCACCCACCTCATTATTTCAATTTTCCCCTCTCTTACTCATTCTTTTCTCTCTTCCCTTATTCATCACTCTTCCAAAATAAAATTTAAAAAAAAAAAACCACCTTTTTAGTTTTCTCTCAGTCTCATCTCATCACGACAAACAACAATCTAATCTATGCAACCCCAAATAAACCCAATTCAATAGAAAAAGAAAACAAAAAAAACAGATGAGCCAGTGGATACATGTGGCGGTGGCAGCATCCGCCGTGGGATGCGTCTCGACCCTGTTGTTGGTCTTTCTCTGGCGTTGGTGTCATAAAAGAAATCATCGCAGAAATTTCGTTGAACCGGCTAGTTTGACCAGAGTGGAGAGTGTTCAAGGAGGGATTTCTGTTTCCATGTTTCATCAGCAACAACAACCTTTTCAGTTGGATCAGGGAAACAAGAACAACAACAAGGGCAATTACAACTACTATGTTTTTCGCGGTGGTGGCGTGTCGGGGAAAAGAAGTTTGTTCAATTGGGGTGATCATCCATCAATGGCCGCTGATGCTGTTGAAAATGGATGGTCACGATTTGCTTTCACAGGGTACAAGAGTTACACGCCATCTCCTTCGAAAAGATCAGCACTTTTAGGAGTTTGCGCTGCACCTGGTGGAGGAAGTGATTTTGGAAGAGAATCAGAGGCTGAGATAAGCTGGGAAGTGGCCCGTGGATCTGCTGAGTTTATGCAGAAGGTGAGGTTGAATCCCGGGATCAAAAAATCTCATCATCACAACAACAATAACAACGGTTTTTCTCTGAGTGTTTCTTCTATCATCAGAGGGGCTTTGCCTTTGCCTGGTCCTCCTTTGGGGAACTGTGCGTTCCCACAAGAGGCATATTTTGAGATTACCATCTTGTACTCACGTGGGGATGAGTATGAGTTTGTTGGGAAGAGTGTGGAAGGTGAAAAGACCAAGCTTTTGGTTCAAGGTAACTCCAATGTTAAAGGGAATTCGGAGGCTTTGATTCATGTTACTAGTGGCAATGGTAGTAATAAAATCAACAATGTTGAAGGAGAAGGTGGGAAGGGTGAATCTGTGATGTTCTCTTTGGGGTTAACTGCAGGGGGTTCTGTTCCTTTGAGAGTTCCAGGTAGCTACACTGGGAGCATTGGCTTCAACTCCAACGGTTCTCTCTATCTTGATGGTAACTACTAATATTAAATCATTTACCTGCCATTAGCTTGCTGCTTCACCTTCATTTGTTTGCTTCCATTTGACCGAATTAGGTATAGTTTTGTGGACCAAAGTAGGTATAAAATTGTATAAACAACTATAAACAACAATTAACAACTATGGCTTTTTTCTCCGGTTTGCTATTTAGGTTTGTCTATTGCGATTTTAAAAAAGAATAGAATGGATGGACTCCTGAGACTCGTACTTACATGTCGTGGATTTTTATTTTCAAAATGCAATTAAACAAGGTTGTTTAGACAACAATTGTGGAGGGTGGTGTAAGTGTCAAACATATTCCATTTCTTTTGAGAGACAAGTTGAACAAGATGAAAACAGAAAAAGAATCCGTGAAAACATCTTTCTGCTGTTTCTGGTTTTTAGCTTTTGAAATACTTGTTTTGGAAATAATTTTCAAAACTTAAATAAATTTTGGATGAGAAATTGATTAACAAGTAATGTGAAATTATTTTAGGAAATAGTTTTTTTTAATTTTTTTTATAAAAAAAAAAAATTGAGATGCGAATCAAACATGGCATATATTTCTGTTATATTATTTTGGTATCTTTTGAGACATCTAAGTTTGAAAATTGTTTCAGGAATGAAACTTGTAAGCGAATCAGAGAAGGCCGAATGGGTAGGAACGGATAGAGTGATTGGTTGTGGATTTGATCCTAGGCAGAAGAAGGTTTTCTTCACATTAGACTCAGAGCTAATGCATGTCATTCACTGCCAGACAGAGGAATTTGGTACACCACTCTTTCCAATCTTGGCTGCAAACATAGACATTCTGGTGTTAGTTAATTTTGGACAATGTGCATTTAAATATGCACCTGCAAATGCCCAGAGAACACCAAATCCATGCTTCATTGCCCCACTTGTAAATTCCCCTGCTGCTACCATAGGCTATGATGACAGCAAGGAGCTATTCTCAATTGGAAGGATTGATTCTCAGTGGCTCAATCGGTCCACAACCAAAGGAAGCCACAACAATGGGAACAATAATAATAACAACAACAACAACAATAATCGAACATTGGATTTTGATGAGGAGTCTGAGGCTGATCTATTTGAAATCGTCTTAGATGGTTCTGGTTCTGGAAAATTGCCAAACACAACATCATAGCTTACAGCGAAGAGTGCACATTGGTAAAAATCATCTATATATCTTTGCTTGTCCTAATGGGACATGGCTTTGCTGCACATACATGGGTTTCATTTGGAAGAATGTTTGACGTGTGTATCTCGCCATCTGAGTGGGATCTTCGCCATCGGTTAGTGCTGTACGAATGAATACACAGAAAGAGATTCATAATTTCATATACATGACACACTACTTTACCTATCATCACCAATTGTGGAGGCTTAACATTGACTATCCAGTCAAATACAGTTTGTCTTTCGTTATCTGCTCTATTTTTTCTTTTTTCAAGCGGCCAGGCATTTAATTTTTTCTTTTGGAAGAGAATATAATCACCCCCCCCCCCTGTAAATTTGTATTCTCGTATATATTAATAAAAATATGTTTCAGGTTTCAACTGCCTGTGAAAAATGGCATTCTCTTTCATGCTTCATGTGAAAAGCTTATTAAAATCGGCATCAACAAATAAAAAAGGAATTCAATGAGTGTGATTAAATAGCCAACCACACGTTGAAATTGGAAGAATTTTGATTCAATTTTATCATATGACGTACTTTGGATAAACGAAGAGCTTTATATATGTGACTTTTGAGTTTTTTTTTAATGTAAAGTTAAAAGAGCTCTTAAAAGAATCTCTATTAAAAAAAACTTTTATATTTAGTTCTCAGAAAAATTCTTGTAGCTTGTATTGAGAATTAGTTTTTATAATTGGTCTAAAGAATTGACTTGTAAAAATATCTTAAGAGTTCAATTGAAAAGTTAAAATTCCTAGTTACTATTATTAAAAAATAAAAAGAAAGAGAAATGAAGCATCGTCTATAAATTAATATTTATTATAAAATAATTTATTTTCTTTGTCTTCTATTTTTTTACTTTCAAAGGAATGAGTGAGAAAGTTTGAATTTATAACTGTTAGATTTGAAATTTTGTGTTAATCTAGTTATATAAATATTTTCTTTCAATGTAATCTTATCTTAATAAATAAACATGTACGCCTTCTTATCATAGTCTTCTAACTTATTAATTGTAATGTTAAATTCCTTCTTTCAAATCCGTTGTCTCACCTGACATATACTAGTATTTTTTTTTGTATGTGAGTCATTAATATCGTTAGCTGAGTCTTCATTGGTAATTGTAGTTTTCAAAACATTGTCATTTCAAACAAACAAAAGAATAAACTGAAACTTCAGATTAATATAGAATATAGAATTAATAATTTTGCACAAAGAAGTTTTTTTTTTTTAAAGCACAAAGAATAAATAATTTAGGAGTCCCTTTTTCTCATTCTTCTGCTGGTAGAAATGTGGAGGTCATCGGTGTTTGTGGCTATGGCTTTTGTTTGGTTAAACATTGAAGGGGAAACTGAGGAAGCATGGGCGCTGCAAATGGTAAGGATATTCATAATTATAGCTTGTTCCTCAAAAAGTAATATTTTTTTAATTTGATATAATAAAAAAGTAATACTCCCAAATATAAGAAATAAAAACATGATACACTAATTAAATAAGTTAATTAACTATATTTAATAACATTAATATTAATTAATATTAATTTGTAGGCAGTAATTTATATGATTGATAATATATTAATATTAATGTAACTTAAACTCAAAAACTAATAATTAGGATTTGGGAAACTAAATTTAAAACAAAATTTTACTGTACAAATTAATATAAATATGATAATATAAAAATAAATAAAACAAAAGTTTATTATTATAATTATAATATTTTTTTGAGTTGAGAAAGTTTAATTATTTAATTAATTGAGAAATAATGCATGAGTAATTGTAGAATTATGTGACATTATATTTTATTTCTACGAATAAAAAAATAATATTTTAGTGAGATAATTTATATCTTTCACACGAAGAATTGATTGCATTCACATTTTTACTTTTCAAATTATTTTGAAAAGTATTTTTAAGAAAAAAGAATTCCACATGGACCACAACAAACAATTGAAAACGTGGTACAGTTTGAACGACAAATTTTTAAGTGAATTAATGAGATCTATCTTGTACAACCAACCTAAATAAATTTTATTAAACTCCCTATTCAAACATTTGTTCCATTCTCCTCCCAATTTGGCAAGATGCTGTTGGAATCGATTTTCTTCTTGAGTTTTGTAATTAGTTTTAGGTTTGACTCCTCCGGTGGCCACCATTATCTTTGATGGCCACTTAATAAGAATTTCATCTGTTCTGCTTTTGCCTTGGGGGGTTAGCAACTGGGCATTTAACAACCTATAAATTAAAGCAGGATCATTGTACCAAAAAAAAAATCAACATATAAAATAACGTGTCAAACTGCCAATCCTTAGTTTAAATTCGTCAAAGGTCAGAATAATGTTTTTTACTTTCTGTGTGGTCAGAAACAGAATAATAAAACCACTTACATTTTTTTTGGACGATCGAAACCACTTACCTAGTTGATGCTTGTGTCACCTAGCTTTAAGAAGAGCAATTTTAACCGTGGAATGGTTTCTCTCTCGTCATTTATTTTCCTGAAAAATATATTTGGGAATCTTTTTATTTTTATTTCTTTTTAATATGCACCGTTATTTGTAAAAGGTACTATAGATGTGGTTTTTTTTTTTTTTTTCAACAATCGAGGGAAGAATTCCTGTTAATGGTGTTCTTAAGGTATGCGTGCGCAGTGTGATGCACATTAGAGGGTTCAAATTAAACTTGTGTTGCCTTATTAATCTTGGTCTGGTTTCAATTTACTTTTAATAAAATTAGGTTTTAGAAAATAATGACGGAAACTCAAAATTAAGCGCATCTCTCCATCATACAACTTCTACAGTTGAAGCTTATATTGTACTCGTGAAGAACTGATCATAGAAAAAGATGAAAAAATTACTAAAGAAACCAATCCTTAATTTCCACACTTGTGAATGGTTCCATACTTGGTGTTCTCTATATATAACTCTAGCACTTCCAGTACAGAATCCTCCTTCTGTAGCTAACGCATGTCCCATAGTGGCACTGTAGCAATTATAATATCTAACTTCTCAACCTGCAGTAAAATAATAACCACAAATGACAAATATAATAACAACACAATTCAAAATATATGCAATCTTGAATCCATTCGAGTGTGTGAACATGCACGTCCAAGCAGACGTAAAATTTTAGCACATACAGGAACTCCATAATATTCTGAGACCTTTTAATTTTCAGAATTTCCAAAGCACACCAACTGAGTTGCTCTCATCAAGCAAAACACGAAAAACGGTATTAATTTCTCTGTCAATCTAATAATCTCATCTAATGGTGCTATCTGGCCAGATTAACTCTGAAAAACAGAAGAAAAAAATGTTAACAAGTATTGGTCGAACAATTTGTTTTCATGTGGGATAGTAGGGATATGAACATGGACAAATGTTAATGCGTTAAAAGTACAAAAGATATAACAAGTTAAATGGTTAAGAAAATCAACGCAATTAGGCAGTAGTCATTTTTTTTATGCAATGGCATTGCAACACAAATCTGACAGCAAAAGACTCATTCTTGAAAATTTAACGAAAGTGAAAAAGGTTGGTTCACAACAATTTTAGCATACTATGAAGGCATACAAGTGCATGCATAAAAACTAAAAACATGTACCCAAAATATGAGTACTCCAAGCATATAAATTTGTGTTGTTTTGAATTCCCACGTAGTTATAAAGTAATGGGCTAATAAGCCTAATACACATAATCAAACCAAAAGTTTGCAATGCCAAAAGGTTCAAAATCAAGATTAAATAAAATTAGAATAATATTAAATTTTAATTTATTTAAACTACGAAATATCTTTAATTTGCTATGATATGGCAAGATTCAAATTTAATAACAAAGAAATAACATTAAAAAAATATTTACCTACCTGAATAAATAGGTAAAGTTATAATATAAGAATAAGTTTTGTATAGTTTTTAAATTTGTATAGAAAGTTATAATATAAGAATAAGTTTTATATAGTTTTTAAATTTGACTAATTAAAATTATTAAGTTAAAAATGATAAATATTTTTACCTTTTTAACACGTGCGCGTACCAATTTTTTTTGTCAAACATTGGAATGGGCTGGGTTGTAATACTCACAGACGAAGGGAATTCTCAGTCAAGCGTTTGGGGGTTGAGGTGGAGGTGGGTTAGAAGAAGACTCTCCTACTTTCCTCTTAGAGTACCTAGGGTGTAGGGTTTGACGTAGTTTCAAGATGTTGTATTGAACACCAGAAGCATTGAAAACTCAGAAGGTTCAGAGAAGAAATAGACAATGGTGCAAATGGTTTGTTGAAGCAGAAAACGGATCAAACTAAAAAATCAAACTTGAGTATGTTAAAAAAAACAAGATGGCCACACTATCAAGCATTTTTTGAGCAATTGCTTCCTGCACCCCATTGAAACTTTAAAGAAAATAAATGGACAAATATGTCCTTCATTATCTATTATAATCACCAAACACCCTTTGCCTGCGCCGAATCCTAGTACCTCCTTCCCTTTCCCTTCTGCCTCAACCTTGCACCCATTCCTGTTTCCTTGTGCCGCTACAGCTTCCAACCAGGTTCTTATGAAATAATTTATAAGTGGTTTAACCTATGAAGAACTTCTTGAATCCACGGTGTAATTAGCTTCCCCGCTTCAATATATATAGCCTACCACTTAAGGTACACTACATTATGTGAATATGTGCAACTCTTGAAGTCATGGCCAAGTTTGAAGTTAAAATAAGACAATCATATAACACTGCCACATCGATTTTCTCATTGAAGACTTGCAAGATTTCTGTTATACGCCGACACAATCAAGCAACTTTAATGCCTTATCATTGGTAGACTTGAAATAAAAAGATGCAAGAACCTAATTTCGGATTACCAAATCCGTAACCATTCTAATAAGGTTCTAGATTGAGAAATCTAGAAATCAAAACGTACGCATTCCAGATTGCTCAATATGAAATCTTGTTAGATTTGTTATGAATTTGGTAATATAAATTTAGGCTAACCTAATTCTGGATCACCAAATCCATAACAAAAAAAAATTACTGAATTGCCTATCTAGAACTATAAGCGAATGCAAAAAAAAATTTATAGCTTGCTTGAAACAATAATAATAAGGGATTAACAAAGTTTTCATTTCTTTATGTTTTTTCAAAAATCAATTTTTAATTCTTAAATAAATACTGGACTGGTCTTAGTTCCTAATTTTTTTCTGTTAAAATTTTAACATATATCATCTATTTATGTGCTTGTCCTTAAATAATGATGTGACATTAATTTTATTATTATTTTATTTTATCACATTTCGTGATTGCTAAAACCGTCCAAAACTGTTTCAATAAAGCGTTCAAGGTAGTGAGTAATTTCTAATGAGAGTAAACCGCCAAAATTGTTTCATTTATTTAACTGAAAACCAACACTTTTAAGATCTGAAGAGGACCCAAGAATTCAAAGGCAAAACTCTATCACTCTCTTCCTCCGAATTCAAAATAAAAGAAGTTAGTTTCAATCAGTAATATACCCATTTTAACTAAGAATTTTAGCCATCTCACAAAATAAAACTGAACTTTTAATTAGTCTAAATTCACAAAATAAAACTTGTTGCTTTATCCTTCTACACTAACTTGGAAACCCAGAAATTGAAAAGCAATTTTTTTCCTCAAAAAAAAAAAAAGCTTTTTTGGATCAGACCCATAAGAGGTAAAAACTAGAGAACCCAAGAAGCTTCTCCACAGAATTGAAAACCATAAGAGAGGAGGAGTTTCAAATAAGGGGTTAGGATATGGAATATTGGATAAGTTCTAACTTAATTCGTTAATAATATCTTCATATTATTATGCAACACTGGATAACTTTAACTTAATCGGTTAATAATATCTTTATATTATTATGCAGTGATAAATCGTTAACAATAAATAATTATTATTATTAATTTATCAATGAATAATTATTATTGTTTCTCGGTTTTAATTATTGTAATTAGCATTTATCATTTATTTGTAATCTCCATATATATGGAGTATACTCCATTGAATAAATTAGTTTCATTTATATCTTTGGTAATATAGACTTCTGTGGAAGCGTTTTAGGCCGATTTCCAAGACACTTCGCTAAATTACCCATATCTAGGACAAGTTTCTACCATTTGGTTGATTGTTCTTTGCTTATTTGATATGTCGTTGAGAGTGAACCTTGGGTTATTTTGAAGATTTGTAGCTGTTGTTAACTTGTTATTACTGGAATATTTTTACTTTTAAGCCTTGAGGAGGGTTTTGCCTTTTTTTTTCTTCCCCCGCAAGATTTCACGAGGTGATGGGAAGTAGAAATTTGTCAAGGAGCCTTTGTTCAGAGAGATTGGAGAGGGCATTTGTGGGAACCCACCAATGGTTCTATGAATTTGCCCAGGAGGTAGTAGGATGCGAACAATGATTGTAAGAAAAAAAATCATTTTTGTCTGATTTTTGAATTTAGGAAAGTAGTAGATCTTAGAAAAAAACAGTTTCTGGCAATCTCAACGGCAACAAATTGTTTAATACCTTTAAAAAGATTTACTAAGCATTTTCTGGGAATTTTTAACCATAAAAAATTTAACCCCTACAAAACATAATAAAATCACCGTCATATATTATCACTTAACAATTCAAATTGATGGTAGGAACTAAAGAAAAAATGTTTAGAGATTAACACCGGTCAAATATTTATTTAAGGAACAAAAATTGAATTTTTGAAAAAGTTTAGAAAACTAAAAATATTATTAACTCCATAATGAACAAAGGCCGAGAGTGTACAGTGGAATGGGGGTGTGAAGTAGAGTTAGGAAAATTAAGGTTTAGGAGAAAGAAGAAAGATATAATAAAGGAAGTATAATTTGGAAATATTAAAAACTATTAAGGTGCAGGAAGCAAAAATTTGGGTGCACGAAGTAATTTTTTATATGTTTGTTACTTGTCCAAAGCCCACAAACAACGGTTTTCCAAACTCCAAACTAACATATCTCAATAGGCTTGAATATTTTACGCAGCTGTGGACTAAAATTGGACAAGAGTTACATTGAGGTGTCGGCTGTTACTTCCTGCACCCTGTTTGGAATGTTTTTTTACCTTCTCCATTCTAAAAGCAAAAAAAATGGTGCATTCTGTAATGCAAGTTTACATTTTTGATTGACCATTCCAAAAGTCATAAAGAAAATGTTGGAAGGAACTTGGGAGGTGCAGGAAACAATAGCCTTGAGATGTCGGTTGCATGAGATGAAGTGGTGGACCCATGGATGAGGTCATGAGGATTGTAATGATGCCTGCTAAGCAAAATTAATTTCTGATAGCATACGAGATGTAATTAAGGTTGATATAATAGTGAATGAAAAAGAAAAAAAAAAAAAGAGATCATAGATTCAAAATTTTCACTAATACAAACTAATAATATTAATAATTAATATTTGTAGATGATAATAAAAAATTTGATAGCACATTAAAATATCAAAAGGTTGTTTTCATTAATTATCAACATGTAAATATCAAAAGTATTAGCTTACGTGTACAAATTAAGAAGGGTAATGAATTAAAGCTAAACGAGAGATTGTTGTTAGATAAAATAATTGACTACCTTGAATAATTATTTTCGGTAACTAAACATGCGAGCTTTTATACAAAATTAGTGATTAGATATCAACAAAGAATGATACAGAGGATAGATCGATGTTGGGTCCATTAAGAATGTTGATGATTAGAGTTTGATTTATGATTGTGTATATGAAAAATGTTTTAATTTGCTAAAGACTCATTTGGTGATCTTTGTTTTTTATTATATTTTCATCAAAAAGGAATTTATGAAACATTTGAAAGCTTATTTGAGTTTATAAAATGGTTTATTAGCTATGTACTATTAATTTTTAGCTTATTTTAATAAGTTTCATGTGAAACTATTTTTTTTTTAATGAATGTTTCATGTGAAACATATTAAATCAATTAGTTTCTTTCAAGTTCTTTTAATAATTAAGTTATCAGTTAAGCTTATGCATAAGCTATGATTTATTAAAAACTTATAGAATAACTGAATAAGTGCTTAATGAAACTTTAAACACTTCTTAGTGATCTCTATGCTCTAACTATTGACCGAGACAGACACATTGCAAGTAAAAAGGTAAGAAATAAATAAAGAAAGGAAAGTGATTGGATATGAAGGGGGTGAGTAACTAATGTTTCCCAATTAGCTAATCATATGCCAGTACTCATTGTCCTAAAGGTCATGCATATTTGGGTACTTATCTAGCAATGCCTCCGACAGCGCATGCTAATGACATCGATGAAAGCTTGCAATGTAGCACATATTGTGTCTCCAACTCCATTTCCACAGCAAGAGTGAGAATATACTTAATTGATAGATATGCAATTAATCATGCATTGCAGATTTGATCCCATACAGGATATAACGAAAAGGAGTATTAAATTAAGCAAGAAAACACAATAAGATTGCGTATTTGGTTTGAGTAGGCAAGTGGTTGCGGTCACGGGCCGGGCCACTTGGATTATTATGGGAACCACATTGATTTTCATGAAACAAAACATATATATGTTGTGCTTGATGTACGTACTTGACATGAGTGTATGGGAGTCAATTAAACTAAGCTATTAGACCTTAATAGTATCCGAGTTAGTTCTAATTATTTTATAATTAATTAATGATTGTGATAAACAAAGTGAGGAGTTGCTTGGGAGACATTGATACAGCTCAAGGAGGCAAAAAAGATCGATGTGGGATTGGTCAGAAAAAAAAAAAAAAAGAGCATTAGGAATGATGATAGGGATGTAAAGGAAGGTGGAGCATGTGATTGAAAGGTCCACATGGATAAAAGCACGAGGAAAAGAGAGTGGTAAGGGATGATGGGTTGAGAATAAAGAGAACAGTGGCGCAGAGTTTTACAGCCTCACTCGAAGCACCAAGGAAAAAGCTACACTCCCTATTAATTTATTGCCATGTTTCCGAAGAAATGAATCGTATGTTTTTAACCATGTGATTTTGCTCTTGCTCTAGGGTTACGGGGAATTAAGTGGGGTCGCATAATTGAGATGCAAAAGGAAGATTTGAAATTTTAACAGTGTTTGATGGGCAGAACTACTGGTATATTCAACACATAAAAAAATATTATATTTCTAATAAAAAAACTCTAAAATATATCTGATTTATATTCAAACATACTCATATTAATGTGGACCAAGGCTGATGTGAATACTTCTTTTCTTTATTAGTCTCCAATTTAGTTTGCTTGCTATTAACCCCGTAGTTTCAAATTTATGGGTTTTTTTAGGGGTGATAATGTATAAAATTAACTCAAAAATAATTTAAAATTTGATTCGATAATAATCTTGTTGAATTTAGTTTGTGAATCAAATTAATGAAATTTGAGTTAAAAATTAAATTTGTTAAATAAATGAGTCAAATTTAAATCGTGAATATTTTGATTTATTTGATTCAAAAATAAATTTGAATATATATATATATATAGTTTTCTATTATTCATATATGCAATGTGGAGTACTTTTTATTTATGCAAATTTTAGTTTTAATTGTTTTTTTTCTCATGCCTTGTAGTCATATAAAGCTAATAGAACAAATGGAGTTTTGTCTTTTAAAAAAAATAATCAATCATTTTATCTAAAATATACTAATAAATTAGAATTTAAAATATATAGAATTTAAAATTTTGACTTGACTCAAGCTAATAACTTGAAAATATTAACGAGCCGAGTTAATCTCGACTTAGCTCAAGTCAATTTCAATCCTAAGTTTTTGGTTAGTTAAAATATTTCAAGTTGTGTTTGCATTTCCATCACATTAAAATTTCTTTTGTTGGTGTAGTGTGCTATAGTTTTTTCTACCTCTTACCTTATTTTTTACGCCTCCAATTCAATAAAGGTGACAAAATGAGTTAAACTGACCTGACCTTAAAATGAAGTGTTTATATTTAAAAAAATTGAGCATGTAATGAAAGATAATTTTTAACCCAATATGACCAAACTTTGATCTAGACTTTTGTAAAAGTTTGGCCCTGATGTACAAATCAAGCTTAATTAAGCATTGTTTTAAAAGCACAAAAGGAATTTGTATTTTTTTTTGTCTAACCCGCTATAGCTTACAATCTACATCAAGTTCATGACTTCTCACCATGAACCCACTCAATGGAAGACTTGACTAAATTTTGTGAATTAAATTTTAGCCTTCATAGCCATATAAGAGCTTAAACTGGAAAAAAAACTCATACTAACTGACTTTAAACAAGCATGAGCCTCATTTTTAAAAGCCCTAATTAAATTTAGCGTTTTTGGCTTGACCCACAATAGTATAGGATCCACATCAAATCTATGACTAATCCAGTTTAAATCTATTATAAAATGTAAAACTTAAACTTTAAATTTTGAGCACGAATTAAATTTGAGTTTTTTTTTTTTATTATTTTGATTCAATCTTACATGATTTTAGAAATCCTAATGAATCTTGACTATTTGCCCTAAAGTGCTATAGCTCATTACCCATATATTTAGCCCATGATCAGCCTAAACTCGGTAAATGAAATAAAGAACTTGGAATTTAAATTTTGAGCACTTATTAAATATTGATATTTTTAACCTAATTTCATCATGCATCGATTTTACAGTAGGATAGGATATTATTGTATTAAATATGATTAAACTCCCTTGTACGTATTACACCAGTTGCTCCTAGAGGTTGGAGGCGCATAAATTTCTTCTTTTAATTACGTTCATACTTAATTGTATGATATCATAATGTTGAGAAAAATATAATAAATGGACGTAAAGTGAAACTGGAAAACAAAGTGAATAAAAGTGAGAGAAATTGACAAATATTAGCACAAGAATATATATATATATATATATATTAAGGTTTTAAATTATTTAAAATTATTATATAGTAAATTACTTGATTTTTATATGACTTTATATATCTTGAAAATCGTATTAGGATGATTTTTGGTTAAATTGATAAGGTAAAATGGGGGCGTTCGTGACCTCCCCTTTCGAATGGGCATGGGAGCTAGGAGCCCCCGAGCTTAATTTTAGAGGTGCGTGTGCTTCTATTTAACTATCTGAATTTCTTTTTTTTTAGTTGTCTTTTCTTTCCTCACTGGACAAAAAAAAATTAATAAAAATAGTATAGGAGAAAATAGCCTTACTTAATTTTGATGTAAATTAATGAGAAAATAATATATTATTTATTGAAATTCATATCCAATGATAGTTTTATTATGTGATAAAATTATTAAACAAGGTGTTATTTAATGATACAAGGGAAGAACACTATTAAATGATTGTCAGACGTACGTTATAATAATAAGTTATTTTAATTCTTAAAATTGACATATATTGATCGTTTTAATCCTTGATATCAAGGGCCTCTTAATTAGATTTCCGACTTTAGTAATTATCAGTCATTTTAATACCTAACTTTGTTGAAAGGTATTGATTAGTTTAATCATTGAATTCATTATATATCAATCAATTTGTGCAGTGATTTAAGATTTGCTGTGTTTACATGAGTGAGAATGATTTATTTAACAAAATAATTTATGTTTAATTTTCACTGTGTATAACATTTTTTTAATCCGATAAATCATACATCACAAACGAGATTAGTCTTTAACCTAGTTAGTTAAAAAACACCCGTAATCTCTGACTTAAAATTAAAAAAAATCACTTTAACTTATTATCAGATATCAAAATAATTAATAGATGTCAAGACCAAATTATAGTAATTGTCAAACATGTAAACCAATTTGATTTATTCTGTAATGACAAGGACCAAATTAATTTGTAATACCAATTTCAGATACTAAACTGATTAACCTATTCAGAACTATTCATGCAAAACTGTCGGTAGGCAAGTTAAAATCAAGATAATCGTCTCACCTAGCTAGTCGAGTCCAAGAGACCAAAGGGTGATGAGGTAATTGGCAATGATTATGTGTGTTATATTTTGCACAAGTATATCTTGGACTCCGGGGATAAAAATAGTTGATATTCGGATACTTGTTTATTAAGAATTAAATTATTGCATGACTCGTGTAAGAGTGATTTGGACGACTTAATATAAAACAGATTAGCGAGAAAGAGAGATTTGGTTTGTCGTTTTGTAAGCATTAAGGACAAAACAGTTGATTAGGTGAATGTTTTAATCATAAATCAACTCAAAAACCTATGTTTTCAGCGCAATTTTCATTACAGTTCATTTTGGCATATTTTCAATCACATACGTACCTACCTAGAAGAAACAGTGTTACAAATTTCACCTGATGGTTACTTCGCTAGTGTCCATTTTAACTACAGGAGCTAAAAAGACGTGCTGTCCCGCTAAGCCTGGATAAACAGTTAATGGGGACCACTGTGTGGTTGCTTTCTTTGCATCTGAGGTAACGTCCTGATGGCAAAATCCAATGAATGAAGAGTTAGGTTGAGACTTGAGAGGAAGCTTGAGGTTGGGGTTTTTGTGCACCAACCTCTGACCTCACACACACACTCCTTCCGTTCTAGTCTTCCTTCTAAATAAGAGGAGGCAGAGAAAAAAAATGCTGGAAAAGAAAAAACAAAACAACTGCCAAGTTTGCTTTCCTTGCAGTCCACCACCACATGAAGAGCAAATTAAACGCACACAAAGTGACAAAACAGAGGAGAGGTCGTTTTCTATTTGGGATTCAACAATAGAATAATCGAAAATGTTCACAACCATTACCCAGTTAGAATGTTCTTTTCACACTATAACAAGGCCACATTGCTGCAATTGTTAAACTCGAGAGCAAAATAGTCATAATTAATACCCGTAACTTATTTTTTTTTCCCCATAGAATACTGCTTATTAATGAGTATTTTATAGATAATAAAAACACATTTTATAGTTGAAATGAGTAAACAAATTTAAACCGCATTCATGTGTTAACTCAATTACAACATTTTTCTACAAAATCATATTAACTAATAGAAGAGTTAAATTTTATAGATAATAGTACAAAAAGTAAAATTTCAAATATATATATACATTCTCATATGCTAAAAAATGTAAAAGACACTTTGATTCGTTTATTAGAAACTTTGATTAAACTTCTTCACAATAATGATTATTTTAGTCTCTACTCAAATTAATTAAGTACAAACTGATTACCGAATAATTCAATATATTAGTATATATATAATCAGATCACCTTCAAACATCTCATTTTTTTTTTAAAAATATCAAAATAATTGAATGTCAATTTGGGTACCCAATAAATGGCATTTGTATGAGTTTTCGAATATTTATTTACTAAACATTAAATAAAAGAATTTTAAAGAATTTCCTTAGAATCTATTAAAAATATATGTATATATCTATATATAGATAGATATATAGATATATATAATGTAAATATCCTAAATAAATATTATACTATATGAGATTATATATTAAATTTATATTCGTATTTCTTTTTGTATTTAAAAATATTCGTTGAATCTAGTTAATTGAAATTATTCTAACGTTTGTATGTGTTACAAAAAAAGCTTTTAGAATTTCCCGTAAAAATAGATTGCGCTAATGAAAAAGCTTTCAATGTTATAAAATATCAGAAAAAAAAAACCTAGAAAAGAAGAAGAGTCACTAAGACAAGAGCTAGGTAAGCAAGAAGGAGAGGCTAGAAAAGGCGGGGCAAGAGGCTCTCCATCTCTAGGAAGATTGTGTCCAGGATGATCTGGCAATCTAAGTTCTGGTCGGCTCATAGTAGCCTGTACATTTTCGGAAAGAGCAGAAATTGTATTGAAAACGATAATTCTAGTACTGGTATAATAACTAGTACGAATGATACAAATGATATTGATTCCACTATATGAAAAAGTTCTAATAATCTCGATGAAAGTAAAAAATATAAGCATTTGTTGCTTGAATGTGAAAATTGAAATAGTGAATTTATTCAAGACAATTATGTACTTACAAAATATCGTCTCAATTCATCTTGTTCTATTGATCAGAAGTATCCAGTAGCACCACGCCAATAGATTAAGTAATGGAGTGATTAACAACGCCTACCTTATTCTCTCCCCAATCACATTGGGATGCTCACTTGTCCGCCTACCAATGATAGATTCAGAGTTCTTGCAGGGTGAAACCATGCAGTACCATGTTTCATTTTAGGTGATATTGACAAATACAATGAGAATTTTTTTTATAGTTACATTTTTTGGAAAACACTTTTATATATACATCATTTAATAAAAAAACACTTTTTTTTATTCACATTATATTAAGTTAACATGATTAATTTTAATTAAATGCCTGTACGAAATTTTTTATATTAACCGTGTATATAATAAAAATTTATTTATAATGGCTTTAGTAGTTTCAAAAATCAGAAAGCAAGCTCACCATGTGTGGACCTTCAACTTAAAGCATAGTCTAGGATCATTAAGAGATCTATCGATAACCCTGCGACTGCCACACCCGTGCAACAACTTTGATCTGTTTTTCAAACGCTCTTTAATGTTCCACCGGTTACCGGCTTTTTATTACAGTCAGAAGAATGAACAAAACTCCGACCTTAACAGAACGATGACAAATGTTATTCATACAGAGACTGATGGATACTACGATTTGCGCACTGAACTTCTTGTTAATTTAATTTGTAACATAAAATTCAATGGAATATATATGTGGTCTCAGACTGAGGATGGGGATGATGTACGTGGAGTCATTCAATTAGGAAAATGTTTTATGTATATCCAAATAAAATAACAAAATTAAAGAGCTCTTTTTTTATTTATTTATATTTTAAGATATATTTTTAGTCATGTACATATAAAAATGGTAAAAAAAAAGTAAAATAATTATACACATATAACTTTAATTTAGTTTTCATGTTTAAATAATGACTCTTATTTAATTATATTAAGGGCAATGTCTCATGAATGAGCGACGTGAGAATTCAATAATGAAGTTCAGAAATTCATTGACTGAGTACATAACTTCGTTGATTTTCTATTACTGATCGAAAACAACAAAACAAGAAAAGAAAGTGACAGTAGACTCGTATTTGTTGAGGGGGAATCCACTTACATCTTGCATGTTTTATCATATAGTCATATATTGTGTAAGTGTCAATGAAAAAGTATACAAAAATATATTTTTATGGGACATGTTTTTTTTGCCAATAAAAATCAAAATGTATTGTATAGTTTTTCATATCAGGACTCAAAAAAAAAAATTAAAAAAAAATATCGCAGAGCGCAAAAATCAAGTCTAAATGATATAATTTGGAGAAAACAACTGAATCATAAATCAGACAGTCAACATCAACTGAAATATAAAATTTAAACATCCCGTTTTCTATACTGCTAGTGCTACACATGGGAAATCCATTCCTGAAGATAAGCCAGACACTCAACGTCAATTTTTTAAAATAATAATAATAAGAAGAGTTATAGCGTACGTTCCTAAATAATTTCTCAGTCTCATAAGTCATAAAAATGAGCAAATACAGTTGTCCAATGAAAATGATATATTTTTCCACTTGTCAATACCATGTGAGTATAAACAAAATTTTCAAGAACTGCGAATATAATGTACATAAAATTATTATTTTTCTCTCTTTTTTTTTTCCTCCGTTCAAACGTCCATAGGATGATACGTACAAATAAAAGCGACGCGCGTACACATTATATCACTCAATTTATTGGTTGATGTTGGGACACGACCGTTGAGATTTTTATGTCGTGTTTCTTTTAATTTTTTTAACGATGCTAATTGTTGAGTGAGAAAATGAGCTGGTTTTACAGGTACACACATACGAAAGCTTGACACTGACAGGGAAGGGAGTGATACCATGCTTAAAGTGGCATACTACAAAGATGAATTTATGAGCTAGCTGCCACTGCCACAAATTGTGGGGACTATCACAGTCTCACCAATTGGCCCCACCATGTTGTTCAATCTTAGCTTAGCGCCATGTGAGGGAAGGGAAGGACACTTACCCTGCTGGATCTGCCCAATAGGTAGGTCTTACACTGCCATTTGCTTCTAATGTTATGTTATCGAAATCCAAGCTTATAGTACGTTATATTTTGTTCAAAGACGCTTATATATAGTACGTTATATATACTCTTGTTTTACCGGGATCGGAAAATATAAAAAATACTCTACCTGCATGCCATTTACATTACAAATATTTTCTTCTTTACCAATGAAGTAGCACACGATTGCTGACGTAACTAGTTATTTCAAGTTTAAGTTCAGAATATTAGACCTCAAGTAAAACTACATTGTATCTCTCGTAATAAGACATGTAATCAATATTCAATACCATAAAAACCTTTCCTTGTTAATTTATTTGTTCTCCTCCCGGCTCTTTCAGTGTAATCTGGATCTTTAGTCTTTTTCTTTTTCAATGCCCCCTCTCCCTATATAATTTATGAAGAGTTATGAGTTAAAGTTGTCTAAGTTGGCTAAAGTAACGGCTTCCAATATTTTACGAAAATAAATACCCTTCATTAAATTATAATATATAACAAGATATTATATTCATTTATTTTTTAGTTTTTTAATTTTTTTATTTGAACTTTTTGTTTCTTTAACTTTGTATACTATATGCTTGATTAGTAAATTGTAAATACTTTTTTTAATAAAAAATTGATAAAAAAATATATATATGTATTTTTTTTATGAGGTTACATGTATCTTTTAAAGGATACATTACTTGAACGTTAACTAGATAAAATCAATGTGAACAACATTTTTTTTGTCTGAATATTTAACGCATAATGCGACTGTATATCCAGCTGCAATGATACATGCTTGTATTTTCTTAAATTAAGATAGTTAATAAAAGAAAGACAAATACAAAATTTAAACATGCATGATATACGATAAATTGTATATCATTGACATTTACATATTCACAGACAATAGTTGAGCAAGATTTGGGGCACAAACAAGTGCGAGGAGGATGAGAAATTAATATAAAAACCTAGAATGTTTTCTTTCACGACGTATGTGCACACATGCAAACGCGGTGTCACAGAAGCAAAAGAACAAGCACAGATACTATGGCACCTGTGAAATGTTGACGTCGGTGATTATGACTGGATACCGTCAAAGACGCAAACCTCCCTCCTTTCTCTCCATAATGGTGTCTGTATCTGGTTCCGCGTCACGTGGCTTTGTGCGTTGTGTTATTCCTTTTCTTACCTTTGTTCTCAAATCCACATCCCAACTAGATTACGTTAGCTAGGTTTGTTCCATTTTCTATAGCTTCCTCTTTTTCAAGCCCAGCCCCTTTCATTTGCTTTATTTTTTTTAATATCATTTTTCCGTCAAAAAATTAGGTGAATTCATTGAGCATTTTCTTAATTCTGGACCACGTCGAATATCTATTATTTTTTCTTTTTCTAACTTTTTGGAAAATAAAGAAATAACAATAAAAAAATACTACTCCAGTGTATTTGGTTAAGCTCCCATATACCTCATGCTTTTATTTATTTTTAAAAGTGTCCTAGTAGGTTAAGAAATGAGAGTGGTTATAAATTACTAGTTCCATTATTCTTGATTTTAAGGGATGTAAGATTTTTTGGTATATGGAAATAGTAATCTTTCTAGTCCCTTAATACTTTGTCGAGGCTAAGGGGCTAGAAGGCCATCCGGCCTATGTATATGACTTGCCCTCATTCTACCATAGATGTTGACTCTAAATTTGCTTAATGATTATGGTTATTATATTGAAAATAATATATTTCAGCTCACTTAGATCTCATAATTTTGTCTTTAAAAATTTTCTTGGTGAATTAAAATGTTTATAAGTTGCTCTTAGTCTCAATTCCTATGCCATGTAATATATTTTTTAGTGAATAGGAACAATTAACGCAAAATTTTAAGGATGTAAGCTAAAAATTATTTACTTGTAATATTACATTAGACTAAAAACCAAACACATTAAGAAAACGAGGGTGCGGGTAAAATGGTAAATACGGGAAAAGAAGCTTTGATGCGGGGAGTACAGTTGTACAGGGTCGTTGTTGAGGAGGGGTAAATTGGGAAAGAAGGTGAGAAAAGGTTGAAAGCACGCGACCACAATGCAGTGAAGGTGAAGGGAAAATGATGGTGGTGGTTGTTCTTACAGATACCTGGCGCGCCTCGCTTAAGAGACCCTTTCGTTTCCACAACTACCCTTTTTCCCACACGCTCTCTCTCACCTCTTCTAATTATATTACTTTCTCTCTCTAGCATTGTCGGAGAAGAACAACAACACTCTCTCTGTTTCACACTTCTTTCTATTGCAAGCAAATTCTTCTTCGATTCACTCTCTCTCTCTCACTGCGTCTCTCTGTTACTACGCTGCTTCCCCATGGAAGCAGGGGAAGATTGCTGCGTCAAGGTCGCTGTTCATGTACGGCCACTCATCGCCGACGAGAAGCTTCAAGGATGCAAAGACTGCGTCACCGTCGTTTCAGGGAAGCCGCAGGTGCACACTTACGCTCTCAACTCGACGGTGTCGTTTAACCTTCGCTATAGTCAAATGTGAATACGAATTGAAGCGCATTGTCGTTGACTCTCTCGACAGTGTTTCAGTTCCGCATTCTAGTTATTATTAGTATTAATCATCTCTGCTGTGACTTGTGAGAGATCTGGATCCGAAACTGCTTGCTTACGTAACTAAACATGCGTTGTAGAGTTTGGAATTGGAATTACTTTTGTGATCTGATATACTTACCTAATTTGGATATTTTTGACTTGTGTCTATTACTGGCTTGTGTCATTCTAGCCTTACTTAGGCTTGACTCGTAAGTCGTAACGTAAGTTTCTAAAACCTTGTTTTGGGGAAATAGGGTTTGTTTTTGGTAGCTATATTTCGTCTTGTATTTTCAACGAGAGAGGTGAAGAAAGCTTTTACCCTGTTTTGCAGTTTCTGCTTTTATGTTTCGTACGATCTTTAGTCCATCAGTTACTATGATGCAGTGTTTTGAACAGTTAACTTATATATATATATATATATATATATATATATATATATATATATATATATATTCTATGGTAATAATTCATCAATCATTCTACGCAACTTTGCAGAGGCACACTAATTGAACATAATTAATGAAAGTAGCTCTTTAAATTCTCTGTATCATCAGGACGTTGGTTCAATTGCTTGCTGCGTTATTTTTTGCCGTTCCTGTTTTTCGGTTTCGAATGTTAAAATTACACTGCTGTATCGCCTCAGATATTATCGTCAGTTTTTTTGTTTTTTAATAGGTCATAATTTTTTCTTCTTCTTTTTTTTTTTTGATGCAGAATTTCTTCTTCTTTATAAAGTCATTACAGTGGATATTTCTGTATTTTTTTCTATCTCCAATTGAAATCTGTTAGTGATTCTCTTATTTTTCAAAGAAAGCTAGTGATCTTTATATGTTTCATGTAACATGCATGTTTGAATGGATGCAGATTACTTATGGTTTATTTTAAGTCATTGGGACACCTATATATGAAAATGCACCCAATAATAGTATCTTTGAAGTAGCTAAAAACTTGGCTGGGGAATCATGTGCTGATTGTCACCATAAAATACAGGTACAAATTGGTGCCCACTCCTTTACATTTGATCATGTTTATGGAAGCACCGGTTCTCCCTCAAGTTCCATGTTTGAAGAATGCGTTGCTCCCCTTATTGATGGTTTGTTTCAAGGATATAATGCTACTGTTCTCGCATATGGTCAGGTATAGTTTCTGCTAAAGGAAGCAGAAGTTACATGGTACTACACTGGTCTCTTTTCCATTTGACACTTTCACTCTACTGCAGACAGGTTCTGGGAAAACGTACACCATGGGAACTGGCTTTAAAGATGGTTGTCAAACTGGAATAGTGCCCCAAGTTATGAATGTTTTGTTTAGCAAAATTGGGACCCTAAAGCACCAGATTGATTTTCAGTTGCATGTTTCCTTTATTGAGGTGTGTCTATCAGTTCGTTACTGCTTGCAGCATGGTTTTCATAGTTTAGTTATGCTTTAGTATATGAAGCTAATAGATTTTTATGCGCAAAAATATTTAGATTAAGTATTTGACAATAATATTTAATTGTGAAAAGATTCTAAAAGAAGAAGTAAGAGACTTGCTGGATACGTCTTCCATGAGTAAACCAGAAACTGCAAACGGACATGCAGGAAAAATGACCTCTCCTGGGAAGCCACCAATACAAATTCGTGAGACATCAGATGGTGTCATCACCCTTGCAGGATCTACCGAAGTTAGTGTAGCAACACTAAAAGAAATGGCTGCTTGCTTGGAGCAGGGATCATTGAGCAGAGCAACGGGAAGCACAAATATGAACAACCAATCCAGGTTGATAATGCGTTTTTTCTTCTCTTATTTGAACTACACAAATTAGTTTTTATCCATGAAATATTTTAAATCTGATTAACTACCTTTGGACAGTGACGGATTTAGAAATTTTATATTGTGGGAACAATACTTATATTTATAAATTTGTGGGGCTAATGCTCATTATTTTTATACTACATTTTAAATTTTGGGGGAAATTTATAAGCACATATCTATATTTCTTTAAGAAAAAAATTGAAGTTAGTGGGGGCAATTGCCACCAACACTTAACATATAGATCCGTCACTGCCTTTGGATAGCATATGACTGCAACATAGGAAATCAATAACTAACTGATAAAATTGAATATTGTTTACATTTAACGTTCCTATGTTCTAAACTGTACTGGCAGTTTAAGCATCCAACAGTGAGATTGACTTAATAATAAGCTATGTATGAAATGTTTTGGATTTCTGGTTATTATAGTAAATAATTAGTGTAACTTCTGTACACTGAATGGTAAGTTTGTGTGTCTTTTAAGGTTGTTATTGTAAAAGTCAACAAACTTGTCATACATGGTGATTTGTGATTGAATGATATTGTAAAAGCCCTTTACACTTTAGTGCATAACCTATTTACTCATAATTAATACATGGATCTTTTGTCTCTGGAAGAATGCTTGCAATTTGGCAAGACCTCTAATCAATTTTGCAATGAACCTTCCAGCAAGTTACTTGCTGGTACTAATCCATGATTAAAAAGTTTTGCCTCAAACTGCTGTTACTGTTTATTCTGCTGGAGTTCTATTACTTATTCTTCTTCTTTTGTGTGTCCAACTAGTCGATCTCACGCCATCTTCACTATCACACTAGAGCAAATGCGCAAGCTCAATATTCCTGGTGACAGTTGTTCAAATGATACCATGAATGAAGAGTATCTTTGTGCCAAGTTGCACTTAGTAGATCTTGCTGGATCAGAACGAGCTAAAAGAACAGGTTCAGATGGTCTGCGTTTTAAGGAAGGTTAGTTTGGGACATTTTTTCACCTTTATCATTTAAGCATGCGTTTGAGAACACATATTCACTAGTAATTTAATCTTTCAAACAGGAGTTCACATTAACAAAGGCCTCCTGGCACTTGGTAATGTTATTAGTGCACTTGGTGACGAAAAGAAGCGAAAGGAAGGTGTTCATGTTCCATATAGGGATAGTAAACTTACAAGGCTTTTGCAGGTCTGATATCTTTATATTTAACTTTGTTTTGCAGCACTCACTTTTCTTTATTATGATGTAAAAAGTATTTTGTTTGGATAAGAATCAGAGTCCACTCTATCAGTCATTTCTCCAAAATCATCATATAAATCCATAGGAAGCTCTTTCATAGGAACTCAGACATGTACTATAGAATTAAAAAGGATACAGAATCAGAATTGATAGCATGAGCTTTAAACATACTGTCGAATGGAAACTCTGGAAAAAATAAAATATATCAAAGAAGGCTCCTCTGCCCACATCCCAAACCTTTCCCTCCCTCCCCCCCATAGCACCCCCTTATCCTTTTCATATTCACATTCCCTTGCATGATTCACATTACCTCCATCTACAATCTCCTTGTGACAGCTGTCCATTCTGTTAGATCCCTCCACTTCCTCTCTAACAGATTTGAGAATTTGTATTACCAATTATGTTCCCATTTCTTCCCTTCCTTCTCCTATGCACCTTGATTGGAGGCCCAATTGTTATGGGCCTATCACTTATATTTTCAGGTTGTATTAAGCTACAAAGATATCCTTTTGTATCACAAAAACTCACCTATGTTGGATCTGGTTCATTCTCAACTAGAATATTGCAATTGCCTAGATAAGAGAAATATTTATTGCTAATAAAAGAAGACAATATAAGAAAGGAAACATGCATATAAAATATTTTTTTTTTCACTTTTTCTTTCTTTGATTTTTTTAGTTTAATTATTTTTATATTATTCAATATTTGTAGATGAAAAGTTGAATGATTTTGCAGGATTCACTAGGAGGTAACAGCAGAACTGTCATGATAGGTCAGTTGTTTCTCTTATTTTTCTGTATACCAACAAATACTATACTTCTTGGCTCCCTTAAGTGGCCTTTAGCTTCAAATAAACATTCTAATCTTCAGCACGGATATCAAATTACCAATCTGATTCTTAACCCCTTTCAGCTCTTTAATGTTCACATTCATGAAAACAATTGTGTCTTTCTTGTGAACAAAAGTACAAGGGAGGCTTGAAATGTTATAGATATATTAACAAATGCCATAATAACGAGTAAACTCTTGATTTTGTATTTACATTCTCAAACTTTTCCCCCCTACACTGGAAATAAATTATTTTTCGGCAGATTTGAACTTCTTGCAACTTCTCTAGTAATAAATGATTGATAGTAAGAATTAGAATGCTCTGTTTTGTGTTATTGTTTTTCTTTGAAACCTTTCATTTTGCATCTTAATACAAGCTGTTGTTAAATATATGTTTTGATTTTCTTCTAATCTTACATTAAATGACATTTCTATTTCAGCCTGCATAAGTCCTGCTGATATTAATGCTGAGGAAACCCTTAACACTTTGAAGTATGCAAATCGTGCACGCAATATCCAAAATAAGCCTGTTGTATGTATCTGCATAGATATTTTTGTTCCCCATCATTCATTTGGAAAAATCAAGATAATTTTGTTTTGGTTGATGCTTGCTTGTTTGTTCTTCTGTAGATCAATAGAGACCCCATGTCCAATGAGATGCTAAAAATGCGACAACAACTAGAGTATTTGCAGGCAGAACTTTGTGCTCGTGCTGGCGGCTCTTCTGAGGAAGTTCAGGTAGTTGGATTGAATTAACTTTAATCTTAAGTGATGTCTTGATTACTTCAATATATTTCGTATAATAGGCTAGTAGTAGCGTTAAATGGTTTAGTTTTATGGTGAATGGTTGAATACCAATCAATATTATATAGTGTTGGATATTCAAAGGTGCCCTAGCCTTAATTGGATTTTGTACCTCTATTTGTGTAGAGACTTATAATAAGATTTACTTTAATTTCAGACATTGAAATGGTTTGTATTTATCGCAAATATATAATCATCTTATAACTGATTATGTAGGTCCTTAAGGAAAGAATTACTTGGCTTGAAGCTGCTAATGAAGATCTTTGCCGTGAACTTCATGAATACCGTAGTAGATGCCCTATTGTAGAACAAAGTGAAAGGGAAGCTTATGTATGTCTCATACTTTCTCTTACTATATGCTAATATTCATCTTTAACTTAAGAATATTTTTCTCAGATACAGTTTTGATGCCTATATTTTTGTCTTTTCATCTCATCTCATTATTTACATTCCACTTATTAAAGTGAGTTCGGGATATTGACTTGCTAATTTATGCATGCACGGTTTAAAACTTTGTTTTTCAGGATGGTAGCACATACATTGTGAAGACTGATGCAGTTAAGAGGAGCTTACCTATCGCAGAAGCTGAATATCCAATTAGTGAAACTGTGGGTAAGCCTCTTCTCTGGCCTTCTAAAAACATGCAGTTGTTCAGTTCTTTGTCTATCCCTTTCACTGCTACTATTCAATAAAATGTAGTTTGAACTGCAATGATTCAGGATACTAATTGCCATTTTAACAGGTGATTCTAGGGAAATTGAAGAAGTAGCAAAAGAGTGGGAGCACACACTTCTCCAGAATAGTATGGATAGAGAGTTACATGAATTGAATAAACGCTTGCAGCAGAAAGAGGTTGTTGCAGTGTATATGTGTAATTGCATACATACCCATGACACACTATGCATCAATCAATAATGCATTAAAATCAACACAACAATGAGCAACTTTTTTTCTATAATTTCACAATCCTTGGTGAGAAATTTATTTCTGATGCTTGATATGGTTCCTGCTTAGTAAATGATTGTGTAATACTTGAGTCCATTTTTGGCACATATCTTATTAAGTTTGTTATGCTATTGAAAATTATCAGATTATTCATCATATGGGAACTTAATAATTTAACAAGACAACAAAAGCAAAGCATATCACTAAAGCAGTAGAATGGTTTTCTACCAACATTATTGGAGAATTAGAAAATATTGTAGTTAGATTTTTTTAGTAGTTTCTTCTATATTTTCTCCTGTGTCGTATTTTTATTAATTTACATATTGTTATTGATGTCTATACAGTCTGAGATGAAGCTTTTTGGAATATCTGATGCTGAAGTACTCAAGCAGCACTTTGGAAGAAAGATAACAGAATTAGAGGATGAGAAGAGAGTAGTACAGGTTCAATATCAGTTACGCAAAATTTTTCAATACTACAAAAAAAAATTAAAATTAAAATATGCGCTTGATTTATGAATGCAGCGAGAGAGAGATTGTCTTTTGGCTGAAGTTGAAAATCTTGCTGCCAATACTGATGGACAAACACAGAAATTAGAGGATATCCATGCCCAAAAATTGAAAACACTTGAAGCACAGGTGTCTATTCCTCAAATTTTTATATAAAATTTAAATTTATTTTCCATTTCAGAAAATATTCTAAATTACAAAAAAAACTTTTCAAAACTCTGCCTACTAGATTCTGGATCTGAAGAAGAAGCAAGAGAGTCAGGTTCAACTTCTGAAGCAAAAGCAAAAAAGTGATGAAGCAGCAAAGAGACTGCAAGATGAAATACAGTGTATAAAAGCCCAAAAGGTTAACTGCTGTATTTCTTCTAATCCATGGTTGTAAAATCATTTAATACACTCTCTCTGTTATAACTTGAATAATGTTGCAGGTTCAACTGCAGCAAAGGATAAAACAAGAAGCCGAACAGTTTCGGCAGTGGAAGGCGTCAAGAGAGAAAGAGCTGTTGCAAGTATGTTGTTGAGCTTCATGTTTTTTCAATTTCTTGAATTTGTTCATGCTACTTCTTAACAACATCTTAGTTATCAATTTAATGTTTCTTTGTAAAATAATAATCGATTCTTGATTAATTAAAGCGAGTCCTGAGTCCTGACTACTCAGTCTACTCCAAAGTTAGCAAATAGCATATACAAAAAGTTATATTTAGAAACAATTTTATTTTTCACTTATATATACATTTATTGTTAATGTGATAATTGATCACCTTGCCTTTTGCGAAAGCAGTTAAAGAAGGAGGGAAGAAGAAATGAGTATGAAAGACACAAGCTGCAGGCTTTAAATCAGCGGCAGAAATTGGCAAGTATTTCTAAGTTGTTCGATTTTTACTATATTTTACATAATATTTTTTCTTCACGTACTTTATAAAATTAATCTCCTGCAATATGAAATTGACTTTTGATAATGCTCTTGGCAAATTGGAGTGATTTTAAGCATTTATACATAGACTTCCCCTTAGTAGATACTCCTGCAAGTATTTAAAAAGTATGCGTACTTTAGCAATAAGTTCACTTTGACCTTGCGAAAATTGTTTGGTGTTTACTTCATACTATTAATAATCTCTAATCCCCAAGAATGATGATTTTGTCTACATTAGGGATAAATATTAAGACTGAGAAAACTGTGGTGGGATAGTACCCCCCCCCCCCCCCAAAACAAAAAAACCCAGTGGCTTTTTGGAGTCTACCTTTGTATTTTATTTTTGAGATTTTATTCAAATAAGTGTAATGAAAAGTAAAGAAAAATTGTTCTAATGAATTGAAGAGTCTAGATTCTAGAACCGTAAGATGTGTGATATGGTTCAATTTAGAGGTATTACCTTACAAAAAGTTCCCCAAAAATATCATGTTTAGAAAATGAAGTTGTATTCGTGCATTTCTAAAGTGTTTCTACTTGGTTGAGTTATCCACACACTCTTAAAGATTAATATTCACTCGTGCTTAAAATTAGAATATGTATATTTTATTCCTCCAGGTGATGCCAAATACGCAGAAAGTCGGTTCTTCTTTTTTAAGTTATATAAAACATCTTTTTATTGTGATTTTAAGAAGCTAAATCAAATAGACATGTGGTGAAATACCTCCTTTTATGTTTTCCACTCAACATGCAAAATTCATAATGGGAAAAAGTACTAACTCAGAGAACCAACAATTGATGTTATTGTTGACTTTTGTGATTGTCATGGATGATACAGGATTAACTGCTTGCATTAAATAAATGTGTATATCTTTCAGGTTCTTCAGAGAAAAACTGAAGAAGCTGCAGTGGCCACCAAGAGGTTAAAGGAGTTGCTAGAAGCACGTAAAACTTCCAGCCGAGAAACTTTAGGTGTGATTTTTTATATGGACCATAATCAATTCAAGTTTTCGAGACTCCAAGACAGAAGATGCTCATTTTTAGTAATTTTATATTTCCAATTGTATGGGATATTAAAAAATCCGGTTTTGGCTTATCAGACCGTTAGAAATTAATGTTCTTTTAAAATGTCTTAAAATAGAAAGGACTGTCTTTTAATAATTGCATGATGGTATCATTGCATGTACTCTTTTATTTAATATTCAAATTCTTTTTCATCTTTCAGTTACAATGAATGGAAGTGGAACAAATGGTCAGGTAATGAACGCTTCTTCCTTCTTTTAGATTGGCTTTAATATCACGTGGTCTTAACAAAGTTTTTGAGCTTCATCTTTAGGGAAATGAGAAGTCTTTACAGCGGTGGCTTGATCATGAACTAGAAGTCATGGTAAAAGAGCATGAAGTCCGTTTTGAGTATGAGAAACAGAGCCAAGTGTATGTAACACATGTTCAATACTTATTTTTGCTATTGATTGATCTAGAAAGGGTAGTCTATAATTTTATAATGCAATCTTCAGGCGAGCTGCCCTTGCAGAGGAATTATCCATGCTGAAGCAAGTAAATGAGTTTGCTGCAAAGGGTCTCAGTCCTCCAAGAAAGAATGGATTTGCCAGGTTAATTTTATTTTTTATATAAATTTCATTTAATTTGCTAATGCCTGCCTCTTAACTTCTTAAAAATATTGGATATTTGAAATAATAATGTGTGGAATATATGAAGGATAACATCTGCTTTCCTGGTTACTTCTAAAACTTGTCTTTCCAGGGCATCCTCCATGTCACCAAATGCAAGAATGGCCAGAATAGCTTCACTTGAAAACATGCTGAGCATATCATCTAATTCACTTGTGGCAATGGCTTCTCAACTTTCCGAGGCAGAAGAAAGAGAACGAGCCTTCTCAAATCGTGGACGCTGGAATCAGTTGCGCTCTATGGGAGAAGCCAAGAATTTGCTTCAATATATGTTTAATTCTGTTGCAGATGCTAGGTGCTTTGACCAAGATGACTTCTCTCTTTTATTAGCATTTTTTTTTCAATGCTCTAGAAATAAGATAACTGAACAATATGCTAATTGAACACAAGGCACAGATGTATGATAACAAGTGGAAATATGACATCAGAAGTCATGTCAAATTACTGTATAAACTCGTTTATTTTATTGAGTATTTCATAGTGAAATGGCATATGCTATACTGTATAGCATTGAAATTTGAAGTATGAGTTCCTATGTTAACAATAGGTGCCAACTCTGGGAGAAGGACATGGAGATCAGGGAAATGAAAGATCAAGTCAAAGAACTTGTCGGTCTCTTACGGCAAAGCGAGATGAAGAGAAAAGAAGTTGAGAAGGAGCTAAAAGTGAGAGAGCAAGCTGTTGGAACCACATTGGCTACACCACCATCTGTAAGATTATTGTTACTTGGTGAAGCATTATATGCCAAGAAGCCTATGATTTAGGGAGATATGCCAGAACTTTATACTTTGGTGCTTAAATATTGATTGAGTGCTGCTCCCTGGATGTGAACAGTACAAAATTGGATTTAGGATTTGATGAATTCTAGAATAGATTTAAGCAAAAATAAACTATGGTTTAGAGTGAATATATAAACTATTTTGGTGTTTAATTGTTGATATTGAGTGCTGCTCCCAGGCTGTGAACGGTCTGCAAATTTTGGATTTAGGATTTGATGGGTTCTAGAGTAGATTCAAGCAAAAACCAAATAGGGTTTAAAATAAATAAATTATAGTGCTGTCTGTCAAAGAATCAGATCCAGGCACCTGATCAAGTTGAAGAAAAAAAATAGGCTTGTAGGAGTAGAAGAAATTAACCTTGGCAGGACACCCAAGGTTCTTCAGTTCTTGGGTATCACACATAAAAGGTGGTTGTCAGTAGTTACACATCTTGTTGACAAGGAAAAAAAAAATAGCCCTGAGAAAAAAAAGTTGTATTCCTAATTTTTGTTTTACCAAAAAAGTGTAAAGCTTAATTCCAGATTTTTTATATCCTTATTTTCAGTTCCTCATTAACTCAACCAACTATACCTTAATACTTGACCTATTAAGCCTTGACAAATTGATCAAAATACTCGAGACCTATAATGTGAACAGAAGTAACAGCTGACTAATCCTTGTACCTGCAAATATTATTAAGTCTAGTAATGTCTTGAACTAGTAGAATCTGCTCAGTAATCAAAGTAAACCAAAATAATGAGATTCGTTAGGCTTACACTGTCATGATGCTACTGCTACCTAAATCGGAGACCTTTGGAGCTTGATTATAAATGAATTTGAAGTTGAAAGTTTGACCGCTATTTAGCATAGTTTTAAGGTTTCCAGTACTTAGTAGTAGCAAAGGACAATTATGTTACATTACTTAGTTTCCAGCACAGTACTTAGTAGTAGTTCGACCATAATTGAGGATTTTCTGATAGCTTCATAGTTTCTCATGAGTCACAACTATCTCCTTTATTAGGATTCTGCCAATTATTGTCATAATGAGTGGCAGCTGATATTTTGTGGTTGTTGCAGCAAACTTTTGGTTGCATTCTTTTATTTTTGTATATTATAGCATTGGTTGTCAAATTATTGCTTCCTTTGTAACTAGTTAACTACTTAACTTATCATCACTCAACTTCAACAGGGAGACTCCCCAAATCCATCGAAACTATATGCTGAAGACATGAAGGGGCCCTTATCTCCAGCGTCTATGCCAGTGCCTAAGCAGCTAAAATACACGCCAGGGGTTGCCAATGGTTTGGTGAGGGAATCACCAGTATTTGTAGATCAGGGTAAAAGGGTAAGTTAATCTTCATTTGAATCTGTATAAGTCTTATATTAGATACGGATGTGAATTTGCTGTTAATACAGATGGTACCAATCGGACAGCTGTCAATGAAAAAACTAGCAATTGTAGGACAAGCTTCTGGAAAGTTATGGAGGTGGAAAAGAAGTCATCATCAGTGGCTACTACAATTCAAGTGGAAGTGGCAGAAACCATGGAGACTTTCAGAATGGATACGACACAGTGATGAGACCATCATGAGAACAAAACCACGCTCACAGCCTTTGCCACGTATCAGGTGATCTTCCTTAGGATCAGCCCAGTTCATGTGGCTCGGCATATTTCGACCCACGAGAATTATCCTAGACACATGGCATTGGAAATAACAGGGCATAATTGCAGGTAATAAGCAGTAACCCTTCATTTTAAATTTATGTCTTTAATAAAAATTTCATGCAAACCATTCGTCACTGCCGAACATATGGTCTTGCAAAATTATATCCTTCTTTGAACGAATACATATCCGACCTTTATCTTTTTTATTTTTATCTAATTCTGTGTTAATTTTTAGTTATATATGACTTGAAGATTATTATCCAAAGTCCAAACACTTTTTTTTTATGGTAAAGATACATTGATCTGACATTCCTCGTTTCTTGCAACAGTGTAATATAATTGGTTGCTGAAGAAATGTATATACCTGTCAGTCTTGAATAATGCTGTCCAGATCTTGGAAATTTTGCCATAATTTGTGCATATGAAGCATCTTGGAGGTATGTTGCAATGTGTAATGTCTGGACAGAGATACCCAAATAATGAAAAAACAAAGATGGCTTGCGTGAAGACAGTCGTAGATTCTGGACAGACAAACTATCTTGGAAAACAGTATGTTCATACTAACACTACAAAGAAACAAAAGGAAGATTCTTTTGTCAAGTCTTGGGAAGCTTATTTTGTACGTTATTGCTTATTGCAAGCTCTTACGGTTCTATTGTGTTTAAGCAAATTGATTTTGTTGATAGATTATATGTTGTAGCATTTGTCACATAACAGAAGGAAATTCTTGTGTAGTTTTTTTTTTAATTCTCTAATGCTTCTTGTGTGTAAAGAACATTAACTATTACATATTGAAAGTTATTCTACCATACAGATTTATAATAACATCAGCAACTGTCTCATGTGCTCTTAAGCCTTCTAATAAGGGCGACTCTAAGTAAAGACATGTTATTGTTTGGGTAAGTTTCTCCGGAAAGATTTCTAAGAGAAAAATAAAGAAGAAAATATGAAATAAACCTTTTTTTAAAGTAAAACTTAGCTTGCATTAGCAAATTTTGTAAAAATTCTCTCTTGTTAAGAGACAACACCATTGATGGACAATAGTGACTAGTGAGAATTTGCCGGGCTTCTTTTTCCCTGGACACATCGCTGGACTAAGCCCAAAAACAAACTGTGTGTTTATTTGGGTGACAAAATTGATTGTTGTCATAATAATTAATTATGAATAACGTGATTTTTGTTTAGATAATAAATATCATAAAAGTAATGTTTTAAGAGAATATTATTTGAACTTCAAATCAAAATTGATTTTGAAGATATGACTGAAATGAGTTTTAATATCTATATGTACTTTTTTATTATAATTAGTTTTACATATATATAATTAAAATTAAGCCAATATGTTAATATGCTAACATTTGAAATACAACAACATCCCTTATAAAACATTAAAATTGGATAAAATAAATAATAAAAATATTAAATTAACATAAACATCTAATATAAAAACTTTTTATCTATTTTTTTTATAAACATATCCATGAGAGTATTTAAGTAAGGATAAATTAGTCAAAATTCAAATAGAATTGATTTTGCTAGAAGTGAAAGTTATTTTACTTGCTTCAATTCTAACATGATTTTAAAAACAATCTAAACATACAAAATTTGGTCAAAATTAAAATTGACCCAGTTCACTGATTTATGATAATTTTGAAAATTATCCAAATACACACCGACTTCCAAAGGAACAAAATGCAATGCATATCTATTTTAATTGACACTCAATAATCGTACGGACCCATTGCCATAGTAATAATAAAGGAAAAACAGATAAAACAATACCTTCGAAATTAGAAATAGAAATTTACTCGTTAACCCTGATGCAGAATTCAGTAGTGACACGCTCAGCTAGCTACGCACTTGACGAAAATGGGAAGCAGTTAATTTCTCTGGCTACTTGACCGCCCCACAACTGATTGTTTTTAGCATTAAACAACAAAAGCTCAAAATAAAGTCTAAGAAACCAAGAATGGCAATATTTACTTTTAAACTTCACTTTCCGACAACCCAGGCAGCAATATACAAGCCCAAAAAGGGACGTTATGCGCTCTCCATAATCTACAAGGGTTAATAATACCAAGATGGTAAATTCTATTTAAGGAATACAACAAAGTATAATTTATGGATTTCTTTCTTAAATTTTTTACCCGGTTAATATACTACTCTTCTGTCCTTCTATCCATCGTTTATCGCATAATTAAACCGAAAAAAATTAAGAAAAATAAAATAAGACTAAGGCATGGCATTACTACTGGGTAGGTCTAATTCACTACTATCCTCCAATAGTACAATCTCTTTGATTTCCTGCAACATCTTCAAGACCTGCCACATAGTTGGCCTCTGCTCGGGTGAGGTCAAGCTACAAGTTGTAGCCACCTGAAGAAGCATGTCCATTTGGTTATCTCCGTTCTCATTGTCATCCCTGATGGACCTCACCCAACTTGACATTTCACCAGGAACCATGAATGGGAGCTCGGAGGGAAATTTCCCAGTCAGAAGCTCAAGCAACAAAATTCCATACGCATAAACATCGGATTTGTGGGTTGGGTGATGATTGGGGTTGCGAGTTTCTGGAGCTCTGTATGCTGCTGAGTCCCCATCTTCATCGAATATGGATGGGTGTGTCAATACAGAAAGGCAGTAATCAGTAATGCATGCCTCAAAATCCGGTCCAAGGAGAACATTGGAGGACTTGAGATTGCCATGGACCAGTCTCCATGCCTGGTGGATGAAGGCCAGACCTTGTGCTACGTCCTCTGCTATTTTTAAGCATGATGTCCAATGCAAGGGCCTTGCCCTGCTTGATCTCGAACCTGCACCAAAAAGTTAGCAATTATCAACGGATCATTTCTAGTTCTTTAATGTTATGTTTATGTAAGTTAATCATGTGTAGGTGGGTATGAAACACTACTTTTAGGTAGGGTATTCGATTACTCATTCTAACATAGGAAATAAAAAGCAAAAATCAAGCCTAATGATCATAGAAAACAAAGAAAAATCAAGAATGGTTAGTAATATTGGTGTTGGATTCGGGGTAGTTGATTCAATGCAGTTTGCTGGGCATCAACCGGAATCACACTAAGATCATTTTACCACGCTCACAATTTTCACCGAGGAATACAGCACTAGATAGTGGTTAGATGCATGCAGCAAAGATGGTATGTAGGTATGGTTCCAGAAGGACAAGGACTACTAGATCGTCAGCAATTTATAATCACAGACCACCGCCTTGGGTTCCACCTCCTGCGTCCTGCGCCAAAATGGTTCAGTGATTTCAAACTCCTCAATGAGGACCGTGGGATCTTCCTCCAGTCTAACGGCTATATAGATTTAATGACATATGAATGCCCGTACCATCATCACCCCCACATAATAATTCCCATGTTCCCCTTTCAACGAATTCTACCTGTCCCGAATTCAACGGGTATCTACCAATGTAATTAACAGCTACCCCCGCCCCCCCAACTGCCAAAGGCCAAATCTGGAGTAAAAATAAAAACACCATTGCCATCTGCTGCTGTGTTAGAGAGAAAAACCCTTCATCAAGAAATAGCAGCATCTAGGACCCAAAAAAAGAAAGGTGCCATAAAACAGCTTAGCTACACTACACAGACCAGACACTCCAACATAGACCCATGCTTTGTTTAATTAATTCCCCATCTAATCCAATCTTAAAATAATCCATAGATCCACATATCTATACTATAAACTAACACAAAAGTAATTCCTATTCCTACGTAGTCACTAGTCACTAGTCGGCAAGATTCTCGGTACTGGTTGAAAAGCTTAACCTCAATCAAATCCAAAAATGCAATCACATGCAAAAGAGAATTTCAAAAACTTTCCACGCACCATTATTTTGTTCCTATCAATGAAACACAGTCACTAAAAATACAAATATAAAAACAAAACCCACCTTATTATCATTATTATTATTAAATTTAAAAATCAGTAGAACGATCCGACTCGTGGGGCAACTGAGTGAGTTTGAGAAGGGTGTACCGTGTATGAGGGAGAAGAGGCTGCCATTGGGCTGAAAGTCGTAGATAACGAGCCTCTCTTGCTTGGCCTGGAAATAAGCCCTAAGCGGAACCAAATTGGGGTGTCGAAGGCCACCAACGGATTCCATGTGTCGCTCGAACACTTCCTTAGTTGCATGCGAAGCCATTTTCCCCGAATCAAGTCGCTTCGCCGTTACCATCAAATGGTTATCAAGAACCGCCTTATAAGTGGTTCCCAAACACCCTCTCCCTAATAGCTCCGCTGAACCTTTCATCAGCTGCTCCAGCGTGTACACCTGCGCCTCACCCGCACAGAATACTAAACTCCCACTCTTCGCCACCTCCGCTCTCTTTACTTTCTCCTCCAGTTCCCTCTCCATCTCCATCCGCATTACCGCCTCGGCCTCCGCCGTCGCCGCAGCATCCGCCGCCATCATCCCCGACCTCCCGTCCTTCTTGCTCCGACTCCTCTGCTTCCTCACCGCCGCCGCCAAGCACGCCAGCGAGCAAACCAGAACGAATATCCCGGCCGAGAACCCAATAACCAGCGCCCTCCGGTCGTGGCGCTTCTTCTCGTACGGCTGCCGGATAATGCCGTTGACGCCGTGCACCTGCGCGCTCTGGCCGAGCGCAGCCTTAGGCGGCGCCGCGGGTCCGAAGAAAGGCTGCGCGGGACGGCATTGTATGCGGATGATTTCGCCGCAGAGTTTAGGGTTTAACGCGAAGGAAGAAGGCGGAAAACGGAAGAGCGTCGGCGTCACGGGAACCGCGCCGGAGAGGTTGTTGGCGGAGACTTGGAAGATTTTGAGAGAGGATTGGTTAAACGGAGGGATTGAACCGTAGAAGGAGTTGAAGCTTAAACGGAGGCTGTGGAGGCGGTCTAGGGTGGTGAAGGCGGCGGGAATAGGTCCGGAGAAGTTGTTGTGAGAGAAATCCAAGTTTCGGAGACGGTGGAGAGAGAAGAGGGAGGGAGGGAGAGAACCGGTGAAGTGGTTGTTATCGAGGAAGAGGCTTTTGAGATTGAAGAGACCAGTGAGGTCTGGAATGGGTCCGGCGAGGGAGTTGTTCTGCAAGCTGAGGACTCGGAGCTGGTCGAGACGCGTGAGTGTGTTGGGAGCCCACGCGCCTCCGAGATCTAAGTTTTGGAGAAGGAGACGCACCACTTTGGGGCCGTTGCATTCAACGCCTTGCCACGCGCAGAAGCGGAGGGCGCGGGTGAGGGGGGAGAAGTGAAGGTGGTTGTTAACGTCGGCTTTTAGTTTGAAGGCGAGGAGGGCGGTTGCGTCGGTTAAAAGAAAGGGAGGAAGATGAGGGCGTTGGAGTTTGGAGCAATGTGCGTTTGAGGGGGCCAGCAGCAGAAGCAGCAACAGTAATAAGTGTGGATCAATGAAGTTGTTGTTTGTCTTCGGCATTGTTGGACCAAAGCAACCTCAGAAGAAGCTGCTCAAGTGATTTTCGTGTGTTCTTCCAAATGTGGATTTCAAGATTTGTCCATTGCATACTCTACGTGACAAGAGGAGGAGCAGCTGTCTGCCCACATAGGTCAGAAATCACGTGATAATCAGAATCTGATGAATCTTTCTCCTCAGATGTCCTATGTTCTATTATCAAATTAAATTTACAAACAGCCAAATAAGTATTTTACAGAAAATTTCCTTCTTATTTCTTATTGTTTTCATTTTTAAGTTTGGCTCACAAGTGCTATTACTTCTTAATTCTTAAATAGACTTGAAAGCAAAGGAAAAAATAATACTCATAATGTATCTATGCACTCGTCTATAATTAAATAATAATATAAAATTATAAGCATTAAACTCATATCATTATGTATTTGTAACGTGAATTTTAAAAAATCAATTTATATTAAAAATTAATTTACACTGTGTTTAGTAAAAAAGAAATTAACTTGGAAATTGAAAGGAGAAAAAACAAATAAAAGATAAGCTTTCAAATGAGGTTATCTAGTAAAAATTCGCTTTATTTCCACTTAATCCACTTTGAATAGATAAATAGCATGGATATGCTGGTTAATTGGGTATGTATCATTTAAGCAATTTTCAGTGGAAAAAAAAATTAGATTTTTTTAAATATTTTATTATTTTTTCACTATTTTTCTCAAAACAAAAATTCTTAAATTTACTCTATATTTCACCTATTCCTATTCACTTTATATCTTAACTCTCGTCTTTTTTTTTCCCTTCTAAATACACTCTTTATATAATAAATATTGTTTAAATTATATCAAAAATTACTTTAAAACATATAATTCTGAAAGATATACAATTATTTCTCGGGTTATATAAAATTTTATTAGTATTAAAATATAAATATAAAAAAAAAAACTTAAAAACTCCTCTTTAAATGTTTCATATTTTTGGTAATTTTATTTTAAAAAGTGATTCTTTTGAACAACAAAAATGAAATAAATTTTCATGTTACTTTTTTATCTAACATATTTAACTATTAAGCTTGTTTTATATAGTATATTATAAAAACATAATTAACTATATTCATAAAATATAAAATACAATTAGTTATCGAAATAATTTGTTTTTTTCAATAGTTAGTCTTAACTATAGGAAGTGGTATTTTGAGTCGCAAAATATCAGACCAAACACAGCCATTAATTAGTGTCTTACTGCTTTTGATTGTTGGGCGGTAGCGGGACACGTGAGTTTGTGACCATTCCTCTATGGGCACTGCGGCTCAAGAACCTATTCAAAGAAGAATATTAGAATACTACTGACTGATAGGAAAAGAATAAAAATGAAAAAAAAAAATTGAATACAATGGTACTAGTATTAAACTATTATTATTGGAATATGGAAGTGAAATAATAAAGAAGATTGCTTATTCTATTCCATTAATTTGGAATATGAGATTCGGGCTTATAACTGAACTATTTTTTAATTATATAAAAATGTTTATTTTTTCAATTTGAGTCTTCGAAAGTCAACTTTTATGGTATCAAATTTCTGGCAATTTGCTTATTTTCTTAAGTGAAAGATTATCTAAGTTAAATTTAATGTTCGAATGAAATTCAGTCAATAAAATTAATTTTAAATCGAAAAGTTTATTAAAACTATAGATTTAAATTAATTATAATGAAAATCTTCTATTAACATTTGGAGACATATTCCCTTACGGATATTACTATTTACATTTTTTACCTCTGCACCCCTTTTCAACTTTTCTTTTCTAAAATTACCCTTTCTAGAAATTGAATAATTCTGGTATTTAGTTTTCTGCATAGCAATCTATTATTCCTTTACCTTCTCCTTCACCACACCCCTCCTTTAATCTATCAAGAAAACACCAACAATGTGGTAGAGACTTCGTCACCAATCATCATCTCTCATACTCCATGTTCCTTTACGAATTTAAATCCCCAACCATCTCCCTCCAATCCCTAATCTCTAACATGGTTCCACTCATCAAAGCCCCTTCACCTTCGATTCAACACCATCCTCCTTGACAAAACACTCCAATTCTGTGCTCGACACCCACAACACATGCCCTCTACTAATTTAAGTCTGAATCGGATGTGGTTTTCCTCTCGTTCGACAGTATGGGACGCATCAAGGGTGTGTTTCTCACGAATTGAAACTTTTGGGAGATAATTGAGGCATCTTCTGATGATTCCAAGTGGGGTGAATAGTCCAATATGTGTTTGAAGTCTCTCTCATCATCACATTATGCTAGGACCAAAGGAGACCCCATCACCAAGGTTGAATTGAATGAAATGTTTGGGTAAATAAGGGCCAAACAATGTTGCATGAGGAAAGTGTTGAACAACATGAAAGAGTAAGGTTTTGAGCTTTGGAATCACTTTGTCAAATAAAAAAAGTGAGATTAAGGAAGATGCGCCCAATTGGATAAATATGAAAGGGTCATAGGAGGGGGTGGTGTGCGTGAGTGGCTACTATATGCAGGTCTACAAAAGAGACAGGTTAAAGGATCTGAGGGTAGTTTTGTAATAATAATTTTAAAAGACAAGGTAAGGGTCAAAAGAGAAACAATGGGCGTGTATTTAGAAATTGCCTACCCTTACTCGTATCGTATCACAAGCCTATAGACAAAAGTCATCCCTTAAAAGACAATTATATTGCTTTCTACAAAGATTCCAATATCTTAATACAGGAGTTAGATTAAATTTTATAAGTAATTAAAAATCATCAAATAATAACTTTTTTTATGCAAAACATTTTTTCTCTTATGCAAAATATCGCCGGAATAAGATCAAAATTAAAATATTCAATAGTTATATTAAAAATTACTCATTTCCATGCCTCACGTGTAGAGAATTAGTGTCCCGCAGCAAATGACCCTCGTGCCTGATTTAAAATTGTTATATATATATATATATATATATATATATATATATATATATATAAGCCAAAATGCCAGATAGGAATTTTATTTATTCTACTGCCACGGCGTTCATGAGCACCCCGTAGTCGATATTTTATATGTTTAAGTGTTTAACCCCAATCATTTCGGTCATCAACATTAATTTTATATATTATCATCACCTCCGAGTTCTGCCTTCATAAACCACATATCATCCCACCCCATTCACGAAGCAACGAAAGAAAAATAGAAAATGGGTACTAACAGATCTTCTATGGCCTCGATCCTCATCCTGTACTCTTCACGGTCTTGGCAGTGTCATCGGCGTTGGACATGTCGATAATCTCGTATGACAGAAGCCACGCGGACAAGTCAGGGTGGAGGAGTGACGAGGAGGTAATGAGTATATACGATTAATAGCTTGTGAAGCATGGCAAGGTGTACAATTATAACGCCATCGACGAGAAGGAGAACAGGTTTCAGATCTTCAAAGACAACCTTAAGTTTGTCGAGGAGCACAATGCTGGAAACTGGACATACAAGGTTGGACTGAACCGGTTCGCTGATCTTAGCAACGAGGAGTTCCGGTCTAAGTACCTGGGAACCAAGATTGATCGCAGCAGAACAATGACCAGGCCAAGTAGCCGCTACGCTCCGCGCATGATTGACAACTTGCCGGAATCTGTTGATTGGAGGAAAGAAGGCGCTGTTGTCAGAGTCAAAAACCAATCAGAATGCGGTAAGTACTGTACTTTTGTCGTCTACCATTATCGAGTCCTAGCTTCTTCTTTTTTTCCAAATACAACACTCTTTTATGATCTCTTTGTTAGGAAGAGAAAAAAAGGTTAAAAAAATAAAAAAAAATGAATAAAAATAAAATTGTTTCATACTTTAATCTAAAAAAAAAAGTAAATAAAAAAAATTATATAGACGTAAGACTTTATGGTTATCCATCCACTTAAGAATTTATTTTATCTCTTAAACTCAAATTTTGTGATAGCAAATCAAGTTTTGTTCATTCTCTTATATTTCCAATCACTTAAGAGTGTGTGAATGTTATAATTTCTTAGTATGATTTTTGATTCCTACACACAAAAAAATAAAACATTGAAATAATTATAAAAATAACTGTTATTTCTATGTAATATCTTGATTTATTGTTAGACTTTTCCCTTTTCATTCTTTATAAATCTTATTTGCTTATTTTTTTAATTCCTTTCCCTATTTTTACTCATTAAATATATGTTTTTAATTTTCTATTCCTTATCCTAAAATTTTGCTAAAATTTCTTAGAAGTTTTGAACTGTGCTTCACTCATAGCTTTCTTTATTTAACATACAATATATTGCTTAATTTTGAATACTATTGTAACTGTGTAAAACCTTAGAACGTTACTTTTATTTATCTTATACATTTCTTGTCTAAGTTTTTGTTTTTTTTAATATAGAGGGCTGCTGGGCATTCTCAGCCATTTCCGCAGTGGAAGGAATTAACAAGATAGTAACAGACAATCTAACTGCACTGCCAGATCAAAAACTGTTGGACTGTGATAGAACAGTCAATGCAGGATGTTGTGGCGGACTTGTGGACTATGCCTTAGAGTTCATTATCAACAATGGTGGCATTGACACGGAAAAGGATTACCCCTTTCAAGGTGCTGATGGTATTTGTGATCAATATAAGGTTAGTTTTACCTTTGAGTCTTTGACAAAATAGTAAATGTTTCTAATAGTTTCATTATAATACTTATATAATTTTTTTCTTATCTATAGATCAGTGCGAGAGCTGTTACAATTGATGGTTACGAACGTGTTCCTGCCTATGATGAATTAGCCTTGAAAAGGCTGCAGCAAATCAACGAGTAAGCGTTGCTATTGAAGCATATGGCAAAGAGTTTCAACTATATGAATCAGTAAGTTTTTTAATCAATTTTACTTGAAAAGTAAAGAACTAAAGGAACCTACAATGTGAGTAGAGAGACGGAGTTAAAATTAGCAATGCATTACATTTAAACTAATCTAATCTACAGAGATACATAAAAAAATTTGTTCAATTCTCAAATATAAATTACAATAACACTACTTCTTCTTTACTGACTTAATCTAGTATATTTTATTTATCTTAATTTTCCAGGGTATATTCACAGGAAAATGTGGCATATCAATAGACCATGGTGTTACAGCTGTTGGGTACGGAACAAAAAATGGAATTGATTATTGGATTGTTATGAATTCATGGGGTGAGAATTGGGGAGAGGCAGGTTATGTAAGAATGGAACGTAATATAGCAGAAGACACTGCAGGAAAGTGTGGAATTGTGATTCTGACATTACATCCCATAGAGAGTGGCCAAAATCCCTCAAACCCTGATAACTCCAGATAAACTCACTGAGACTTTACAGGTAGGAACAAGAAAAACTTTACTTAAGCAAATGATGACCAACTTAGTACTTATTTCCTAGCTTTAATGATCTTATCCGAAAAAAATGCATAACCATAAATGTGTCGGGATACTGATGGGTTATTGACAATCCTTAGAATTACGTATTTTTTATTAATTTTAGGAGATTTGAGCGACTTTTTATGAGTTTTAATCTGTTTTATCTTCAAATAAATGGATTTTATAATATTAGAATCAGAGACATTATATGCTTTATTTTCTATTTTTTTTGCCATAATTTCTATTTTATTTTCTTATTTTTCTTTTGTTTTTATTTTCAGGAAATAATAGGAAGACTAAAAGAGTTCTAGACTTCTGTTTAGTGGAAGTTATCTAGCTCATGAATGAAAAGGTGAAAAAAGAGAAGATTAGGGTACTCATTCTCTATTCTCTAATGTGAACTTGCCATGAAGGGTCTTGCTCTCTCTCTTTAGGAATTCTTAAGATGCAAGAAAGATATTCAAGGTGGAAGGTCACATTTCTTCAAGCATCTATGGAGTTCTTTTTTCCTCTTCCTTCTTAATCCTTGTTTTTAGTTTTTCTATCTCTAGCTAAATCCTTTTTGTTGGAGTTAGGAGAATTTCTATGTAACCCACAGGGATTTTTAATAAAATTGTGTTTTTCTCATGCTTGTGTTCTATAATCTTTTTGCTTCTTAAGAATTGACGATCATTGGTTGTGAATAAAAAATTTACTTCATAAATGTGCTTCAAGACACGAATTTAGCAATATTTTAGGCTAGGAATAGTCACTTGATGTTCGCGATGGTTACAGATGAAATAAAAAGGTTACACACAAGAAGGGATTGAATTGTGTGAGCGTTCTTGAAATACATCTTTAGGGCTTCTACAAAGGAGGGGTACGGGGAGCAGAGTTCTTATTTATAAAAAATAAGTGTAACATTTCTAGGAACGAAGGTAATATCTATTAAGTCTTCAAAAATATTTAGGTGCAATTAGGGAACAGGACATAATGAATCAGATAATAATAATAATAAAAGAGATGCTGTGCAAATATCACGAAATAGATAGAACTTGCAGATTCAATCATGACATATTTTGTCAGGAGTGTGCTGAGGAAACTAACACCAGCCCATGTTCAATCAAGTTGACATAATTGCTTTTAACAAATAGTGTAGGATGCTAATGTTTTCTTACTTGCAATTGGTTCCCAAATCCAAAATTCATTTTTATCATAGTTTTGCCAAATGAAATTAGTGGTGACACTATTTTTACATCGTAGTTTAAAATTTTAATTCAATGTTCCTATTGTGATTTTGATTTTGGCATGCACGACACGAGACCATGTTTAGATTAACTTAAATGCGGATGATAAGTCCAAGAATTAAACTTGTTATGCGTGCAGGTATGGATTTAAATTACGTCCACCAACTTTTTTTAATGCGTACCATTTCTTCTTTTGGAGGGTAAAAGTCAATAACTTTGAAGTGAGTAAAATTAATTTTAAACAAAGTAATTTTTTTAGCTTTTAGTGAAAAATGAATTTTAGTTGTAAGAAACAAAAACAGACATAATTTTTTTTACAATAAATCACATATCTTATTCAACAAATTGAATTATATTCTCTTTTGATTAAAAAAAAGATTTTAAGTACAAGACTTATAATTTTTTTTTGCTATGATGCAATTTTAGTCTTTTAAATATTGTAATTTAATTTCTAATTGTGTCAATTAAGTTTTTTTTTCTTCATTTAATCAAGTCCTACATCCTGGTTTCATTGAATGTTTTAAGTTATTAATTATCTAAGAATGAAAAAACATTCCTTTTTGCTTACCATTGTTGTCGTAAAAATAATAATTTATCCAAAAGCATGTCAACACGACAATTATGTCAACACAGTTATAGCATTTTATATGTCATTGTAGCCATGTCATGCTAATTTGTCATGTTAGTTAATTACGTAAAATATTGGATATAATTAGAATGGGGGACTTGATTGTACATGAGACAAAATTTGAGAAACTTAATTCACACAATTAGAATTTAAGAGATCAAAATTACATGATCACAATACAATAGGGTTAAAAATGTAATTAAGACTAACTTTTCAAAAAATATTTATATTGATGCTCTAAAATAATTTTATTTTATCATCCAAACCATAATTTTTTCTTAATTTAATTTTTAAAATGTCATTCACAAATATAACTTTATTTTTTAATATATTTTTAAATAATTTGTTTCAACTAAAATTCTAGCAAAGGTTAAATGTTTGTATAGTAATGATAACTAATTTATATAGGGATGGATCTAAGGGGTCAAGTAAGGGCTTTGGCCTCCTCCTTCCTTAAAATATCTTTAGTGATAAATCTTAAATTAAAATTTTAAATCATTTTTTGGTAGACCTTACAGTGTCAAGTAGAATTGAAGATCTCTCAAGATTTATTTCATTTTTTTTAGTGATAGATTTCATTTTGAACATTATGCATATTTTAAGGGTTATTCTACAATAACGTATTCTTCATGTTGAAAATATGTTCACTTCCTTTATCGAGAGATTTAGTGAAGACTAAATCTTGAACTCAAAATCCTTGTTCAAAGATCTTGCAAAAGATGTTCTTAGGCTTTAGGATCCCTTTTGTGTGTGTGTTTATATATATATATATATATATATATGTGTATGTGTGTGTGTGTGTCAGAAAAATAAAATATATAAGAAACATATCTTTTAAGTTAATATTTATTTAAAAAATTCTATCTTTAATTTAACTATAAAATTAATAATAAAATTTTTAAAATTTATTATTTATTAAATTATTATTCATTATAAATTAAATATTTAAATCATCAACAATACTTTTAACCTAAGTTAATTGAGGTTTATGGTATATGAACTCAATAATAGATTGAAAAAAGACAAAGAAAGAGAAATGGAGATGAGAGGAAAAAAGAATAATAAAACAAAAGAAATAAAAAATAAGTTAAAAAAAGAAATGATAAAAGAAGGAGAAGAGAAATAAAGAGAAAAAAAACTAAAAGAAAAAAAAATCATTAAAACATAAACATACTAATAGATTTAATCCTCCACCTCCACCAAACTTATAGAGACTTTATACAACAAGATATTGGAAAGTTTAATTTAAGTCACAGTATAATTCGGTTTGGGACCTAATTCCTGACAAGAATATCTATAAACGTAATTTTCCTGGACTGGAGTTGTGAAAGGAATAGTAGAGTGTTGGGGGACCAGGGCCCCAAATACTAATTGTCGCCCGGCCCAGAGCAGCTTGATGCTAAGTTGCTGCCTTCGTTTCATTTGCCCCACAAGATGATGGAACACCACACTTCAAAGGATCATCCATCCCCACCACGCTATTCTAATCTCTAACCCCATCATAGGATCACTACAATATTTTCCATTAAATAGTTATATATTGAATGCATCCTAATTTCAAATTATTTCCTCTTTAATTTTCAATTATTGCGCGCTATTTAACTTTCTAGCATAGAGTTACGCCGCCTCAATATACTCTCTCCAACCTATAATAATTATCGTGAATTTTTTTTATCTCACAATAATTGTTATTTTATTTTTTTTAATATAATATTAATTACATTTTTATTTATTTATTTTATAATATTAATGGTAAAAATATATATAAATAAATTGATTTTATAAAATATTTATTTATCATTATTTTTTTATTTATAAGTAATCTAAAATGACTGTTATTTTTGGAACTAAGAGAATATGTTTTTCAGAAAAAAAGAAGCAAAGCTGAACGTAGTTTTGTTCTAATCTAGATAATAATGTCTGCATTGCATTGATCATTACATAAATGCGCGCAGAAAGAAACAGTAACAGTGATCGCTATGACTGATAGGTTGTCGGCCACCAATAAACATACCACAATACACATTGTGGCAAAGTGAAAGAAAATAAATATCTAACCATTTCTTAACATTTGACTGTGATTTAGGAGTCATTATGGTCAAAGTAGTTCCTGTCTCTTAATTAATTAATCTTCCAATTCCAAATCCATGCTACTTGTTCAGGGAACCGACCTTTCTTCCTTTGTGATCATCATCAAGGGTAGGATGAAATTCACAATCCTCAATCTTCACTCTCTCAATGGTGCTTTGTGTCCCTGCATTTGGGACTTGAGTGGAATTATGGGGTGGGATTCCAGATGGTAACTTTGATAGCAAAGCTCCAAAACTACAGGGCATGGTTGGTAATGGTAGAGAAGGAGAACCTGAACAAAGAGATGGGCCTGGTGCTCCATTCTGAGGGTTGATGTTCCTCCCCATATCATATAGAGGCATTGCATTGCTTTCTATGAAACTTGGCTTCACAATGTATGGATGTTGAAGAGGTAGATATGGTCTTTGAATACCAAACACACCAGGTATGCTCTGAAGGTAGCTGAATTGCCTCTGTATGCTGATCACCAGATTCAGGTCCTCTGCTATCTGAGGAACATGTGAATTAATTCTTAATAGTGGTGGAGATTTTGCAAAGATGGAGAAACATTAGGGGTGAGAAAATTATGTATGTACCTTGTTAAAAGAACCCAATTGCACTACGCCTTCTCTGACGGCGATTATGACTATACTCTACCAATGTGAATTAATTATTAAAAGTCATTAGCTTTTTCTATTTTTCATGTGAAGTTTGTGAACGAATTTGTACCAACCTGAATGCCTGAATTGAATTGAAACTCCCACGCCTTTGGTTGCTGTTAAGTATTATCATGACAAGTACCATGAAAATTTTTAGAAAAAGAAAGAGAAAAAGAGAGTCAAGCGTTAAGATTAAAGAGTGAGGGAGAAAATGTGAACAAATATATTACAAATTAGAACTATTTCTCTTACAGGTTCGACTGAAGCATTCCATGAAGCAATATAGCTAGATTCACACTCATTGTGACTCTCATTGTAAACCCATTTGTGACTATTATCTGCGGCAACTTTTCCCACGAGTCTGCAGACATATATAGATCAAAGGATGGATTATGTTGTCCCTCTTGCTTCACTTGAATTTTGCAATGCTACTTTAAGAAAACAGAGGAAAAGATAATGAATCTTCTTATGGCAAGAAACTGCAAATGTAATGTCAACGCTCACCCCTCTCCATAATTGTAAACCTCATGCGACATTTTGAAGAATACGTCAGCTCCAAATCTACCGTTCAAGTAACCACTACCACTCTTCCTTTGCTCGCATTCGTTAAAATCGCAGAACCCATCTTCCCAGACAAGGATCCTAACCAGGGAAACCTCTTTTCGGTTGGTCAAAAAAGAACTATTGAAACCAGACATGAGACATGGATTTGTTTTGTCATAGTTGCATACAAAATTACCATTACCAGTTCCTTTTATTTCCTTTGGAGAGATCAAGAGCAGTTCCTCCAAATTCCCACCTGTAGAACATCAATTATAAGACTACTAACATAAAGATAAACCCAAAAATCTCTCTCATTTAAAGCATCAACCTGTCCAAGCAGAAAAAACTTATTGTAACAAAAATTAAAATTAATGACAGAATAATTTATATGTAATTTAAAAAAAATGTCACTAAAAAAGTGATGTGATCTTTGTTATTGAATTTGGTCACTAATTCATTGATTATTTGTATTTGTTGATTGGTGTTACATTGTATACTTACCTTGGTGGAGGAAAGTTTCGAGGTAATATCCTCCAGAAGACAGCATATACCCACTTAGAAGGAGTGGAAGAATTGGGAGAAGTGCAAATGGTTCTGAGAGTCTGCTGCAAGAGATAATTAAGTAAAGGTAATCCACTTTCCATCTTCTACGGACACGGAGTAAAGAGAGTGGGGCAATGAATGGCCAAATGGGGGTAACAAGATTAAATTTAAAAGGCAAAATGCAAACAAAAGTGATGATGGTACCCACTGGCCTCTTGCAGCCACCAATGTGGGGGTGAAGTGAACACACACCGTTGTAAAAGACAATTCGACTTGTTGTAATCTTACAGAAGGACATGGACCTTCACATTTCCCTTTCCACTTTGGTTGACTGGTGAAGCCATTTATTATAACTAAAAAGAAATCCTAGAAGTAAATTGGTTAGAGTTTGATATTTTCAATTACACGGGTTAGCACTAGAAATATCTAACGTAGGAAAAGCTTATTTACGAGATGGTTCCTTCTCTTGTCACTTTTAATTTCAACTCATTCCATCATCTCCCAAATATACTGAGTTCCTTCCAGTCCTGCTGTGTAATGAATATTGAACAGTTGACCGTTGTTTCTGTTACAAATAGTTATGATTAATTAGTTGCTTCTTTTATGGCCAGCGGTGAGACAAGTTCCTTGATTAACAGGTAATTACAACTACGGTACTACAAGTGTACACGAGACTAAGAAATGAAACTCTTGTGTTTTTTCTAACTAAACTGGGGGAATAATCAGATTTGTTAAAAAAGGCAAAATTGTATGCCAATGTTAGGGGAGAAGATTCCTGAATCCTGATGATGCGTTTGAGATAGAATTTCTGATTTTACCTGACCTCTAGTTTATTTTGATCGATCCAAGTATAATCCACATGAATTGAGGTCCAATATCTCCAGATGATTGTGTAGCTCTGTGGCAGGAATGCAGGATTGAGATTACCACGAACAGGAGATAGATATCTATAAAAGGATTTCTAACAGTACTAAAGTCAATGACTATAATGTAATAAATGTTTATTTACGACAATGACACTAGTTGTATTTATAAAAATATGAGATGAACTTAATTTTCTGGCTCGGACTCTCAAAGAAAATATTATTATATCTGAGTGTAATAATTAGAACTTCAATTCAAGTTGAAGTATAATACATGGATGTAATTTTATAGATCCTATATTAAGGTTTTAATGTCAATCAACTTAAATGGAGGTGGTCTATTATGCATGCGGATTGGGCTTGACTTCTTGTGTTGAGAAGAGGTTTTATCTTGTAACAGTCGTTGATTGAGTGGCATGTTGTGTCATATTTTGATCCTTTAAACTAGCTAATAAGAGTTAGCTACTTATGGACCATGCCACAACTATACCGGGCTGTCTAGTTGGCTTGTCTCTTGTAGAAGTGGTCCTGTTGGATATTGATTTCAGCACTTGCATTGCACATAGTTACAAAGTGGCTTTTCTTTTCTGGCATGGACCCTCAGAACACCGTGCAACCGTCTCTTATTAACTTAGCATTAAGTGTTGTACTTGGACAACAAAAGCTAATTTAAGCTAATTTCTTTTGAAAGCCCATTCACTTACCCAACCTCCCACCTCCTATTTATTTTTAAGTTAAGAAAATTAATTACTTCTTACACATTCTAATAAAAAAATATTTTAGTATAAACATGTAGTTGAGATCAATTTAGGCACATATCTCGACAGTTTAATATTCATTCTACCAATTTTTAAATCAAACGAGCACATACTCATCACTCATCATCGATCACCCATTAATAAGACTAGAATAGGTTCACTTAAAAAAATACAAAGTAGTATTAAAAAAATATCTTCTTACATGTTTTTTTTTCTTTTTGACAAATGTTTTTTTCTTTTTGATAGTTGTTAATATATAATTTATCATAATCAAAATATAAGTCTTTTTTCAAATTATTATTTAATTGATTGATAAAATAAGTTTCTATATGCTAAAACTATATCAAAATGAAACTCTTTTTTCAAAATTAAAATAAGCAGGGAGTGAGTGGGAAATGCAATGCATCCCATTTGCTGAAGAAGCAAACGAATTGACAGCTACCACAATAGACCCAAAAGAGTGCCACTCAGTCACTCACCGTTCTATCTTTTCATACTTGTTCCCCATTTATTATCTCGTTTCGATCTTCTTTAACGGGTACAGTATTCCAGCGACAACACCGCATTGGCACAGAATTATTTCAGCACTAATTGGTAGTATTTTGTAAGTTAGTATGTTCATCCGTGCAAGTTTTGCATTTGTTTTTATACATACATGAATTAGTGACGTGTAAGAGGAGCGTTAATATATAATATGTGAAGTTCATCCTATTTGATTAAAATTCATTTAAAAAAACTACAAAATTATAAGTGAAGTTCATCCTAGCTCGTTGCTGCTTGGGGGCTCTATTACTGTGGCTAGGCATCTCACTTGCTCCTTATTTACCATGGCTGGCTTGGAAAATGAAGTTTAGGCAAGTTTTGGAAAACTTCTGTATTTAGTTTTGATTTATTTATGCTAGACAACGCAATTGGGGTTCTAAAGAGGAAGGTAAAAATGAAACAAGTGAGAAATTTAACATCTGTTTAGCCCAAATAAAAAATAAATGAAAAAAAGAGAAAGTTTTGCTTCCTCCATTATACAAATTTCTAATACATTATATGTGAAGAGTGCACATCAGAAATTTCTTACGGATTCGTGAATCCGTATGAGTTTGGAAATAATTTAAAATAATTGCGCATCCAGGTTCTACCTTTGCATTAATAACGCGATACTCCAACCAATGAGCTAATAGATCAATTATCTTAAAACTAATTAATGTTGAAACATATAATATTAAATTTTTAATATATATTTAATACACATATAATTTTACATAATAAATTTTGTAACAATTAATGTTGAGTTCAAAAGACCCAACAAAGACCAAAAAATCAATATTTATTGGGTCTAGGTGTTTCTTGCTATATCCAAAAAAAAAACTCATACAATGCGTTCCCGTATGTTGCAAGTGTTTTTTTGGGTGCAGAAAGTTAAGGCCTAATATTGACTTAAAGAACAAAGAAGAATGAATAGAAGATTAACAAAGGCACAAAACGTATTGTACTTAGGAAGCTTAATTTAGCAAGGGATAGGGTCCAAACACTTTTTTTTTAAGAAATATCAATATTCTAAATTTAAATACAAGAAAAAAAAACTACACTAAAAATTAAAAAGAGGGAAAATTTGAGTGTTAACAAAAAAAATTAAACAATTAGTTTTATTTTCTTATATTAAGATATGTACTAATAAATTTAGTATAATTTACAACATTTTCCTCGGGAACTAGATATTTTTTATTTGATTCACACGCAAATGCAAAATAAAAAAGAAAATATAAAAATAAGTTATACACAAATAATATAAAACTTTAACATTTTTCATCCAATCATCATTTGTCTCAAGTAATATAATAATATATAATTCAAACTTAATAATCAAAAAAGAAAAAGTGAAAAATAATATATTATTTTAATAAAATAAAATATACCATTAAAATAAAGAGAGAAAAAACTAATAACCAATTATCCCTCCTTTGTTTCATCAGGTGAAACCTATAAACCTCAAATTATCTATTATTAATGTTATAACAAATATATATATATATATATATAAAGTATCATATGAGAATGATCATTTTATTTGAGAATGAAAATATCAATTTCAACAATTAAATTAAAATAAAAAATTAAAATTAAAATATTTTAAATTCAAATTAAAATTTATTTAAGTATAAAATCTTTAAAGATTTATTAAACAAAAAATCAAATATCTTAATTTAAGTCAAGATCATCATGACCATTAGCATGAGCATGTAACTATTATCATTGTCACTGGCATAACAGCCACTGTCACTGCAAGCATAATCTACATGTATCTTTTATTGAAAAATAATTTTTTTAAGTTAGATAGAATCTATCATAAACAATAAAGTTTTTTCTTCAAATGCAACTATCTACATAAAACTCCAACTAATGAACTATAAATGGATAATAATGTAAAACTAATTTATCATATAAGTAAATAGCCTTTTTTTCTATAAAAAACATAAGAATTTATAAATTTTGTATTGTCACTCTTATGTTCCCCGATTCTGGAAGCTTGGGCACTTTATCAAGTTGTTTTGTGGACAACGGATCTTGGAATAATCAACGTCAGTTTTGAAGTGAATTCTCAGATAGTAGCTGATAGTATCAATAACTTTGCAACAGCCTTTACAGATTTCCATGCAATACCCTGTAAATGTAAGGCTGTTTTAAACCTATATTTAAACTCAAAGATGAGTTTTGTACGACAACAAACAAATCATATAACTCACAATCTAGTAAGAGTTTCATGTTTTCATGCTCGTAACCATGTTTTTCATTACATTCGCACTTGTATTTGTTACGGAAATTGGATCGGATAAAGCAAAATATGAGATGGAGAAAAAAAAATAAAGAGTAAAATGGAACACAGACAAGACACAGATATTTAACGTGGTTCGGCAGTGTGCCTACGTCCACGGGCGAAGACAGATCAAGAGTTCCACTAGAATGAAGAAGAGTACAAAAGAGGAAAATAACACTCAAAACCCAAATCCCAAATACACCCAATAATCCTCACAAGGATATCACACAAAATTGGGTACAAAAGAAAAAATACAGAAATGGATATTTTTCCTCACTTGGTGTTTACTCTCACACACTCCTAAATTTTTCTCTTCTTCTACTCTTGCTGCTTGCTTTCGCTGCTTCTTCCGAATGCTGAGCGTTCCTTTATATAGGAACTGAAAACGCGTGTGCACAGTAACATTTGTTACTATGCGCTTTCGGTGCGTTGAATTTTCAAAACGCGTGTGCACAGTAACATTTGTTACTGTGCACTTTTCGGTGCTGCGCAACAGTATTTATGCTCAACTTATGAATGAAAATATCGTAACCTTCTTCTCAAAAAATGTTCCCCGGTTCTGATTTTACAGGGGATTGTGTACATTACAGTAAAAAAGGAGGGAGAGGGCAATATAGGATATATGAAGACAATGAGATTTCTCTTCAAAAAAGACGATGACATTTTTTTCTATATCTTCCTTTAAATCTAAATATTTTATTCTTGAATAAGAAGTTTTATAGGAATTATTGTTGGAAAAAATAACATTTTTGTGATTTTCTTTTGAAATGGGCTCCAATGGCCAAGAGACAAAACAAAAATAAGGAAGAGATGTGACTAAAGGACATAAGCTCAAATGTTCCAAATTGTAATCAGAAAAAATAAATTAAAATAGCAGTGAAAAATATTTTTCTAAAAAAAATAAAAAAAAAAAATTGGTCCCATTGAATTTTAGTAATGAGTGTAGAAAGAAATAAAGCTGACTTGAATTTAAGTTTTGTTTGGATAGGAAGGCGTTGCAAGTGGGCTGCATAGGAACCTGCTGTGCTTGGGGTCCATTATGGCTCTCGAGTGTGACCCGTTACGAGATTATCGGCACCAATCAGCAAAGAACCCAAACCACCATAAACCATGGCCACTCTTTTTCTTAGACAGGCTCTGCTACTCCGCGTTTGCTTCCACAACTACAAACGCTTCACCGCCGGAGCCGCCGCCACGCGCCACCGGCTATGGTGCAGCGCCGCCTCTAGCCTATCATCGGACGAAGCGGAGAAGAAAACAAACACCGGCGGCATCAGCAACAGCTCCTTTGCACGGAAAGCTCAGTATCCTCCGTCAAGTGAAGCGCGGTGGGAGGACGATCCCGATTATCGCAAATGGAAGGACCAAGAAGAGGAGATTCTCAGCGACATTGAGCCTATCGTTGTGCTCGCCAAGGATATTATCCATTCGGGAAGGTCTCTTCTTCTTCTTCTTCTTCTTCTTCTTCCATTTTTCCTATCGTTGTTAGTTTTTGTTAGCGGATATTCGAACCCGTGAACTCTCCTCCCCTTCCCTTCTCCCTTCACCACCACGAAGGTCTCTTCTTAATTTCATAAAAAATAATTGAAGTGATTTTGTATTTTTATTATTTATTTATTATATATTGCGCACACTTCAGGTACATCGATGGAGCGCGATTGAGTGAGGAGGACGAGAAATCTATAGCTGAGAAGCTCCTTGCGTACCATCCACATTCTGAAGATAAGATTGGTTGTGGCCTTGAATCCATTATGGTGAGCGCTCGCTCAATCTGAATAGCGTTTTTGTTTTTGCGTACATCGTCGTTTTGTAATGGCCAATGCGACTTTCTTTCTGCCCTGATTATGATATTAATTATATTGAAGGCTTTTCTATGGCTTATTTTATTAGTTTGCAACTTCTAACTGTGGTTGTCCTGACTCCTTTACTTAGAAAATACTTGAAATATTCTAATGATGCCATTTTGCTGTACCTTGATTGTAGTATTTGGAAAATGGCAAGATTATATGTTTCTCACTCCCCTCCAATTTAAATAAACACTTTTAGTTTATATAAACTTTGATTGGGATTTGTAACACTTTCATCAGGTTTAAGCTTGATTTTCATCTACAACCATCTGGACTAGTTTTTTTTTTTTTTTTCTTCCTTGGGAGGGGGTGTAATTGTCTCACAGTCACATGGTATCAGTTTAAGCAAGGATGATTTGTTTGTATGATATTTTGAGCTATATTCCGATTATAATGTTGATATTGAACAATGCCCACAGTCCACTTGATGGTCTTGGGTTCATCCTTTTTGGTTGTCTTGCATTGAGAGGTCATTTGTATTTTGTAACTTGTAAGTACTATAACATAAGCCTTTGCTGAGTCATTTGGCTTATCTTGATCTTAGAATAGGAGCTCTTCCCCTAAACTTTTTTTTTTCCTACCAAAAAAACAACCCTTGTATTTTGGCTCTTCATGTTGGTACATTGTTCCTTTTATTATGTATTTTTGGTTCCGGGCTATTGAGTGTCTTTTTTTCTTTCTTTTACTAAGTTGACAATGATGGTGTAAATTCTGGTGAGATGATGAAACAGATAGGCAAAGCAAAAAATTCATTGGATTAGCAGGGGTAAGCTTTGTTAGCAAAGGAGGTGGTGGGTGGAGTAGGTTTCCAAGATATACTTTTAATTTGGTTATGTTGGCTAAAATAGGTTGCTGGCTCTTCTGTTACCCAAATATACTAGGTACTTACTGCAATGTTGAGACTTGAGAGCCAATTATGATTCCTTCAAATTACCCATATGTCACTGTTCACTGCTTCCAAACAGCTACTAATCCAGTTCTTTGAACCCATCCCATAGCTTCCAAATTCACCTTAGCCTCACATATATCCAATGAACCTTTAATCCACTTATTCTCTACCATCAATCCACCCCTAATCCAGACTCATTAAATCCGGACCCCTGGCCTTGATGTTAGTGTGTTAGGATTAGCTTCATGGTGAGAAATAAACAATTATATGTAGCAACAAATAGTTGCTTCTACTATTTCATGGTATCACCATGATTTTGAGGGGTAAAATTGATTCTTGTGTGACATCCAAACACACTAGTCATATGTAGCCTATGATACTTTGTTACTCTTAAAGTCTTAACAGATTAGTTTGTTTATGAGGGAAATTTAATCACATGATAAGATAGACAAACTCAAATGCTTTAAACTTATATTCAGGCATTTCATTTGATTTTGTTCCACTTTTGGTTATTGCTAATTGTTGGCTGCCTGCCTTAGACAAACAACTACGGCAAGTATACCAATCACCACAAGTAATATAATGATGAGTAGAGTATAATTTTCATGTAGATTTTGTGTCAATTACCATCCACAATCAAGCCTATTGCAAGTTGAACTAACCATGAGGATTGGTGTTGATCTAATGGTACCAAAATAAAGTGTAAAATGCGACAATGTAGTAGAATGAATGAAATGCAATGGAATTGCAAGAAGCTAGGAAACACAATGTGAAGTTAATGCTGTGAATAATTAAGCGGTTAAACATTGGTATCTTTCTACCTTCACTTATCTAATCTCCTCATTATTCTTTGATTGCAGCCAATCCATTCAATTTTACACATAATAATTCATTAATTTAGCCCAAACCCCAGTGCATCTACATGTGTTTTAGATTTATCAGTAACCCTAATGAGATACTTTTTGAGACCTGTCTCCTATAGGTGATGATGAAAACCTGATAGAGCAAAATTGGAATCAATTTAATTGCCAATTATGAATCGAAATATTTATGAAAGTGAAACTCTCTCTAAGTCACTTCTACAATTATAGTTCCAAGCTTTATTTTTTCTGTGAAATCACATTTCAAGCCTTGATTAAGCTAAATGCCTAAAAGCTGAAATTTTGAATAGAATTATCAAACACTTGGTAACTTATCCCTCCATTCATGTAGAACAATTTGGTGACCCAACTTAAATGGCTGTTTCCTTTCTTATTCTTGTCTGTTACTAGGCTAAGACTATAATATGCAAAATGAAAGTTGACTCCTATTTGCTGTCTGTTGACAGGGTTAAGTTAGTACTTAGTAGTTTTTTTTTTTTTAATAGTGATACTATATATTTAAAAAATTTAAATAGTTATACATTATATGTCTTTTTGATAAGTCTTCAGATTAGTATACAAGTTATGTTGGATTTAATTGAGCTTCAACCCCCTTTATGAACCCAAAAATAGTGTTAGGCTAATCAGTTTAATTATACTTTTGGTCTCTTTAGACATTTCCTTGATTTAATTGTTAAGTTTTGTTCTACTAGTTTGCAAATTGATCCAAGTAACTCCCTTGTAGTTTTGTTATTAAAGTGTTCTTTTGCTTGTGGCATTGAACAATATCATTTCATTGTACGCAAAATAATTAAAAATGGAGTTCCACTGAATTGTTTTTTATTTCTTCCCTACAAAAAAAAAAGGTGTTTTCATGCAGGAAATTCCATGTCCCACCACTTTCAAACTGACAGGGAATAAATTCTCAATTTTGAAGAGGAACAAAGGAACTAAAGCAAGGGTAAAAATCAAATTTTAGTGAAAACAAGAGGAACAAAAGTGTAATTAAGTCAAAATGTAAACAAGAGGAACAATGCAATATGCCTTATGCAGTTAAGGTGTTAAGATTTTTCATTCTTTATATTTCTTCTTGTTTCTTTTGGATGTTAACGTATTTTGAAGGAAATGTTATCTTCTATAGTACCATCTAGGTTACCACTCCAGTTAGATTAAATGTCCTTACTTATTGTGCCACTCATAGATACATTAGGTATATTTGTGCTTGATCTTTATGAACTTTTAGATATTCTCATTTACATTTAAGTGAAGAAGATATACTTTTACTCTTATTCCTTTGTTGGCTTGGTAATCCCAATTTATTGATCTAATCATGTTTATGCTGAATAGCTCTTGCTTAGATGATCCTGAAAATTTATCTTCCAAATCCCGCTATTGTGGAATATAATAAAACTTCATATTTGAATTTCACTTTATCCTTTACAACTTGTTTGACTGTGATTGATTTGATAATTAGTTCTGAAGACCACCCCCGGTCCCCTCCTTTTCGATTAAAATTTGATAACTAAGGCCATTACTACATTGACTGACCTCAAGACTGTTGAACTTCAGCCATTATTATTTGGATTTGCATGTCAATTATCTGCTCTGGTTACTCTCTAAAGCAGACAGACACTGCAGGATATGAATATGTGATTTATTTTCTTGTAGGTTGACCGTCATCCCCAATATCGACAATCAAGGTGTCTTTTTGTTGTAAGAACTGATGGTGGCTGGATCGATTTCTCCTATCAGAAGTGCCTTCGGGAATACATTAGATATAAGTACCCTACTCATGCGGAAAGGTTTATTAGAGAACATTTTAAGCGTGGGAGAACTACTTTATAGATCTGCTTTACCCCCCTTATTGTTCAGTGCCCTACCTCGATTGTCAATGGTAGTGGATAATCATTGACTGGGATATCGAGCTTATTATGAAAGCAACACAGAAAATTATTGAAGTGAGCTTCACTTTGTTGACTTGTTAATTGGTGGTTAGGTAACTGGTTGGCAATAAGGAACAGATTTTTGTTGTTTAACCACCACTAATATTATAAGATATTTACTAGAATTCAATGTTGTTTTATGGTCTTCGCATTTTTTTTAGTGTTGCATAGTCTTTGCTATTCAGCATTGAATTTTTTACCCTCTTAGTTTTGGAGGATGCTTTCACCCGGGATGGGGATTCATTGGACCCGAAGCCAATTTCTGTAAAATGAGGGGGAAGCCTAGGACTGTAGTTTGCACCCATTCTGGATTATGGATTTTGATTGAGGTGTCCTGTGTCCAGCTATATTAGTCACAGGCAATTTAGGAGTGTAGTTGATATCGGACATGTACGAGTCAAAACTCAACGGTCATGCTCAGTTAGGTTCGGTAGGACTCTGCGCAAGTCAAAACGGAGAGAAACTATGTCTGACCTACTTTTGGATTTTTATCTGAATATGTTTCTAAATCTCAAGACAGAATCATCTTTATATTAGTTTTGATAATAAGTCAAACACAAAGAAATTCCCGTTGTAGCTGGATGTCGTCAAGCCCCAAGGGTTAAGCATGATCTATTGTTTAAATTCTGGTAAATTTCATTTTAAATCATTAAATATAATTCAAATATGTTTTCAAATCTTGATCACAAATTTTATATTATTAGAACTTCTGTCAAGGTGAGAGGAATTTATTTTAGTTAACCTAACGAGCACCAAGTTTAAACTTCGACCATTTTTCCTTTTTGCCATTTGAATCTTGAAGAACTTGGTCAACCTACTATCTGGTAGAGGGGTTGGTTTCCTCTGGTGTATCTGATGAACGAACGCAAAATAACTGGATCTGAGGGGTGAGAATTCCGTTCTCCAATTAAATAACGTGAATTAGTAAAAAAAATCATTTAGATTCAAGAACAATGTAATGATTTCAAAAAGAGAAAAATAAGTTCACGACATATAAATCTTTATCATTTTTTCATTAAAGAATAGAACCAGACAAAAACAATATGGGAACTTCCTTATTCGAATGAAATCGCCACACTGACTTAGAATCAATGGCTATAAACTCGAAAAGCAAATTAGATTCTAACCCCGAGCAAGAATTTGAAACTTTAGCATCAATAATAGGAAATAACATAGCATTCCATAGCCCCTATGATCTCCTATCAAACTACTAACCTCTTTGTCTCATAGCATTCTATATAATCTACGTAGCAACGAGAAAACAACTTGGTCGATTAACTACAAAGGTCAGAGTGGTGGGCTCCAGTGAAGATGTGACTGGGTCTTCGGTGGAATTCACAATACCTAGATTTAAACATGCAAAACCACTAACACATTAATCAAATGGCAAAATAACGAGAGTAAGGGGTAGAGAAGGGCAAATTGAATATTTTCAAGAACCAATCCAAACATGAAAATTATGTCGTTTGTGGTGGAAATGATCATGAACCATATACAGAGAAATAAATGTAGGAGGTTGAGGGCACTGAAAAACGTTCAACGATTTATGGGAATGTCTATGTGCAACTTTGTCAGCACTTTCCGATTATATTTTGAGGTCTGTCATTAACTTTCAGTCTTTCACACTAGTCAGCTATTGTTACAGAAATGTCAATACTTTAACCTAATTTTTTTAAAGAGTTTTAATTTTGTCTTAGATTTTCAATTAACTATAAATTATTTTCTATGTAACTTTTAAAATAATTATTATAAAAATAATAGCTTTCAAACATATAATAATGTATAATTAAATAGTAATGACAGTAATCTTTATATTGCCAATATATTTTAATTAGTTTTCTTTTTAACTTTTGTGTTACCATTTGTCAACACTTCTCATCTAAAATTTAAATTTAAATTTAAATTTATTTTTTGATAAAATATTTTTATTTTAAATTACATAATTGACACTTTATTTTCATTATATTTTTCATCTTCAAAACCTAAATTTTTAAAATAATTAAAATTATTTCACGATTCCTTTTACAGATATTTATAAAAAAGTAAATAAAAATAAAATACATTTTTATAATTAGAAGAAGAATTTTTTATTTTTTTATAAAATCAAACATTCCTTATTGTCTCAGTTTAGAAACCACGTGGTTCAGCACTTCAGCATCTATGATTGTATTTTCTTTTCTCCCTTAAGTAAAAAGGGATTTTCAAGACTAACAGCATTTGTAAAATCTTATAAAAATTAACTACAGTAAACTACTATTTTAATCTCAGAAAGTGTATAGCATTATTATATTAGTTTCTAAAATTAAAGAAAATTCAAATAAGTCTGTGCAATTTTAAAATTAGAACTATGTCGTTGCAATCCATATTATACGGCGAGTGTTCTAAAATTAGAACTAATCCAAATACTTCTACGATAACTAAATAGCAAACTTTTCATACTTCTAACATGATCATACTAGAATTTCCATATAAACTCTTAGGTCTACAATGAATTGTAATGAAAGGATTAATGTTATGATTAATTTGATGACATTTAAATTCATCAATAATATGATTAATTGTTTATAGATTTTGAATGCATTCTTATTAGTGTGAGAAATATGTGAACCTAATCAATGAATTCATAATGAGAGGTCTAGGATTAATAAATAGTAAAGTTAGGTCTTTTTCATCGTCACTACATTCAATTACTTGATGAGATTTGTTTCATTGAGAAATTTATATTTTGGAATATGTAGTCATGTAAAAGAAGGTTTGACTTCTGAATTTCAAAAATTCGTATAATGTCGACAATTTCAATACATTTGATTTTGTCTCTAACAAGAAAGTATTTCAATTAGTGTTCTTACATACCATTAACCAGTATAACCAGTCAATTTTAATCTAACCCTAATCGTTTATTTAATTTTTATTATATACAACCATCATGAGTTTGCTAAAGGCTCCCCTGGTATGGCTGGATGTGGAGGTATTTATAAGGACCATCATGCGAATATCTTGGGTTGTTTAGCGTTGAATACAAAAATCAAGAGGGGGACTTATATGCAAAGCTTTTGGCTGCTGGCAAAGTTATTGAACTAGCCTTTGATAAGAGATGAAAGAATCTCTGGTTGGAATACGACTCTCAATTAGTGGTCCTAGCCTTCAAGGATGTCAACATAGTCCCATGGCAGATTCAAAATAGGTGGAAAAATACAATTTGGCTCACCAGATCAATAAACTTCGTGGTGGATCACATTTATCGTGAAGATAACTCATGTGCAGATAGACTTGTCTTACATGTCATTACTATACAAGATTTTTGTTGATAGAATTTCACCCCCACACTTCTCACTTCTCATTTTGTACATGATAGATATGTTTTTTCCAATTATCTGTTTTGGTAGAGTTTTGCGTTGTTTCCTCATGAGTTTGGTCTAACTCCCCATGATCCTCGTGTATTTTTTGCTTTGATTATTAATATATTTGGCCTTTGTTGTGGTGCCAATCTAATTAGGATTATAACAAATATTTTATCTCAGTTTAGTATCCCTTTTGCTTATATATATATATATATATATATATATATATATATATATATATATATATATATCCAACCATCATGGGACTAAGGTTTACAAAGTCCATGTTAGACGGAGCTAAATTTTTGTCGTCATTGTGTATGACAATATTCTATATTAATAATCAGCTCATTTTTGTTTTATAATGAAATTTTTGTTTCGTGGGAAATTGAAAACACAGGTAAAAACTGCGGGAGGTCATGGAAATTGAGAAAGGTCAACCCCTTTGACATTACATGGGTTCATAATAGTTATGTTACCTTACGGGCAATTATGTACTGTTATGCTATTTTATGATTATGGGGAAAACATTATCATTAAGCTCTGACTCTATTGCGGACACCATCTTCAACCAGCTGGATCAAGATACTTGTGGGCCATCATTTCATAACCCATATTTTTTTTTTTATCACATTCACTTTTTTTAGTGTGTGTTTGATAAGTGAAAAAAAAAACATAAAAAGAAAAAAAGAAAAAAAATTGAACTAAAAAGTAAAAGTGTCTTTCAAATTTTCGAAAGTGTTTGATTTGAGTATTTATTTTTTATTTTATGTCTTGAAAATAGTTTTTATTTTCAAATTTTTAAGATTTAAAAAATATGTTTATTTTGATTTACAAAGCAAATATTTATTATATTATCATTGTATTTTCATTTTTCAGAAAAATTAAAAATATTGATTTATTATTTTAGTTTTAATTCTGTGTTTGGAAAAAAAATAGTATTTTTTTTTAAATTTAACCAAAGTATTTTCACTATTATTTTTTATTTTATTTAAAAATGAAAACAAAAACACTATACTTAGATGTCACCTTACTGTTCATTTCACTTATTTTTTATTCTCCTTCCCTCTATCAAACACTACCTTAATACAGGTTGTCGGGTTGGGAGTTTAAGAATTAATTTGGAGAAATTAAAAAAAATTGAAAGAATTATATTAATTATTTTATTATTTGTTAATTTCATTAATTTGTTATTTGATTCCCCCAAAAATTTAACATTGCAGTAATATTTTAGTTCTTTCAATAACTCTAATCATACACGCTTTACCTTAATTATGTGGAAATTGAGAATTTAAATTTTAAATATTTCTTTTAATAAAATAATACATAATAAATCTAACACTTAAATATGTTTGCCGGAGCAATCATGTACCTTAAGTCCTTAACTATAAGAAAACGGACTTGAGAAATCACAACTAAAGAGTAATATTATTTAATTCTAGAAGTCTAAATACTAATGTATAAAAATAGTATTAAATAAAAAAAAAACTTTGAATGTTTCATAAATACAAATCACCTTTAGTATTTACCATTTTTTATTAAAAAATAAATTAACCCTCTTTATTTATTTTTCACTCTTTTCATACTATTTCACTTTTCATTCTTTTCTTTTTCAATGCAAACTAATGAATTGTTAGTGAAATCTTCTCTATCATTCATGTTTTTTCATGCATATGGAAAATTAAAGTTTATAATTAGTTGCCCATAGTTTTTTATTTTCCTTTAAACATTGTTCCCAAATGATCCCAAATTTGGAACAACTTTTTTTGTTTCAGCTTTATTTTTTTGTATTTGAACGAATATAATTATTTTAAAATTATTTTCAATAAATTAATCCAAACAAAAACTAATTGATTATAACAATAATTAATTATACATATGATAAACTATTGACATAAGATTATTTTTACAGATATTAATTCTTAAAATTATTAATATTTTTAAATTATAGCATAATAATCCAAAAAGACGCACGCGATGCTAAGATGTTTGTTCCATTTTTCCCCGGATATGAATAGGATCCCGAGTTAGATAGAACGATAGCACCTTCTCTCTAGGTCTACTAGTACAATTTGCAGAAAGGGTTCATGAGTCCCAATAAAGGGATCTTGCTCCTTTATTTTCCTGCTCCTCCGCAATTGAAATGAAATGGAAGAAATCACCCTCAGCCACTCTCTGATCCTTCAGAGAGTGGACGTGTCTGACTTTGACCAGTATAAAGCGCATGTCGCTGTTTTTGTCTTAGAAATCATATGTAGACTAGCACACTACTACTTTGCGGAGAAAGTTAGAAATAGAAGAAAGATAATTCATAATGATCTTGTCATAACAAAATAAATACTTTTGCATAGCACAGCCAGCGTTAATTGCAAAAATGGACATTGCTTTGGCCCAAACGAATAACTAAAATTAATTAACTATACTTAAACAGTGACCAAATGGTGACATTTCGTACTATAGTTTGGTGCACAAGAGTAAAGAGCAGTGAGAAAAAAAAAAAAAAAAAAAGGTTGCTTGTTGCGTTAGTGGTGTGCTGGAAACCACGCACTTGGCTTCGACAATCCACAACCACCACGATATCTACCTTCACCTTTCACCACCATCACTGATTCTGTCTCACCTGATTGCACTATGTGGATGTAGCTATAGCTACCCTTTTTCTCTCTCTTTATCTGCCCCCCACTCCACCCAACTTCGTTTCTCGGAGCTCGAGCCTACAAAAGTGGTAGTAGTAGAACTAGAAGAATTTGAAAACAAAGATGAAAATAAAAAGAAAAGAGAGAAAGCAACATGTCTTCACAGAAAAATTAACCCCCCTACACACGCGTATGTCGCAGTTAGTTAGTTACAGCTATAAGCAGTGGTACTAATTTACTATTACTACTAATTAATAATTTTGACCCTGCATGGCATGGCCAAGAGGGGAAATTCTTTGAGTAATTCGAAAGACATGCCTCTCTATCGCTCTCTCGTAGCTCTGATTCAGTCCTACTCCTACGGTCCGCTGCTCTGTTTCAACCATTTATTGTAATGGGGCAATAGCTTGCAGAGACATCTCTTTATCGTACGACAAAAAGAGAAGAACTGAGTTGTCCTTGTGTTGTGTTACACATCAGTAGTAAATTATGTTGGGAAGGATATACTTCCGTAATTGTCTTATTGTGTGTTATAGGGCTAATTTTTTAAAATAATACAAATTTAATCAATATTTAGCAAAAGGGGGCAAATCCAAAATTATTTAGCAAACTGGGGCAATGGAACACGCCCAGCTGGGGCGTGTTTAAACACGCCCAGCTGGGGCGTGTTTAAGCCCATGGTGACACGTGGCAGGGGAAAAATGGGGAATTAGGGTTTTCGCGATTTTTCATAAATTACGGAAGGTCATAACTTTTGACCGGGACGTCCGATTGAGACGAAACCGGTGGGCACGCGCTCGAAATCGAGAGGAGAAGGCCTGGGCAATTTCCCGAAGGAGACTTGCCCAAAAATTTTTCCCAAACGAGGCCTCTAAGTGCCTCAAAAATGCGATTTTGTCTTTCAGCCTCCAAAAAATTGCTCATTTTTTGATTTTTTATTTAATCAATTAGTGAATTATATGCTGTTTTTTATTTTTTCAATTACTTCATTCAATTTCGAGCGCTTCGACATAAAATACCCCTACATCGGACATTCCTACAAAAAATTATGACTGTTTAAAGTATTTCCTTGACGTATATATATGGGTGAAAACAGGTCAGGTCAGACGTCGTTAGGCCTGGCTTGGGCCTGACTTAAAAATGTAAAGCTTGGCCTACCCTAGTTATCTATCATAGGTTTTTTTTAGGTCTGACCTAGTTTTTTTTAGGTCTGACCTAGCCAATTTAAAAGCTTGGCTTGACCTACGAGCCTATTATATATTAAAAATCTACTTTACAATAAATAAATAAATAAATAAATATATATATATATATATATATATTAAATAAGCCAGCCTGATAGGTTTAATAAGTTTTTTTTAAAGGTTAAGCCTGACCTTTTTATTTAAATAGGTTTTTCAAAAAGATTTAACCTAGCCTTAAATAGGTCAGCCAAAAGCCCCTGATAGATGGCCTAACCCATTTCCATCTCTACTTATATATGTAATTTGTCCTACCATCCAATA